>VZTF01001237.1:1820182-1996926 GCA_013397755.1 Cnemophilus loriae
CACAAACCCTGTGAGGAACGGCTGAGGGAGCTGGGGTTGGTTAGCCTGGAGAGAAGGAGACTCAGAGGTGACCTCATCACTCTCTACATCCCTGAAAGGTGGCTGCACTCAGGTGGGGTTGTTCTCTTTCTCCAGGCAGCAACTTACAGAACGAGAGGACACATTCTTAAGCTGTGCCAAGGGACATTTAGGTTGGATATTAGGAAGATGTTTTTTACAGGAAGAGTGATAAAGTACTGGAAAGGTCTGCCCGGGGAGGTGGTAGAGTCACCATCCCTGGACGTGTTTAAAAAGAGATTGGATGTGGCACTCGGTGCCATGGTTTAGTTGAGGTGTTGGGGCATGGGCTGGACTCAATGATCTTGAAGGTCTCTTCCAACCTGGTGATTCTGTGATTCTGTGAGTCTGTGATTCTGGGATTCTGTGAGTCTGTGATTCTGGGATTCTGGGATTCTGTGAGTCTGGGATTCTGGGATTCTGTGATTCTGTGAAGTGCCACGGGAAACTCTTGTGCAGCACATTCTGCACGCTCATCAATCAGCTCTGAGACGAGGCTAACGTCCCACTCCACCTCTCTTTGTTGTTTTTGCCGTGCAGGAATTGTTTGCAGGAGAACTCCAGGTGTCATTCCGACAGGAACTGTCAGCCTGGGACCCAGGGAAATTCCTGCCAGAACGTCCCTGCTGCTGCTGCCTTCCTTCCATGAGATCCCTCCTGAAAAGTTGCTGATGAAGTTGCTAAAGGTTCTCATTAAGCACTGACGTGCACGACAACAAAATTGGCCTGGTGACAACTCAGTGTCACAGCACATGAAAACACCATCAATATCTCCTGAACACCAAACCAGAAAAAAGGCGTCTCCTGAGAAAAACCCTTTCGAAGAGGGAGCAGTCCTGAAGCAATTTCCTGTCGAAGTTTCAGAAGTAAGCACAAGGTTAGGGAAAACCACAGGAAAATGTGGCTGCACCCCTGAAAAACGTGGGCTCGTTCATGTCCAGCAGCAAACTGATCTCCTGCTCAGAACCTGACAAGCTCTGAAAGCCAAACTGTCCCTTTAATGTCATGAACCCAATGACTTTGAGCTGTACCAAGACAAAACTGCGGGGAAAAGCTTCAAGAGCTGCTTCAAGGATTTTTACTATGTACATGCACCAGTTATTTTAACATTCCCTTTCATTTTCTTACCTTCCTACTGGGTCATTCTCCTTTTTTCCATATTTGTTTGGGTATTTTTGCATTTATTCTTTAATTCTAAACAGATATTTAATATTGAGAGTTGTGGAAAGTGTCCCTACACCTGTTAAAACCCAAGCTGCAGTACTTTTATTCCGCATTGATCTTTGTGGGTCCCTTCCAATTCAGGATATTCCACGATTTTAAGAACCCACTGTCAACTGGAACACAGAACTACACATTAATACGTTTTTAATCAATGCTGTAACATTTGTTTTTCCTTCCCCATCATCAACTGAACTTTGTTAGTGTTGTGCCCTGCTTGATGTTTTGATTTCCACCCCACATTTCTCACCAAGGATTGTGAACCACTTATTCCTAAAAAATGAGCAACATTTCCCACCGGGCACTGACAAAATGCACGGAGACATATTTTAATTGCCTATGAATATTCAAACGCTCATTATTGTTCCTACTTTATAATTATCACATTCCCCTGACAGAAGCATGCAGCACACAATAAAAAATGCGATCCATTAAAAATGTTGACATTCATGTTCAACAGTTTTCCAGGTTTTTTCTTTTCTTTTTTTTTGTTTTTTTCTTTTTTTTATTAACTAGCAAGCTCTTTATCTTGGCTATTAAAATCATTCCTGGAAGGCACTTCGTTCCAAATTTAGCACGGTGAATTTCTCCTGTAAAAAAAGAGTTACAACAGTCTGGATGAGCATGAACAAAGTTGTCTGTTAAGGCATCCCGTAAAAATTATGCAATATCATCAAATTATGTGCAATTCTCTGGAAATCCACTTTTCAGGAACAGAGATTCTCCTGTGCAGCCGAGATTCCTGCCTTTACAGCTCACTGTCCCACCAGAGCCCAGCTCCTAAAACCTAAACTAACTTAGAAATGAGCTGTATTTAAGCTGATCTCCTCGTGCACCTGAGGAAATGGCTGTGAAAGCTGCCCTAAAAACTGAGCTTGACCCTGAGCTTTAATTGTTTGTCAGTCTTGGTCAGTTTTGGCATTGTCACCTGGACCTGAAGAAGCTCATTCCTCCAGGAATTCCTTTCACAGGCTGGAGAGGAGGAAAAGCTGTTTTTTTCCGTGGTGAATTTGGGAAATGAGGATCAAATCTTAGCATCAAGAACTTCATCCAGGAGGCTTTGGCTGTCCTGAATCTCAGACTGCAGCGTGGCCAGCCAGGACGATTTGCAGGATTTGCAGTCTGTCCTTTTGAGCTGGATTTTCAAAGCTCAGGCAGCTGAAAACGGAGCTGCTGAAAGCAGGGAGGAGTGCAGGTATTAAACAAAATTTGGAAAACTAATTAATGGCACAGACAACGAACTGTGGCTGCTTCTAAATCAACAGAAGCTTCGAATCCCAGAATCAAAAAATGGTTTGGGTTAGAAGGGACCTTAAAGGACATCTCACTCCAACACCTCTTGCCATGGGCAGGGACATTTCCACTGGTTCAGTTTGTTCAGAACCCTTCTGCAGCAACACAAAGTGCAAAATAATTGCAGCACAATGGACAATATAGCTGAAGGTGCATCAAAACATCGACCATTAATAGAAGATATGACTGCGGGCAGACCGTGGCAATCACTCAGTGAAAGGAGTTAGTTCTGCCCTGTAAGAAACAGAATAAACTGTGTCTGTTACTCCCCAGCAAAACTTGGAATTTCCATTTGCACGATACAGGGAAGCAGTAATGAGTGGAAGTGGTATTTTTATGGCACTGAAAATGAGCTGTTCCAAACTGGAATTAAGTTCACAATTTGGGAATGCTGGGCGTGGTTATAGCAATATTTGCAGGATCCAAATGAGGGTGCATAAATTCAGGCAGCTTTCCCTGCAGTCTAGGTTTAGACAGAAATCAGACTGTGGCCATTATTTCCAGTCCAATAAGGTGAATCAAATCATGCCAGAATACTAAACAGTCTAATGAAAAAGGATGCAGAGTCAGACAATGATCCATATTTAGCACTGATAGAGCAGAGGATGATACCAGTGAAGCATGAATTAACACCTGAGGCATTTTATTTCACCGAAAATTGAAAATTATAATCTTGCTATTGTTAAAAACAGATGGCAGAGCAAGAGAAAACAGAAATCCAAAGCAGCAGATGTGGCAAAAGGACCAAGAAAGCACCTGCATTTCAAACAGAGCTAAAACACTAATTTATTATGTCATTTCTGCTGAGTTCTGCTAAAGGAGAGCAGGGCAGACTGCCTCATATTTCTTGAAGGAAAACAAAGAAAACTCAGAGAGGAGTTTTCCCCAAACAGACTTCTGGGAGGCAGCAACCACAGAGAGGGAAGAGCCACAGCTGACTTTTAGCCTCAGGAACATTCCAAGGGAATTCTGAAACGATAAACTAGGAGAGAGTTTAAAACCAAGAGTCAGGATGTTTAACAGGTTACTTTTCAGACCTTGAAGGGAATTAATTTCTTTTTTTAAACATGGATAGGAGAAGCCACCAAAATACTTTTAAGAGACAACACAATCCTGGGGGTAGTGGGAACTGCAATATTGAGCAAGGCTCTCCATAAAGCAAAATATCTTTATGCTAAATAAAACTTTGGAAATGTCTTGAACATTGCACAACTTACAAACCTTTTGTAGTCTTTCTTGGCTTTCTTTTGCCAAGATCAGCTTGATGTTTTAGGGTAGTTTGGCAGATGCTGTGCAGAAAGTTCTCTTCAACTCATCTCTTTAGGACCAGCCTGAATCCAAACCTGTTGTGAACAGGATCTCTGATCTGGGGGCCACCAGGTGGATCCTGCACTCAGACACCTGCGTTTGCTCTTATTTTATTTGTGTACAATTGTCTGGCTTTTAAAAAAGAGGTTTCTGCCAATGTTCATCCATCAGCCAGCCCACAGCTGCCCTCTCTGTCAGCCCTTCCTGAGTGGGTACAAGCACAGTGACAAGTGCAATCTCTGCTATTTAGCCACTGACTTTCTCTTTGATAAGACAATAAATCTCACTAAGTGCTCTTTGAGCAATCAGTTGATTCATTAACTAGTGATAAATGCTTTTAAAATGCGAATGAAATGCCGATCTAACCCGCCCATTTAAAATGTTACCCCTATTTCACAGGTACCAAAGTGCACAATTTGTATTTCTGTGCTAGGTGTAAGCCCAGGTTTAAAAGAGAGATTTGTCACAGAAACACTTTGAGGGGTCATTGTGCACAATTTCTTTATTTTTGGTGTCAGAGATAGAAAAAAGGGGAGTAAAATCCTATTACTAAGTGAGTATGAACCTTGCAAGCACAAGAAACACTGACTTGATGCATTTCTCGACAGTCCCAAGATATTGATCATCTAATTTGAAACAACCCCCAGAAAATAAACCCCATGAAAACAAAAAACCTTCCAACCAGTCTCAAAACATCAAGTGAGAGAGAACAAATGGAAGGTGGACCCTAATTGCAGTCACACAAGTTTAGATCTGCAGTTGTCCCTTTCTCTCCAGCTCCCAGGAATGGGATGTGAGATCAGGGTTCTGGGAGAACTGATCCCAGCGCTGAATATCTCCATTTTTATTATTAATCTCCTTTTACTTCAGCTTTTTCCTAAAGCAGAGCCAAGACCTCCCGTCCTTCCATAGGATTCTCCACCTTCTAAGAATGGAAATCTATTAAAACATCAGGCCTGGGGGACTTCTGGGCACTGATTCCTGGAATTCTGTGCCCATGGTGCCACGGAAAGCAAGGGAATGAACCATAAATGTCAGTACTGCAGCTCAGCTGTGCCCCAGCAGAAAGGATCCCCTCATTGCTGTCCTGAGATAAACAGTGATCAAAGGCTGATCAATCAGTGCAATGATTGTAAAAGCTCAGAAAACTTGAATTAGAGCTGTTGAAGTGAATCCCATAGGATTTATATGAATAATTTCTTACCCACTACTGATCTCATAAATTTTTTGACAATAATGTTTTCATGCTACTTTGCTACTGCTTAGCTTTTCAAATAGTACACACTGAGTAAATTATTTACTGTTTTTCCAGCAGCTGGCGAATAATTTTGGTTGGAATAATTGTTTGCATGAATTGGCCTGCTCTGTTCTGCTTGAAGGTCCTGTGCCTGACTGTGACCCCCATGGGACACTTCAGGGGGACTCCCTGGGACAATAACACCACCTTTATGTAATTATCACAGATAATTATCTGCCTTGGGGGGCAGTGATGTCATCATTTTCGTTAAACAGATTAATGATGGGTTTTCCCCAATAGTGCAAAAACGCAACCAAACTGTTAATGAGGAAAAAAAAGTAGAAATATCGAAATAAAACCCCAAAAACCTCTGAAGTGTCACCCTCTGAACAAAGCTTTGGCATCAGCAGCAGCACTGCTGAATCATTTCCTGATGAGGCAAAGGCATCAAGGGACGGGTGGGTGGGACACTTGAATTTTTCTTCTGTCACTTCCAAGAATAAAAATATGACATCTCTAGAAGAACTTTACACCCCACTGCCTAACACATCTATTAACATACACAAATTATTTATTCAGCACAAAAAGTGGAAAAAAAAGAGTCACAGGGCTTCCTAATAAATTTGTTACTTCCCAGCAGCAGGTGCCAAGCTGCATAACACTGCTGCACACCAGGGCTGGCAGGCTCCCAGCTCATAAATGATCTGAATTAGCCTGGACAGTTTTAGCACATCTGGAGCATTTAGAATTTACCCTGGAAGTTACACTTTCATCCCCACATCATGTTGGTGTGTTTCTGAGGAGTGCCAAACACCTCAGTGAGACTCGGGTGCTGCAGCACAGCACTTACAGGTGAACTTGAAAGAAGAAAACCAACCAAAAATAAAGGACTGCACATTTAGAATAATACAAAGTGAATTTTACACTCTCTGTTAGCACAGCATCACTTATTTATGTCGCTCTAATGTGTATCAATAAACAGATTTAGGTCTGTTGCCACAGCTGTGGGACACGGAGGGTGACAGCGTCCCTGGAGATCTGTCCTTTAAAAGAAGGCTGGGAGCAGCAGCTCTTTAAACGTGGTGAGCTCATTTACCTGGTTTTTAATTCCTTTGGAGCAGTTGTGTGGCATCTCACCCAGACCTGCCTTTCCTCACACGTTATAAACAAAGAAACACCAACCCACCAGCACCCAGCCCTCAGCTCACAGGGGTTTCACACCACATTAAAAAGTATAGTTAAAAACAGATAAAACTGAAGCAGTGTCACCCCAGCACCAATGGGAATTCAGTGTTCCAGTGGCTCTTTTCTCCTTTTGGACCCTTATTTTTTGAAAGGGCCACAGTGACAAGGGCTGCTGTGGTTTTCCATAGGGTGCCCTGGCCACAGCATGGGAACTCCAAGGGATGTGTTCAAAGAATACCCAAATCTTCAGAGGAATGCAGGAATGTTAACTATGGGAGATGAAATGCCAGAAGATTCTCTGGGTCCACACAGGAAAAAAAAAAATCAGGATAGAAGTTGAAAGGGAATAAGGGTATAAATGTTGCTAGATTGGAGGCCATCCTTTATTTCACAAAGTCTGCAGTTTTCCTAAACCATCACTGTTATCTCCACTGTCATATTCCAGCTGCCCAGGCTGGGTGGGGCTCGGAGCAACCTGGCCCAGTGGAAAGTGTCCCTGCCCATGGCAGGGCTTGGAACGGGGATGGTCCTTAAGGTCCTTTCCAACCCAAACCACTCTGGGATTCCATGGTTACATCCCTTGTTCTGTCATTACTGCAGCCACCACGGCCTTCCCAGACATTCCCAGCCCTTTCTTTCCCACCCATCTTCCCCCTCAGGAATCAGGATAATTTGGAGGACAGTCGGTCCATTCCGTCTGTTCACTGCCCTACTCCCTCAAGTGCCAGGGTATAACAGCAATAAATTGCAGATAACAATCAGGTAAATTATAGAAACACGGCATTGTATTTATGACTCTAATTATGAAAACATGAAGTTGTATTTATTACTCTAATTATATTGTTTCCATGACTTCAGTGGCCATTAGAATTCAACATCATTTTGTACTTATGGGAGCAAACTGCTGATATTAGTCAAACAACACGAGGATGAGCTCATGAAATGGCCTAAATTATCATCCCGAGTTGGAATTAGCTTTGTTCACCCTGCCCGAGATGTTTCTGAGTGCAGATTTTTTTTTTTATGTTTGCTTATTGCATGAGTGCACATCCTAATTGTTTTACTGCCACTTTAATACACACTGTATGTTTCAGTGGATTCGTTTCTTCTATCATCTGTGTTTCCCTCCATTTCAATTATTTTGCTAACCTCACATAATCAGTCCAGAGATCAAAGACCTGATATTCCATCCAGCACAAATCACTCAAAACAAAATGACCCAAGAAGGAGAAGCAGAGTCCAAGAGCTGCAAATGATGTTTGTCATGAAGCCTCCAGTGTTCAGCACATTATTTTGTTTAGCTTTCCCGGAGTTAATGTCCTTGCAAAAGCTAATGAACGTGTTTGCCATTATTCATATAAAACACCCGACTTTATTTGCCAAGAGAAATGATTGCTGATCTCTGCTGCAGGACTGAAGAGGGAGCCATCGCCTAGGAATGGCTTGAAAATGTCACTGAGGATAAAGATATTCCCAGAAAGGTTTTTTATCTGTTGACATCGGCTGTGATATTGATAGGCAATGACACACTTAATGATCCTGTGCTCCTAATAGACACAGGCCTGGCGTTCACTGACTCTGGTGCCTGAACTTCTGTTTAGAGATTGTTGGTAAAGTCACATCCAAACAGGTCAGAACACTAATTTATGGTATGACTGGTTTGAGCTCTTCAGTTCTGCTCAGCACAGACAATGGTCAGTGCAGTCATGCAAATCCTCAAGTTTAAGTTTAGGAAGCACTTTCATTTAAGGCACATTGAAAGCACTCCAAGAATCCGACACCCCGAGCATTTCCTAAGCAACCCCAAACCCTACCAGGGCTGCTCCTTGCACTCCGGCCCCGCTCAGGGTTTGATGTGCAGCGTGGGCCGAGCAGGTTGGGGCTGTTTTAGTGACTCACCAGGAGCTGCAGCATCCGTGCAGTGCTCTCCTTCTGCTCCTCAGCAGGCCGGGGTTGTCTCAGAGGGGATTTCACTTCACGGGGGGAGAGGCAGGGACAGCACACGAGCGGCTGTGGAACTGCCGCTGCTCGGGGATGAACCTGAGGTTGTCTCCTCCTAAATTCCGTATCCCATCTCATCTGCCAGCCCAGCACCCGATCTTCCCAACAGGACTGCCCTCACATCACTCACATCCACGGCACCGAGCGGGCGTTTGCTGTTAGGATTTTTTAAACAGCTCCTATGAAAGCTTTTACCTGAATTGTGGTATTTATAAACTCTCCCCGTTTCAGAAATCTGCTGTAAAACCAGTAAGGATTGCACATTTCTTATGCACAAGCTGCAGTACGAGGTACCACAGCAGGAAGCAACTGTCTCTGGATTCTGATTAAAGTGTAAGAAATTATCAATTAAAAGGGATGGGGCTACAAATTTTCATTAAATTTTTGAACACAATTAATTTCTACTCACGGTGATTCAGCTAATTTCCTCCACGACATATTAAATTTTTAAATGCCAAATTCCTCGCAGAATTAGATGAGAGATACCATAAAATTGGCAGCTAAGTAGGTAACCATCGATACAACCACCCTCCCTGAAAAAAACCCTGAACTGATGGTTTAAGACTCCAAAAGTATTGTCTGACCACCAGAGGGAGTTCGGATTGCTCCACAAATATTCTGACGCTACTGAGAGTGATTTGGGAAAGCTAATTAAATAGAAAAGCTAGGTAAAAAATAAATAGTCAAAAAAAATAATCAAAGAGTGAGGAGATGCCCCCTCCTTATAGCAGGAAATTGTATTTCAGAAGGAAAAAAAAAATAGGAGAATGATGTGAAAACAATTACACTTTGAATTCTGAAGCTGTGATTAGGACGTTCCCTGATTTAAGGGAGCATCCCTTTGTATATAAAACATGTATTTCAGATGAATTTGTTGCAAGTTCACACTATGGCCCAATCCTACGTTCTGCTTATCATTCCAGGCCTTATCTCCAGCTGGATGTGCTGGGATAAACACAGAGATTTCAACAGAATTTTTGTTTTTCCTCCTTGGAGCTTCTGGATTGATCCTTGGGGGTTGGTCCCCGGCAGCCTTTAATGTGCTTTATTTCTGTGGGAGTCCCAGCAGAGTCCGAGCACTCTCTGAACACCAAATTCCTGTTTTTCTCACACTGCAGCCCAACCACGGGAGGGAGGAAGCAGGAGACAAGAAAAAGCAGAAAACTGTGCTGGGGACACTGGGGAGGAGTTAATTCCTAATTCTTTCCCAACAACAGCAAACCCTATTTTCTTCCAGTGAGAGGAGAGGAAACAGAAGAATACACCAACAGAGTTCTGGTAGCAAATGATGCCTTGAAGAGTCAGTAACCCAGCTGATCCAAACTAAAACCCAATTAAAACCTCCAGCCCCCAGCACACCATCATGTATTACGCACAGGCCGTGGATTTCAAGGAAAAGCTATTCCAGAAATGGTTTTAAAAGTTTGGGAACTATCACCAGTATGAACAACCCAATACACACAGCTTAATAGGGTGTATTAATAAAAGATAATTCCTCTGTACACAGAAAGATCAAGCCTTCTGAAAATTTATATTAAAGAAACTTGAGTTAAGATGTGGGAATTTCACGGAGTATCTCAAGGGGAGAAATTTTCTGACTTACTATCTACTCTTTCCTTTTTATTTTTTTTTTTAGCTGCATGTCATTTTTTTGCTCTCCCTCTCCAAGTGTTAATCATCTCCAGGATACCAAATAAATATCCACTGGCCCCCAAATAAGAAAATTATAAGAAAATTATTTCATTTTCTACCACTTTTTTCAGCGTCAGAGTGGAAATAAAGAAATAACTCATTTGTTATACCGAGAAGGTGCATTTTTACAGTCACCAGAGAGAGGCCAGAGGGAGTGCTGTGATTCAAAATGGACTTTCAGATGTTATCTATTCCCTCAGAAACTAATCCTAAGTAAAGAAAATTAACAATATTCTCATTAAGCAGCCTCATGATACCTTTTTCAGTACTGGTCCACATGACAGTTGCTTTTAAACCCAATGATTATATTTTGCAATTATTATCTATTTCCATAATCCCTTTTATTCGGGGCAAAGAAGAAATTATGAACATTTATTTATTGTGTTTTACTTTCCTCCTGGCAAGCATCTGGAGGAATGTTTTCATTCATCATTACGGCGTTAGGCCTGGGAGTTTCATGTTTGGTTTTGGACTGCAAACATTTAACAGACCATCTCTGATACCTGGGCCACTCTCAGCTCTGCAAATATTGACACCAACTGGATTTTCTCGGTAGAAACGGTGGTGGAGAGCATGAAATCCTTATGAAGCCATTGGCAAGGCTTTAAAAGAAAATGTTTCCGTGTCCTGAGTTTAACCTGTTCTGCCAGACAGGGAAATGGGGCTAGAAAATCCAACTATGGTAGAATTCCTAACCCTGCTCTTGTCCCTGCAGCACTGAGAGAGTCAGCATGGCACAGAACAACCCACGGCCTCAGCCTCTGCCTCTTCCAGGCTCAGGACCCAGAGGGTTCATTCCTGATTTGGATTTCTCCCTTTTAGGCACAAGAGTCATGAAATGTTAGCCCTGGAAGAGAACTCACAATCACAACTCTGCCAGTGCTCAGAGTTGGGGGCTATAAAATTTCAAATTTTCTCTTTGACAGGGAAAGAAGAAAACCCTGAAAAATGATGGATTAGAGCTGGCTGGAGCTTTTCGGAGATGGGAAATGACACGGAGGGGCTGGAGCGGGTCCGGAGAAGGGAACGGAGCTGGGAAGGGTCTGGAGAGTCAGGGGTATGGGGAGGGGCTGAGGGAGCTGGGAAAGGGGCTCAGCCTGGAGAAAAGGAGGCTCAGGAGGGACCTTTGGTTCTGCACAACTCCCTGACAGGAGGGTGGAGCAAGGTCAGGGTCTCTGCTCCCAGGGAACAGGGACAGGAGGAGAGGGAACAGCCTCAGGCTGGGCCAGGGGAGGCTCAGGTTGGACACCAGGAGGAATTTCCTCATGGAAAGGGTGGTCAGGCAATGGAAGGGGCTGCCCAGGGAGGTTTGGAGTGCCCATCCCTGGAGGTGTCACCCGGAGGTGAAACTCAGTGCTGTGGGCTGGGGACAGGGGACAGCTTGGACTCGGTGACCCTGGAGGGCTTTTCCAACCTCGGAGATGGCCGAGCCAGGGGGGTGAACTGTCAGTGCTTGAATGCAACTCCAAACTCAGAGCAAACATCCCTAACACCTGCAAACATTCCTTATCTCCAGCTGCATGCACATCCCATAATGTTCTTGCCCATCTGTATGAAATGCTGTCGTGTTTACAGAAAATGCAGGTTTCCTTAGGCCCAAAGCCTGTTCTTAATAGAAATTTTTAAGAACAGGTTTTGGTGAGCAATTCCTAACAAATTATTAGTTTCAGCCCTAAATGGCTCAGCTACAGCTCTCTAATAGTAGCCTTTCTTTCAGATCTTAGTCAAAACATGTTTTGCTACACCATCAACACACATTAGAAGGGAATTTGCATAGCAATAGGTCAAAGTCGTGCCTCGTTGTTTGAGGCCCGAATTGTGCCTGTGACAATGGGATGGGAACACGCTGCTGCTGTTACTGCCTGACACAGATGCCGACCACATAAAAAGAAAAAAAAATAATAAAAATCAATGCGAGCAATGACTCATTTCTGAATTGCCAGTTTGGTTCAGAAATCACTGATTACTACTTCTACAACAAGGTATTATGGACTATTAGCAAGAATGCTTCTGACAGGTTTACAAGGCTTCAAGAAAGCTGATAGCACACGGTGTTACTGCTCTGCGCAGAGCTCCCCGTTTTTCATTTCCCCCTCGTATTCCAGGACTGTTTGAATTATGCCTCCTTCCACTGCTGACATGTTTTGAAGACATTAAAGGCAGCTCCAAGGAGCAGAAGGGAGGCTGGATTTGCTCTGCTCCAAACCCTTATCAGACTGATCTCAGGGGTCAAACTCAGACATTGTTCATCCCTCCAGGCCACTCACACCCAGCTGTGTGTGCAGGAGAGCTCTGGGGAGTGAGTAAATCTGCAGTCACACAGCGACCTGGGAAAGGTGTCAAGGTGCTGCTTCTCGTGATGTTTTAATGAGATGGAATTTAAAGCAGACCCGAAAATGTTTGTGCCAGGAGCATTTGAGGAAACTGCAGCTAATTACAGATTACAGTAGGTAGATAAATGGGAATGAGATGCTAAGCTGAGCAATGCCTTGGCAGTTTTCCCCATTTCCATGGAAAGCTGGATCACTCCTGACACAGAATAACCTGCAGAGCAGAAACACCAATCAGGAGGACAGGAAGAAGCCTGGACCACACCTTGGCTTGGTTGGCATCCACAGGACTTTCTCCGTGCAGTTACATGAATTCTGTCTGAAAACTTAGTTCACCAAGATGAAAACTCACAAAAAATAACTGATGAGTCACCTGCTTTTCAAACACAAAGATTGCTAAGATGTCTTCTCTTGCAATAAGAATGGAAACATCTGGTCATCACGTGTTCATATTTAAATTTCTGCTGATAAATCCATGTTGAGTGTGTGGTTGTTACCAGCTCTCATTTTAGCACATTGTTGGACAAGTTTTCTGCTAACAGGTGACAGATTATCAACTAAAGACTAAAAACTGGTATTTATTTTTTTCAGAGAAACTGCATTTTAGCAAAAATTCTCTTCCATCTAAATCAAACTGCTTGTTTACAGGTCGAGTTTTCTAAGTCCAGCATCACCCAAGAAACAAGGGGGGAAAAAAATAGAAATGATTTCTTGATTTTGGATATAGCAAATCATTTCAGCTTCTTTTTGAAGTGGTTTTAAATTTGGAGATTTCATACATTAAACCAAAAATAAACACCTAGGCCCACATTTTTTGTTAAATCCACATGAAATTTTCTGGTTCCAATTTCTGTCATTCTTAGGGGAGGGAACAGAGCTGATATTTTGGAGAGAGAGGGGAGGCCCACGTTTCTCAATGAACCATTTAGGGCAGGATGGTATTCAAGCACCCTTTGGAGACAGAAGATCACATCAGCAATAAATAGATTGTGCCTGCTCCACCCAGAAGAAACCATTTGGCCAAAACCACAGCCACACGGCCATCAAGGCCCTTAATTACTATTTCCAGAAGTTTATTATGCTTGACTGGATTTGGCAAAAAGTTTTCAATCAAGCACAGAAGGACTGTGAAGAAAATCATCCAGGGAGAGCCCTCCATGCCAAGTTCCAACCCAGAGCAGATTTTTATAGCTAAGTAGGTCTAACTTACAAATAAATCTATTAAAGGCAGAATTTATACTGGAAACACTGACAAGCTCATCAACCATCCCTGAGCTGGTGGCCACAGCTGTTAGGAGGTGATGACGTTAATTTAGGGAGAGGATATTGCTTCAAATCTAAAGTGTGATGGATGGGGTCCCTCTAATGCAGCAGCTCCTCGTGGTGCCAGGGCTGGGCAGAAATACAGCTGCTGGTAAATGCATTTATAGGGGGTTTGCTGGCTATAAGATACAATTTCAACTAATCAAAGGTAATAAAATAGTAATAGTGCTGTTCCACTATAGAGCATGACAGCTGCAGCTACTGCTCATCTATTAAATACCAGAGCTGAGAGCTCCAGGCCCCAACTGCTTTAATATCCATTAGGGAGAAGCCTGGTGTTTGCACCCTGCTCCCTCCTCTCCTCCTGCTGGGCAGCAACTCCTTTACATTCCCCAACTTCCAGCGTCCCACTCTACAATTAAGCATTAATTTCCTTCACACAGGCCATTTCTCTAACTACAGGGTCCAGAAAGAGGGCTGGAATTTGGGGTCAGTTTAAAAGTCAAGAAGCTTTCTACACCCAAACCTTGACCCAATGTAATTTTTATATCCCGGAAACCAATATCTTCAGCAAAAATGAAATATATTTGGCAGGCTGGGATGTGAATAGACACCAGCAGCCTGCCATGCAGTTTGCTTATTTTAATTTGGAAAATCACACAGAAATCATGGCATTGCCTCACTGTGACACCTGGAACACAGAGGGAGCCTGAGCGCCTCTCAGGGCAGTCACTGTGAGGGGACCTGGCTGACTTGGGCCACGCTTCTCTTCCTTGGCTTCTAGCAAAATATAATCTTGTTATTTAAATGCTGCTCATTATTTAGATGCTGCAAACATGCCTGAACCACTGGTCAACGACTTCTTAAATCCAGAAAGATGCCAAAGCTTTTATTCATAGATGGTGCAAAACAGCTCAAATACTAATATGATCTAAAGGTCGCTTGGCAGCCTGACCTGAGATTAAACTAAAGCTCGGGATGTTCTGGTTTGGAGCTAGTAAAGAGGAACTCATTCAGCTGTCAGCGTTCCATGTAAATGGAAATATTTCCTAGGCCAGAAATGCCATTATCCTGGGCCAGCCAGCTGAGGAAGCAGCCAGAGCTGCACTTCATCCCCCTCCAGCAGATTTGGAGATTTCTCTCTAATACAACTGCCCCTCAGAAGAACAAGTGCATGGAGACTATGACTAAGTGTCCCTCCTGATATGACTGAAACCCAGATTTGGTTAAACTCATCCATGTTATTATGTATCCTCATTAAAATCTCTTGGAAAAGTTTTCGCTCAACCATTTATAAAGTGCTTTCTTTTTTTTTCCCCCACATTAATATGCACATATTTCCTTCCATCCATTTAAGAACATGATAAACAAGCTGTGCTTCTCACTGATGAAGAACTGAACGCCGGTTGGAAACATCAATTATTTGAAATTCATAAATCACTGCGAGCAGAACTCCTTCTCCCCTTCCAGCCCCTCACCCTCACCTCTGCTGTCACTCAGGAGGCAGCAACCAGCCAGAAGTGTCCTTAGTGGCACTTTGATCTCATTCTCTCAGTCCAGAAGGGTTGGGAGAGAGAATTTCTTGTCAAAATAGCTTTTCTCACTACCTACAAGGATGTTAAACCTGAAGATCGAGGTCTCCATGTAATACAAGTTTTAATTCCTTTTTTAATAATAGCCAGTTTGAACACTAAGGTGTTCTTAAAGTACATAAAGTTTCCTAATTCTATTGCATTTGTTTAAGAGAATAAGGATCTTCATATTTATGTCCTTGTATGACAAGGAGTGAGAGGAGGGGAAGGAATTGTGCATTTCTTCATCACCAAAATAGTTACATCAGTGAGAACACATTAAATGGATGAACAATTTTGAGTCTGTAGCCCTCAGAGCATGTCTATTGTATATAATACAAATTACCAAGAATATTCCCAGGATCAACGCTCCCAACCCAGCTCCTCTTCCCGGACCAGCCAGAGGCTCCCACACATCTTTTCCTCCTTTCCATCACGCACCAAGTTAACTGAGTGGCCGAATTTTCCACGGCACAAATCCTGACAATAACATCATCAAACCCACGGATGTGGCAGCAAAACCATCCTCTGATCCCACAACAAGAAAAGTTTGATCAGAAAAACCTTCAACTAAGTCTCAAGTACCATGAGCCTGTGCCTTTGGCTTCATGAATGGCTGGTGCTTTTGCCAGACAGAGAAACATTTTCCAGGTTCCTGGAATTTATCACGGAATGGCTGGGGTTGGAAGGGACCTTAAAGCTCATCCAGTGCCTTGATCAGGGACACCTTCCACTAGCCCAGGTTGCTTCAGGCCCTGTCCAGCCTGGCCTTGGACACTTCCAGGGATGGGGCAGCCTCAGCCTCTCCAGGCAAACTGATCTAGTGCCTCACTACCCCATTAGCAAAGAATTCCTTCCCAATATCCAATTTAACTCGACCCTCCTCCGTCCTATCCCTCCATGCCCTTGTGCAAAGTCAGTGCTTTACTTCAGCCCGTATTAAATGAGCTCAGCCTCTCCTGACCTTTCACTCAAAAAAAGCATCTCACTTGCACAGAACACAATTAGAGCCCACTGATATTCCCAATTCCCTCTGGAAATGCCCACTGGCAGCACAGGGCTGCTCTGGAGAGACCTTGATCCACAGCCTCTGACATGGGACTAATCATTTCACCCTCTGACATGGGACTAATCATTTCACCCCCTGACAGAGCCACGGCTTGGCTGGGAGGAAAAAAAAAATGGTCAAAAGACAAATTTTATCTAAAACAGATCTCAGCTGATGCAGACAAAAGCCTTTAGAGTGGTTTGGATGTGCACACTCCCTTCAGCACGTACTTTGATGGAAAAGCTTTCAGATCCATTCCTAAAGCAGATCTGGATTCACAGCAGCAGTCAAAACTGAATAACAAAACTTGACAGGTTTGGCCTCCTGGAGTATCTGTTTCTATCCCAGCTTCTTCCCCAGTCCACTCATTATTCCAAAACAGGGAAAAAATAAACTTATTTCCCATTAACACAAGCAGAGTGGCTCAGTCCATGCTGCTTTGGGAAGGTTGTGTCCAAGTTATGCATTTATTTAGACAAATCCCTACGCAACCTCAATTTTCCAATTATTAATAACTCCGTGTCTGGAGGTATCAGGGTATGGTACCAGCAATAACCTAAATAATGATCATTACTATAAAGAAGCCAAAAGAACGCATCACATCATCCTAATAACACACAAAACACCCCAGTATCAAAAGAGCAACAGAATTAATTTCATTTAGTGTAAATTAAAGTTTAAATACTATTCAGGCTGCATATATTTTGATCGATACCTCCAAAACTAGAATAAATATTCAGCAAAATATATATATATATATAATTGCACATGAAGTATACATCACAGATTTTTACTGCGTTTTCTGAATTTTCTCAAACTTGCAGAATAAAACCCCAAGACCACACCAGCACCCAAGCCCTCAGAAGTCCAGCTGAGACAATCTTTTTCTTGCCTGTTCTCTGTTTATTCTGGCCAACCCATTAGATGCCTGTCAGTGTTTCCCACACTGCTACTCCAGCAGGAGTTCAACCCCAAGAGCAGCATGAACCTGAACCCCTGGGAGGCAGGGAAGGCATGAAATAGGGGCAGAGAAGTCAAGAAAACATTTGTAAAACACACAGACCCCTCTGTGTGTGTATCCATGAAAATACTCCCCCCTTTACTGCAGGAAGAGGGGATGTTGGGCACCCAGGAGACCCTGAGGAGATTTAGTTCTGCCTTACTGGGGCCCCTAAAAGGGTTTAACTGCCCTGGGCAGCCTCCCCTGGCTCCTCCCCAGCCCCATTTCAGGTACGAGTCCTCAGCCTTGCCCTGAGCTCTACCTGGGCACCCACCTGTCCCCGGCCCTGCTGTTGATCCTGTCCCCAACCCTCGGCTCTGATGTCCCAGCTGGACCTTCCCTTTGTCCCTGCCTGGTGACCAGGGGATGTGGCTGACCCTGGTTCTCGTCACTGGGCCTGTTCTTGACTCGGATCCTCTCTGAGCTGCCCCATCACTTTGATTTTTGACTTTTGGTTGCCCCAGGAACGTCCTTTACGTGCCACGGTGCCCGCTCCTGTTCCTGCAGGAGCAGCCAGCCCTCCCGGCTCCCTGACACCTCAGCTATCAATTTTCATTTGCTTTCAAGCTGCCAGAAATCAGAACAAACAGAAGCCTTGGAAGAGCTGTAGAAAAACCCCTGTCTAGATGCACATCTCCTGCTCAGCCCTGCATCCCCGTGGCACTCTGATATATGGCTCTGGCTGCCCGCTTTGCTGTATCACCATGTACCAGTAAATGAATTCTCTGCTGCTCCTCTGTCAAATGTTTCCTAATGAGAGCTTTGTTTGAGTTTCTCTTTTCAAGTATGTGCAGAATAATGGATAGACTACAGTGAAATATGTCCCTCGTGCTCTTTGATGGAAATCATAAACTCTGGCTGCAGAGCTCCAGTGATTTACAGCCCTTCCAAAATGCAAAGCAGATTTCGTTCTGTGCCAGCCTGCTGCAGCTCTCATTTGTTTTTACCTTTAAAATGCAGTGTATGGATTCATGCAGCTTTGATAGAAATGAAATATATATATGTAAGCATTTCACCTGGCCGTGCAATTATGCAAAACGCAATGTTAATCATTTATCTGTGGCATTCCCAAGAGCTTAAGGAAAGCTCTACTCCCTTAAGTAGGAGAATTAATAATTTTAGATCTGAGGAGCACTGGTTTTAAGTCTTTAAAAGGATTTATGTCTTACAACATCATGAAAGCCTGTTCATCTAAAGTAATCACGGGCGAAAGCTAAGCTTCATGAATAAAGTTTGTATTTTTTGACAAACATCTAATGAACATACATAAATTAGATTCTCCAAGTTCCTGAGTAGGAGCATGATTTGCTGTCGAGTAGACCCACAGAAGAACTGTAGGAGGATTCCCATTATTACAGCTGGACACTCAAGAACATAAAATAATCAGCAGAGCCTTTAGCAGATGAGAGCCCATGAGTTTTCCAATATTGTCAGCCTGCCCAAACATCCCAGGTTCACATTTCACATAAAAATTAGTTCCTTGGTGGATCTCATTATGTTATTTATCTTGCAAACTAACCAGGACAGGTGTCTATAAAAGAACACCATTAAAAACCAAGCCCCTAAATGTATCCTTACAATGACTTATGTTATTTATCTTGCTCTACCAAGCCCGCTCTATGGAATTTACAGTCAGATGAGGGCACTTCCCATCCCTAAATCTTGTTTTGGTCTAATTTCACACAAGGTTCAAGAGGAACGGAGCTGAAGAATTAAGAGGGGGAGGTAAAGAAGCAAAAAGCAAAACTGAAGCAGGAAGATGTAAGCTAACCAAACAAAACATTTAAATATATTGATCCAACTCTGGAAATTCAGGACAGTTTTCTCCTTTTGGTAGGCTCCTACTCATCAAAAACTGATGTGCAGGTGTTACCAGAGCAGAGCCTGGCGTTAACATTTGAGTAGCTAACACAAATCGGGGTTATTTAGGTACTGCATGCATCCACGAGGAGAGCTTTCACCCAGGATCCGACAGAAGGAGCAGCACTGAGGAACACCTTCCATGAATCCGTGTAACATTAACCAGCTCCTTTGCAGGCTTGATTAACAGCCGGGCAGCAATAAAATCTGAGTGAACTGCAGAATGGGCTCACCTGCAGTGCCATGCTTGACTTTAAACCCGCCTTTTTGCGCAGGTGTGCAGTGCAAAGCCACTCTGCCTGCAGTGACTGCCTGGGACCGTGTGTGTGCACAGGCCATTATGCAAGGAAAAAGAAATCAAGTATGAAAGCAATGGAAATGAAATAAAGGAAATGAAATTAAGTTCTATTCCTAACTTCTTCAGTCTCAGTTTGTTCCTGCATTTGATGAAGTGTCTCTGGGTTTATTTACCTGGAGCCCCAGCAATGAGGGTTTGAGACATTCGGTGTCCTAAATTTATTAGTGCATGCAGAAAAGAGTAATCTTATCTAATTCAACCCATTTTTTTCATTGTTAAATTGAAAGGAAAGTTTGGGCAGTTGTGTTTTATCCCAAGCACTGTTGGAAGCCTACATCAAATATCCAACAGCACTGGAAGGATGGAAAACATCGAGAAACCCATTTGTACTCAAACATAAAAATATCCCTCCCAAAGCCCACTTCCTCTCCAGAGGTGTTTATTGAATGTAGAAAAAAGGGCTCAGTGGGTTATCCTTTACTCCAGAACCATCTTTCTCCCTGTCCAAACCCTTCCAAGGGAATCTTTCGGGCAGTTCGTCACATCCCTGCTCTGGTTACTCTGCCCTGCTCCCAGCATTATGCAGATCCAAGCACGAGGTTTTCCTGAAAGCTACGGCTGTCAAAGCCTGCACAAAAAACCCTGAGTTTTGCTTCCTTCCTGACAACTTTTATTGCATTTCAAAGTTTATGTCTGCCAATGTTCACCAGCCTGTTTTTCCTCCTGACAACATGCCACACAGAGCTTTGTCTTCGTGCCTGGATCACCCACTGACCTGCTCGGGCTGTGGTGATTTATCCTCATCACACAAATAAGAAATAAGGTGTGGAAAACAGAGATTTCTGCTTAAAATTCAGCGAGTCGGTCCTTAGGAGCAGCGCTACTCTACTTGCTTGCTCTACTTTTTATTAATAAAGTAAACATTTTCGGTGTTCATGCTAATTTATACACAGCTCTCCCAAAGTGATGTGCTTGGACTCCTAAAATATTAAACACTGCAAATATTCAGAGCAAATTTCGCCTTCTGTATGGTGTTTCTGACTGTGGAACAGCAGACTGTGATATGAAGTGACTTATGACTCAGATAAAAGTCCTTTATTTGTAGTTCTTCTTGGTTTTCTCCAAAAGAAACAAATCATTTGTGACTATTAACAAAGGGTGGATAATACAGTCAATCAGATTGAGCCTTCAGGCTTCTGAAAACTGTTTAGGTTTACAGCTGCTTTCGTTGATTTGTTGAGAAACCACAGGAGCTGGGGAAAAAAAAAAGAAAAAAAGAACTATCCCAGAACTGAAAATAAGATCCCATTTTGGTTATCATTTTAGTGGATTAATGTTGCTTGTGGCACTTCTGTCTCTTCTACACTTTATAGATTTATGAAATCTTGTTTCTTATGGCAACCACAGCTGATGATGTTGAATCATTACTCACACTTCAGTGCAATCCAATGAGGGTTTTTAGCTGATTTTTAAATGGGTTTTAATTCACTTGATTTCGTGCAGAACAACGGTTCAGCCAGCATGGGGTAAATTTTGAAGGTGGCGAGTAGGAGGTACAGTGCAAGCACAAATCCTGTTATTTGTTGACAGGATTTGTCTGCATCCCTGTGTTTGTGGCTTGGGGGATGCAGGGCTGGGCCTCATTTGCAGAATAATCCCACTGGCAGCAGCAGCAGCTCCAAACAGAGCCGGGCTGTTCCAGAGGGAACAGCTCCGAGCAGGACACGACCTTGGGATTAAACTTCCAAGGAACTACCAGTGACTCCCAGTCCTTGATTTACTCCCTACTCCATCTGCTCTTTATCAGTGAATTTATCAGCTTTGGAGGCAAAGGGGTGGCTAAAAAGCTCCCCTTCATGGGTGGTTTTCTGATTCTTCCAACCATGTTCCTGTTAGTCTGGGTATGTGGGACAAAATGGGAAGAGCTCCACTAAAACAAAAGTGTTTTCCATGATCTATCACCTAAAAAAGTGCCAAAGAGGACACCACAAACCACATGTAGAGAACATTCCCACAAGGAGCTTTTCTCCCACTGGTGGAATTTCTGCTGACCGCTGAGGCTCAGTAAATTATTTTATTTTGCCATTTTCATCCCCTTCCTTCTTATAGATCCTGAGCAAGAATATATTTATCTTCCAGGACCGCTCCCCTCAAAAGCACACAGATGATGCTTTAGCTCCTTCCTTGCATTCCTACCTCTCTAAAAAGGAAATTAGGCCAAACTTTTGATGGAGGAGGAAAAGACCTCGCAAAGGTGATATTCATATGGGCAGAGAAAATGGGGTGCAGAGGTGACAAATCAAAAAAAGAAAGGAAAACTTAAAAACAGCTGAAAAAAAAAGCCCCAAACCCCTTAAACCAAACTGCTATCTCTGAAATTTTCATGGCTTGATGTGCAGGGGGTGTGTGTTCACGTAAAGGACCTCATCTGCAAATAACAATGAATTTTTTCTTTCAGCAGTGGGATATTATTTGTAGTGAGAGCCCCATCATCCTTAAATCATGCTGACAGCCAGGTTCTGTAAATCAGATCCCAGTGCTGTGCTCTGGGAGTGGGAAGCGTGCAATAATTGGAGTTTTTGGCTCGCTCTGAATTCTTCAGATTCTGAGTAAAAGATTTTTCTTCTGTCTTTCCTATCCTTGCATATGATTAAATATTATAGAACAAGAACAAGTCCTTTCCTCCTCAGGGTCATGGAAAAGGGTGACTTTATATTAAACTGAGATTCACAGGTTTAAATATTTTCTGGTATTTTTCTCCTGCCTGGTATGACACTGAGTTTTTTTCTAATTAAAAGAAAAATTATATCTTTGCAATGTTTAATTCCAATTCTTTTTCCCATCATGCTGCGTTTTTGAAAGAGGAAATCGTGTCAGACCTTGGTGCCGTACTGCCAAAGAAAGAAAAAAATCATATTTAAATCAAGTTAATGACTCACTCTTCCCATTTTGTGCATTTTCTTCCATTACACTTGGTCCATTGGTTCATCCATTTTTAAAAGGTTTAATTTCCTGTTGGATCATTGACTGAATCTGTAACAGGTTCTCCTTGCATTGTGAGCTCATGAGGCAAGCAGCATTCTGTTTGCGAGCACACAGGAGTGTGTGCACTAAAGGCAGGAGCTCTTTTTTATTGAAGACCTGCTGGTAAATCATTTCCACACACGAATAAAATGAAATAATTATTATTTGGTGCTGAAGTTGTATCAAGGCCTTTCCTAACACCTCTGCTCCCTCCTCTCGGGTACTCCCCCTGTGGTACCACAGCGTTTCCAGGCGAGGTGGGTGTACAGAAAATAAAGCTAATTTCACATTAAAGTGCTGGACGTGTTTCTGGGGGCTGTTTATAGCCCCAGAGCCACCTGCTGCTCTGAAGGGACAGATCCAAGATGCCACCACGGTGTGAGCTGGGCCTTCAAGGGGAGTCAGTGCTAATTTCTCCCTCCCATTCTCTGTCGTCATCTCACAGAACTCCATCTCAAGTTCATAACAAATTTCAGAGATCATGTCATGCCTAAGCTTTTTGTGTTTTGAAACATGGAATAACCTGAGCTGGAAAGGACCCAAAAGGATCTTCAAACCCAACCCCTGGCCCTGCACAGACACCTCAACAATCCCACAACATCCCAACGCTCCTGGAGCTCTGGCAGCCTCGGGGCCGTGCCCGTTCCCTGGGGAGCCTGGGCAGTGCCCAGCACCCTCTGGGGGAAGAACTTTTCCCTAAAATCCAACCTAAACCTGCCCTGCCATTCCCTGAGGTCCTGTCCCTGGCACCAGGGAGAACAGATCTGTCTCTGCCTCTCTGCTTCCCCTCATGAGGAACCTTTAGATTGCAGCGGCCTAAGAGCTTTAAATATTCTGGGGCACAAGGTCTGATTTTCAAGGCCGCAGAAACAAGGTTATGAGACATTCTTTGTGATGCCAAGAGGTAGCAGAATATCAAGTAGCCCAGAAAACAACGTGCCAGGTGAAGAAAGGGCAATAAAGAATTGCTCTAGACCACAGATACCATCTGAATGATGATCCTCATTTCTGGGAAATAAGGCCAGAGCTTCTAGTGAGGATGTGTGAGAACTTACCAACTGCATTTTAAAAGGGAAAAAGCAACTCCAAGACACAGGTTGGGATTGTTTGGGTGTCCTGTGCAGGGCCAGGAGTTGGATTTGATGATCTGGGTGGATTCCTTCCAACTTGGGATATTCCATGATTCTATTCCATGGCAGTTTTTCAGGGTGCTGAGTTTTGGAGAGGGAGCAACTGAGGGACAGCAAGGTACCTGTGCCACTTTGAAATGCACATTCCTGGTTCACTGCTTTGGGGAGCCATTGGGAGCTGCTGGCAGGCTCCTTTCGATAAGAGAAAGCTCAGAAGAGTTTTCTCAAAAGCTTTAAGGATTGCACAGGCTGAGAAAGGTGGGAAAGTGAATCCAGTCTGATGATCTATCACCTTGTCAAAGTTGTCTGTTTATGTTTGGAGCAATTTGGTAAACAACCTATGTCCAAAATCAAAGCAGAGATGAGGCAAATTCATCTCTCAATATAAACTTGAGTAACACAATGCCAGCATCTGTGAGGTTTATACACATGAAGATATCTGCAGTGTTTTGGCAGCTCATGGGCTATTCCTGACTGAGGTAACTCCAGAATGCAGGAAATCCAGCTGATCTGCAATATTTCAGGTCATTAATGAGAGAAAATACTCACCAAAAGGACTCAAAACGGGCATTTTTATTCTACAATAATCAGAAATGTGATTTTGGTAATACCAGCTCTCAGTGCAGAATTGCAGCACGTGTCAGACACCGGGCACTGAGCTTGGGAAAGAGGGAGGGAAGTGGCACGTGGATGCCTAAGGAAAGCTTGGAGGAGTCACAGCCACAGTCAGCAGATCCACACTGCCACAAGAAGCAGCTCCCAGTGGGATCACCTCCTCCTGACGACTGAGAAAACAACTCGAGCTGGGACGAGGAGGAGGAGGAAAAGGAAGAATAGAAAAGTTTGTGTCCTGGAGCTTCCGACACGAAATCCATCGGACTTTACCTGGTTTCGTAGGCACGGGAAAGATGCAACCCCGTGCCTGCAGAAGAGTCAGGCTTCCATAAAGAGCACACAGGTGAACACTTCCACCCCCTGTTTGGGTTTGGGGGATAACCTCTGGAACCTGTGGACCTGCAGCTGTTCTGCAGGAGCTCAGAAACGCCTCCTGTGGCACACAGCTCCTGTGCTGCTCAGGGCTCCAGCAGCACGGTGGACGTGCCAAGGCTGAGGACATCCGGAATCCTCATCTGGGGCAGGACTCGAGCCAGCCAGAACCTGCCGATGCCAACATCAGGCTGCCCTGGAAGCCACCTGCACACCCTGCATGTCCCAAAACACTGAGGGAACAGCACTGCCAGCTCTTTCTCACAGCCTGGCCAGAGCTCCCTTCCTCTGGCTTCAGCAAAATGAGGATTTAGGATTTTAGAAAAGGAGATTTTGGGTTTCAACAGCACTCAGGGTGTGCCAGGCACCAGTGCTGTTTTTCTTTTTCACCAGTGCTGTTTTTCTTTTTCACCCTATGTAGGATTTCTCTTGGGTTTCACTTACTTCAGCCATACTTTCCCTGAAATTATAATTTAAAATATGCAACTCTAATGAGTATCCTGATAAAAATCCCGGGTTTTACCCAACCGTGGCCAGCGCCTCCCACAGCTGATGGAGCAGGAGATGGAGCAGATCTGCACTGAGAACCACCCTTATTTTAAGGACAAACCGAATCCTAAAAAATGACAATAATTATTAATAATTCCGATAGGAGAAGTGAGAGGAAGAGGCAGGTTTTATTGTTGGATCACTGCCTCTACCCTAGCAGGATTTAAAACGATGAAGGCAGCCAAGGCTAGAGCCAGGCTGTATTTCTTCCCTCAGTGGCTAAAATCACAAGCAGCAGGACTGCAAATATTGAAGAAGATTCATAGTTATGCTCATAATTGCATAATATTCTTCACACTCTCATTGCTGGCTCTCTTGAAACCTGAATTGTTTTTCATGGCACTTGGGAAAGGAAAGGGAACACATTATAAACACTTTTACAAATATTTTTTTAATTTAACACTGAGTCAAATATTCATCCATTTAGTTGAACACTGACTGCAAAAGGGTGATAAAGACATTTGTTTAAAGTCTAATATTCCTACAGAGTGAGAACCTTGACTCCACGCTCTTTATTAGGTGACTTTAAATAAAACACTGAGCAACTGCAGAAAAAAGATACTCAGAGCAGAACTGGGGGAAAATGTAGAACAAATTTTGAAAACAGGATTTAAAAATATAAACACATATTTAACACTGAGGAGAAAAAAAGAATGACAGTCATGCCCTGTATTAGTCACAAATCCTTAAAGCTACTCAAAATTATGGGCACAAAAGACTAAAATATGTGACTGTGACTCATATATCTGAAAAATTCAAGTAAACAGATTAATATTTTCTTGCACTCTCCATATTTTAAGGACTTTGAGATTTTTACATAACATTCTAATGCCAAAGTCCAGCTAAAAATACCATTTTCATGTAAAACTCCTTCTCCTCTAAATTTATAAATTATCTGCTCACTTTCATGAGTAAAATGTTCGGTTTTTCAAGAGATGGAACAACTTTCATATTGACTCTTCCTTCTTGCCTTTAAAATATTATTTTAGAATCTGCATGCTTAAAGAAGAAACTTTTGCCACCAACAGGTTCTTTTATCACATTATGAGCACAAAAGCTGATTTTTAAGAAAAACTTCAGTTGCTCTTTTGCACCCTATGTAGGATTTCTTTTGGGTTTCGCTTACATCAGCCATACTTTCCCTGAAATTATAATTTAAAATATGCAACTCTAATGAGTATCCTGATAAAAATCCCGGGTTTTACCCAGCCTCAGTCAGGGAGTAGTTTTAAATTTCCTGGGTTTTAAGGAGATGCTAAATTTCTCTGCTGTCATGATGCACACTGTGAATTTTGTTGTTTCATGCAGCTCAAATCAGACTTTTTCCTCCTTTGAAGCTTCGAGGCAGGGGTTGTGATGTTGGGAAAGTCGGTTAAATTTGCAGTGTAATCAAAGGAATTTATCCATTCACCTGTTATGCTCCAAGGAAGGTTCCCAGGAGAGTTGGAGCTCTTCCAAGGACAGCCAGGACCAGCCACCACCTCCTTCCACCGGTGCCACATCCTTGAGACCCGAGAAACGTGGGAATCACCGTCAGACATCAACACGGTTTCACCCTCCCCCGTCCATCAGTTGTCCTTTAACAGGACACGCTGGCTGGGAAAAACTTCCTCACCGAATGAGTGGTCAGGAATTGCACCAGACCGAGCAGGGAAGTGGTGGAGTCACCATCCCTGGGAGTGTCAAAGGTGTGGATGTGGCACTTGGGGGTGAGGTTTAGTTGCCTGCCAGGAACCTTTCCTTTTCCTTGCTGGTGGTGCAGCATCATTCATTCAGCTCATTCTTTCCCTCAGGTGTTGTTGCTGTTCAGGATTTCCACAAAATTCCCCTCGCACTGATATGTGATAGCTGAGAAATGCAGGTTCCTACAGGTGCTGAAATTCCCTTTTATTTCGGAGCTTCAGAAGCTCTGTGCATTAATTCCTGCCGTAGCCACCTTCGGAGGACTTTAAATGGATTTAAGACCAGGGATGTCTCTTGCACTGCTTCTTTACATAGGCTTGAATTTAACCTTTAGGTGGCTACTGAACTTAATCCTTTCTATCCTGATTTTCAGAACTCTGAGCGTTCCTAAAGCTGGAGGTTTGTAGACAGAGCAGATGGTGCTGCCTTTTCCTTCGAGGACAGAACAAAAAATGCTGCAGCCAGATCTGGACTCCTGAGGTGAAATGGGGATTGAGGGGCCTCCCTGGCCGAGGGCAGAGCTGCTCCCTGAGGAGCTGTCGGGAATGCTCTCGGCTCTGAGGATAATGAAGAACTATCCTGAAAAACCTCCCAGCATTTTAAAGAAAAAAAGTTATTTCGCCCCGAGTACGAAGCAGAGGAACACAAGCGCAAAAGATATTTCAGGAAGGAGTGGAAAAACTGGATTCATTGGCAGACTTGGAGATTTAGGTTGGATATTGGAAAGGAATTGTTCCCTGGGAGGGTGGGGAGGCCCTGAGGGTGCCCAGAGCAGCTGTGGCTGCCCCTGGATCCCTGGCAGTGCCCAAGGCCAGGCTGGACGGGGCTTGTAGCACCCTGGGACAGTGGAAGGTGCCCCTGCCCATGGCTGGATGGGCTTTAAGGTCCCTCCCAACCCAAACCAGTCTGGGATTCGGTGATTTTATGAAAACTGCTGGGCAAAAAATTGTCGTAGTCTAAAAGTAAGAGGAAGCTTACGCCAAATAAATAGAATTTATTTGATTTACGTGCCCGTATAAATGGGTGTCTATGAGATTTTCCTGAGCTTCTTGCAGGAATCAGATATGTAGGATTCAGGATTTGTGGAATATAACTATTTTTTTTTTTTTGTCTGCTTCCCTCAATGCTTCAGTAAAGTGCCAGTTGTGTTTTTCGTTTCAGGAACACGGAGACCAAGGCTTTTTTCGGTCGATATTTTTCTAAAGTTCTCCCCAGTTTTGGCACAAAGGATGGCATTAAAACCCAACAGGACTTCATAAATTTGGCCTCAGTTCTATTATATGGAATAAGGATTACAGAACTGGTAATTTTCCATTATCCAGAAGTCACGCTGACGGATATTTAGGAGAATGGAGATTTTCATGCATAACTCACCCTGAGTTAATATATCTTGAGGCAGTTTTAAGCCCCTGATGATTCACTGTGCACACCTGGCTCATTGATTTGTCCTTACTGTGCCCCCTTGGAGCTCATCCATCACCGGGGGAAAAGCAGAGCTCCACGTTCAGGAAAAGAGGGAAAAAAATATGGATTTCCAAACCTGGAAGCAGACATGAAATTTTTGTTTGAAAACCAAAATCCTGTAAATATAACTAAGCACTCAATAAATAAAAGGGTTTGGGATTTTTTTTCAGATATAAGATCGTGCAAAAAAATCTGCAATTACCCAGCTGCAAAAATTCCTGACAAGTTAAATGGAAATCAACCAGAATCGATCAGGTTTTTATGAGAAATTAGATGTAAACTCAGCCTTTCATTATCTGCCTCAGTTCGAAACATTTCATGTGGAATTTGAGCTTTTGAAGATTAGAAGGAGTAAAAATTGTAGGAATAGTCCAGTTTCTGTTAATCTTTATCGTTCCTGAAGAGACAAGGGGCACTTGAACAGTTTCCAGTTCTTTGTTATTGAATCATAAGCCACCAAAAATTGCATTGAAATAAAGCTCTAAAAGCTTAATCCAGATTTTAAATAAATGAAAAACTTATAGGGACACTTAACAAAGTAAATTCAAAGAAACTTGAAAATATTTGTCAAATTTCCCAGGTTAAGTTCCAAAAACTGGGTTTTTTGTGAATGGGGAAAGTATTTTTTGCAGAAATTAAAGATATTATTTCTCATTAATTAACTATTAAGCTTCAAGTGAAAAAATTCAAATTTTTGCTGTTAGTTTCAGTGAGTGCAGGAGACAATTTCAATGCTGGAAAATTGAACCAATTAAGCTGAATTTTCTTGGAAACACAAGGAAAAATGCATTGAGGGCTGTAATTCCTCCTGTAAATTCTGCACATGCTCATGGCTTGGGAAGCTTTTAAGCAGTACAAAGGATGCTGATGTTGAATAATCTGCTAAATTTGAAAGGAAGAAGAATTTCTGCTTTCATGAGGTCAGAGAAAACGCTTTTTTCTCTTTCCTTGAGTCTTGTTGAAATCATAGGAAAAGGAAAAGGAAAATCCTTTGGAAGTATTTGTGCCTTTAGAAGCAAAGTTTGTTTAGTCCTGCATAATTTCCCCTAAATTAAATTTTTCTGGGGACCAATAAATCCTGGAGAGAAACCAGACAAGGGAAAGGCAGTTTACTGAAACCTGGTACCTCAACTTCTTTTCCTCCAGCTTTAGCTTCGGGTGGTTTGTTTGGGGTTTTTTTTCACTCAGTTGGGGTTGGAGGTGGTTTTTTGTTTTTTGCCTGCAGTGCAAAACTTTTGCCTGTGAAACTTAATTTAAAAACAAAACTCTAGACGAGTATCCTCTATTGAAAAATAAACATAAATTAGATATTTATTTCCTTCTAACCGTGAGCCCCAGCCTTCAATTCTGCGTCAGATTTCTGTTTGCATTAAACCTGCCTCCGTTTTAGGGGTGGAGAGCTCACCAACAATCAGGTGATTCCTCAGCACCAGTTTACCCATGGATGTCTTGGAAGTTTCCACTTCCAGCATTTCCCTTTGCTTGCACCAGTGGAACCTCCTCCTCAAAGGATGTGGAGAAGCTTCAGGTCCCAAAGGTCCCTTGAGGTGACCTGCACAAGGTTTGCTCCTTCCTTTCCCTCACAGGTGTGCGGCTGGAATTTCCACGGAGAAAAGAGGCCCACGATGGCGCTTTTACCAAAATTTCCCTGCTGGAAGGAGGAGGGAACAGAGCCGGGCAAGGCCCTCGGTCCCGAAGAGCTTCTTGATTCTCCGTGTTCCCAACAGCTCCTGAGTCTGAGCCTCTTCCACGCCGGTTTCCACCTTCCCTCTTTCCTGGATTCGAGGGCAGCAGCTGGGCCCTGTTTATTTTAGGGATAACCTCATCTGCTGTTTGCACTGGGGGAAGGAAGAAAAGCGCTGCCTGATGACTTCCTCCTGACACCTCCAGCTGAGGCTGGCGTTCGTTTTCCAGCTCTTATTGGGTTCTAATTATGCCTGGATATTCAGAGGATCAGCTAATTTGCTCCGTAATTTTTGGAGGCAATTTTTAATTCCCTTCGCTCCGCTCGGAAATCTACGCTAATTTCGTGGAATTATTAAATATTCAAACAGGATGGGACTAAGCCCTTAGGGATGCCCTGGAGATTCAGCTCAGGTGTGTCTGGAGCACTGCTCTGGCTCCGAAATCCAGGCTTCCCAATCCTGCAGGTGGCACAGCCAAGAAAAATGAGGAGCTTTTGCTTCTTTCGTGCTGTCCCACTCACTGCAGTGCATCAGTGCCTCCTTTGTGCTGCTGGGCAAGGGCAGAGAAATAAGAACCCCTGAGAAGAAAATAGATACTAAAATTGGAGTGTGTGGAGATACTGAGGCTCTTCTGAACTAATGAAATCATGGAAAACCCCAATGCCAGCAGCGTGGAAGGAATGAGGGCACAACGCTCCCATTTGTGTTTCAGTTTTCTTTCTGTTCTGTGCCGAGATCTTAAACCAGAGCCAAAATCTCATCCTTAAAATTCCAGATTCAGTGATGCATCAGGGATGATTCCACAGGAACAGAGGAAAAGAACAAAGTGATTTTGCACTGCTTACAGAAAACACTTCCTGTGTTGTTTCCAGAATATTTCCAATAAACACATTCCGAGGTATCCCACAGGGGTATCCCTGGATAGAAACATTCCAGTTCCAGACTGTAGGAGTTGTTCTTGCACCAGCAAGAATCCAGCAGCATTTCAAGCTGTTTGTAACATTCAGCCTTCTAGAAATTCCACCATAAATCCTATATATTGTAAAGCTGTTCCTTTTTAAACATCCAGGCAGGTTCGAAATAATCGAGGCGGTTTAATAGAGGGCGGGTAAGACCTGTGCACATGGACTGAGGTGCCACCAACTGCTGTGAAACTTTATTTTTTATAGGAAAGCTAAAATCTATCCATATATTCACGTGGTTCGCAGGAATGCCTTCATTTCCCTCGCAGTTTCAGCCCACGTGTGTTACATCTCCTCTGTTCTCTCTCCCTCTCTTGTTTAAAGGGTGATACCTTTTGTAGTTTGCAACAAAAGATTTTTGTCCTGACCACCCCAATCTCAGTGAGTCCCTACAGTGAAAAACAAGTCAAAATAGAGGGTTCGCTGCTAAGGAAAAAGTTAAAGAACTTTTTGACATCCATAAATTTAAGCCAAATGACTGCAATGGCTCTCTGAATAAAACACCCCAATTATTCACTCTCCTTTCCCCACCCCTTCCCTAATGATCTGCCTTAATTAGGTTCTCTGGCTTCATATGAAGATTTTCCCTTCTTTTATTCATGTTTGGTGTGATATCATTGATGTTTGGAGCAGAAATACTGGATGTAAGGAATACAGAATGTAATGTATTATATTATGTTTGAAAGGGAGAAGAATTTCTGCTTTCGTGAGGTCAGAGAAAGTGCTTTTTTCTTTTTCCTTGAGTCTTGCTGAAATCATAGGAAAAGGAATCACTTTTTGAAGTATTTGTGCCCCAATCTCACTGAAACCCTACAGTGAAAAATAAGTCAAAATAGACGGTTCACTGCTAAGGATATGAAAAATAAATAACTTTTTGACATCCATAAATTTAAGCCAAATGACTGCAATGGCTCTCTGAATAAAACACCCCAATTATTCACTCTCCTTTCCCCACCCCTTCCCTAATGATCTGCCTTAATTAGGTTCTCTGGCTTCATATGAAGATTTTCCCTTCTTTTATTCATGTTTGGTGTGATATCATTGATGTTTGGAGCAGAAATACTGAATTTAAGGAACACAGAATATAATATCAGAACACTAAAATGAGCCCTGGTTCCAGCCTGGCATCCCAGCTCCCTCTCCAAATCCGAGTTTTATCCAAGCACCATTTTCCAGAGGCAAACATCAGGTCTGGTTTTGTTGGTGAGGACCTTCCAGACTGGTGAATTTGCACTACACAAATATTCAGAGTTTTCCTGGTTCCTTCTCTGGTTCACTCCAGTCAGAGCTTTGAAAGCACCACAAACTTCCACAGAGGAATATATAAATTATCCCCAAACAGAAATAATAAATTAAAGCAAACTCAGATTTCCACGAGTGAAAACACCAACCTGATAAAAGCTTTTGTAAAATGGGTTTTTTGAGGCGCTGTGGCAATAAGGAAGTTTCTGGTTTTGTTGTTTTAAGTTCTGTCTCTGCTGTTGAGATTTTAATATATAAAAAATGGTTAATTTTAGCAGAATTCCCTTCACCCTCCCAGAGGTGTTCATGATTTCTAAAGCAGGTTATGACAGCAGTGAAGTACATCACTGCTTCCACCTCCTCTCAAGAAAGCAAAAATCCCTGAGAAATTGTCTTATTCCCACTTAGCAGATGACAAAGACAGACACAGAGTGGAAGTAGCTTGCCTCGAGTCGAGTCCCTAAAGCCTGAATGATCCGCTGGGGATTTAGAGAAAATAGAATAGCTTTAAGAGAGAATTTGCTGGATCAGAGCAAAAAAAAAAAAAGCAAAAAAACACCCAAAACCTCAACAACAACAACCAAGCAACCCAAACCAACCCAGCTGTTTAATTGTCACATCTCTCTCCTGTTGCTTCAGTAAGAAATAGGTTTAAGGGTCTCTAGATTTTGGACCTGCCACTTTTAAGTCCACCAAGCTCCCATCAAGAAGAGTGAAGAAATATTTTCCTTTTTTTCCTCCCCGGCACCAGCTCAACGGAGCCTCAGTATCACAGGAACAATAGGTAATAGCACCCAAAAATCAGATTTTATTCCCTCCAGTCAACCTTCCTCTCTGGCAAGGCTTGGATGCACAGAGTGGGATGTCAGGCAGCAGGTGTGATTAAAGTAACAGGATAATTAAAAAGAGCTACATGTGGGCATAAAAATTGGGGTTTTTTCAGGCTGGTTTGGCTCAGTAGCAAACAGCTGCTGCACATCTTCTGCTGCTGCTTTCATGATGGAGTTATTTTTGTTTGCCTCGGTTGTCTTTCATTTTAAAGGGGATTTTCATCATGAAAGAGGAAATTTTATTGTCACAGACACGTCAGGAGACACCCAGCAGGAGCAGAGCTCTGTCCCATGTCCCTGTGGCACGTGGAGGATGAGTGCCAGTCTTTGAAACCGGGAGCGAACCGAAGCCTGGCTGATTCCAGAAACCATTCCCACTTATCTCTAGGCACAGTAGGAATAAAACGTGACCTGTCGGGCAGTATTTCAATGGTAGAAATGGGAAAAAAAAAAGTCGTTAATCCTCCAGAATAAATCTGCTGAAAAACAGTTTCAAATTATACAATTTAAAAAAAAAAAAATAAGTGAAATGCTGATAATGAAATATTTTAAAATTATTTATTATTCTTCTTCGTGAGTCTGTGACCACTGGCAAATAAAGTAGTCAAAATACCACCTTTAAATTTGTTTTTACCAGAAGAACAAAGCATTATATGAAAATTCTAAAAGTAAGGAGGTCTAATTTTATTAATGTACCTGTTAAACCCCCCCATTGTCCAATGGCTTCCTAAGCAGGGGGAGACTTCTCAAATATCCCCAAATGAAGTAACTCCTCAGCTAATTTCATTTACAAAGATTAAAAAGGGTGGGCACAGACTCCAGGATGTTCCTGCAATGACTCGAATGACGCAGTTTCTTTTTCACTCTCATTACAGATCCTGACTGAAAAATTACCCAGTGTGTTCATACAGAAAAAATTCCCATTGTCAGAGCACTGGACACCACCATAAAATGTCCCTTTTTTGATGAGACTGCAGTCTGTCACATCCAAAGGGTAGAAAAATGGAATTATTGACGATTCAAGCCACAGGTAACAATGTAATTTGTATAAAAGCCACATCATCTCCAGCAGACTTCATGAAAAATCCAAATTGTGGCGTTTTTTGAGGTCGAAGACTGTTTAGAAAGAAACAAGGAAAATTATCTTGTTTCCTCTACCAAACTGTAATGATATTTTGGAAATTTATGAACTAAAACCTTCAGTGGAAATAAAAAAAAAAAAAACATTTATTTTTACCATTGAAAGTCAGGGAAGAAAAGAACCAATGCAAACAGCAATTGCAGGAGGATGAGAGACCCAATGCTACACAAAATTAAAGAAAAAAATTGGGGATGGAGCAATGAAATTGCAGATAGATGTGTGTACCCAAAATGAACTTAATGTTCTCTTTCCTGTTCTGATTTCCCTTCCACTCCCCCAGACACAAATAGTTCTGCTCGCAAAGTCAGTTCGTTGAGGTAATTAGGTTATTTACAAAGAAAGGTCATTAAAAAGGTATCCACCATGTTTTACTGACAGAAAAGAAACTCTAAATAGAAATATTCCTCATTGCTTCAGTGGCTTTGAATTTTTCTGCTTAATGCCCAGAGACTATTTACTGTTAAATCTTTCTCTAACTGGAGTATTATTACCAGTGATATAAAAGATGGAATAAATGTAGAATAAATGTAGAATAATGTATAAATGTAGAATAAAGTATAAATGTAGAATAACAAGGAAAGCATATTTTAGTTATATTGTCTTGAATTTGTGGGCAAAACACATCCCAAATATTCAAATACATTCCCAAATAAGCAGAAACTGGAAGCAGCATTCGGGCAGAAACACTGACTTAATTCCAGAGCTCCTCTCTCCAAAAGTCAATCCAAGAGATGGAATTTCCTCCTGGATTTGGTGTGCAAGCTTAAAAAGCGAGATGTCCCAACGAGAGGGCATCACGGGCCCGAGTCTGTGCCACGAGCTGGGCTTGGAGCGCTCGGGGCTGCACTGGGGTCCCCTCCCAGCCCCAGGACAGCTCCGTGCCAGCCAACCCACGGCCGAAGGCAGCAGCAGCCTGGCAAGATGAGCTGGTTTTTGCTTCATCGTTTGCTCCCCGCAAACTCCAATTATTCCAGAATCTGGGCGTCTCTGTGGACTTCTGCAGCCACCGCACTGAATGGGAACACTCTGCTTGTACCAGCACAGTGTAAAAATTCCCCAGGAAAACCTGGAATCTTGCAGCTGGAGCGAAGAATAAAGAATTGCCTCCCATCAGAAACATCTCAGAGAAAACCCAGCAGCCGCAAAGAAAGTGGGAGCTCTTTGCAGAGCTGCTGAGCAACATAACCTCCCCGTGCAGAAAGTCCAGAGAAGCCTGGCAGCCTTTGGGGATGGCAAACAGGGGGTGGGAAGGGTGCAGGGCCAGCTGAGAGGGCTGAGCGTGCCCCCAGGGAGGGGCTCTGGGTGGGCACAGACCCGGGGCTGGGAGCAGCACCAGCAGAGCGATCCCTCCTGCAAACTCTGCAAAACCACATCGGGGCAGCAAACTGTGCCCGTGTGCGGGATGGGAAACTGCAGGGTCGTTTCTTATCTACCAAGGGCACATTTAATTATATTCTGGAAAGATGATACCAAAACTGCTCAGATTTTGCCTAGGAACTTTATTATTTGCTCTTTTGTTTGACTTAAGTTGTTGTAAATCAGAGCAAAGGAAAGTGAGTAATTGCTTTTGCCTTATCCAGTGTATTTCTCTATTACCAATATTTTTGACAGATGGCCCTGTTAAACCCAAAGATAGAAAGGAAAGCATAATATGCAGTAGATACCATAGTAAATATAATAAGGCATCATTTTCAGGATCTCTAACCATTCTTCTAGATTAAAAAAAAGATTCCTCTATTGATAAAGCCTTATTTTTTTTAAAAGTGTCTGTTTGTACTGTTTGTTTCCTCTCTCTTCCACTTTGCAAACAGTCACTGCAGATCTGAATTACTGAGGTGAATTGCCACAAATTTAGGGCTTAGCACCTTTCCCCTTTTTTCCTCTTGATCAGCAGGAACTCAGCAACTGAATTCCCCAGGACCAGGGTTTTGCCAAACCCAAAAAAAGTAGAGATTACTCTCCAGCATGGATCCCTTGATGGTGAAAAGGGATCTGAGTTAATCATCAACAGCAGGGAGCCTGATTTCAGCAGGATAAATCTCAGTCCAAGCGAGTGGAATAGGCTTTATCTCAGCACAGGAGAGCCTGGAGCCTGGCCAGGTCCTGGACAGGAAACCTGCTGAGAAACACCGGACAAATGATGGCCCTTCAAGCCTGCCATGCCAAAATACTTTATTTTTGGAGGCTGTCAGGAGAACTCTGCTGCCAGGGCATCACCTTCCAGCAGACACTGGGGGTGCCTCTTGCAGCACTGCTACACCAGGAGAAATTCGCCACAAATGCAGCCAGTGCTCCCTCAGAAGCTGTGTTCCAAACACAAACCACACCAACAACCTTGTGTTGCAAAGACAGCCCTCAGGTACATGTGGCTTGAGCGTATTTTATTTTGAGGATACAGGTGAGAGAGTTCAGAACACACCTCCTATCCTTCAAACAACAGGGAAGTAAAATAACAAAAGCAGGACATGAATGAAAGTGCCGTTATTTGTTAATAATTTTTTAATGTTGAATTCGAGACTGAGCAGCAGAGGGACATTGCCAACCCCACTACCTAAACCAGCTAAACACAAAGGATAAAACAAATACCCTCTTCTAGGCAGGTAGGTAGGAGCTGGCAGCAGGACATAATTTAGAAATATAATTACAGCCACGGTGATGTGATCAGAAAAGAGGGAAGAGATTTAGACTCTTCACTGTGGATATAATCCCTGTGCTTCGTGCAGCTTTCCGAGCTCAGCTGAAGCTGCCACAAAAGTGATGAGAAATCTACCAAAAACTCTGCAGAACTCTGTTCATTACCGTGCAGAGCTCTGACCTCTTGCAACGTGAATGGAATCACAGAAAAATAAGGATTAAAAACTCAGTGCCAGCCCAACTCCAGGCTATGATCCTTGCCACCATAAACACAGTGGAAGCTGCATGGAAATATCCACCTGGAACGATAGGAAACAACCTAAAATCAAGCCTGTCTGTTGCAGCCTCAATGCCAGTTCTGATCCCATTTACTGCTAATATTTAAAGGACAAAAAAGGATGCAATACTGGCTTTGATTCCCTCAATTCAAGTGCTGGAGACCCTGCTCCATCCGGGAGTGGCTGTCACTCCAGGGATATTCCCTGCCTCTTTCTCTTTATCCAAAATCTACTGAGAGCTGTGAGGAAATTCTGTTTGCCCCAGCCAACACTTCCTTTTTTACTTCCTTTCTTTCTTTTCTTACCCCTTAATTGACTATTTAAAACCCCCAAACACTCCCAGTGTGCTTTCGTTTCTTTCTGCCTTCACCTCAACTTTTAGCATTACCACTGGAGTATCTCCTTGGAGATTATCCCATTCCAAACCCCTGCCATGGGCAGGGACACCAAGGGCTGACATTTTCCCTGTGTTTCAGACTTAGCCATAAGTTCTGTTGAAGAATTAACCTGGTACTGCTTCAATAAAAACCTGGCTCAGCGACAGAATGTTCTTTGTCAGAAAGGACAGGGAAAAAACCCTTTAAAACCCAGCCCGTGCAAGGCAGCAGATTTGCAGTGTTCATGACTTCCTTACTCCGTTTGCCCCAGTTCAATTCTTGCTTTAGCTGCAAGAAGGTGAATGGAAACTTCATCTGCCTGTTCGAACAGCCTTGTCCCAACTGGATTAGCCCTTTAACTAACACATAATCAGAAATTAAGTTCTCACTGCCAGCTGTAGAAATGCAGCTCGGGGAGAAGTGGGAAGTTTTAATTTCCCAGTGCCCCCATTATGCTGCAGCTGTAACAGCCCCGTGGTTTTGTCAAGATCCACAGTTTTGTTGTACTTTCTTTCTCACGTTTGATTCCAGGAAGTTGTCACAGCAGCGCATCCGGGAGGAGAATTTAGAGAAAACCATTGCAAGAAATTCTCACTTTTATGGGTCTCTACTCTAAAATTTTTGCAGAGAAGATTGCAAGAAAGAAAAAAATATATACACATTTATTTATCTATGGAGTTTTCTTTATGCTAATATCATGTATTACTCTGTATTACAAAAAAGAAAGACTCTGTTGCATTAATACTCAAAAGAGTTCCAATAAACAGAAAAAATATGGCTATTTAAAATGACAGCAGTTTTTAAAATCTGTAATTTAGAAGGGTAACTTTATAATTTTCATATCTGCAGGAGAAGCTGTTCGGGCAGTTTTAAAAGCTCACTGTAACTGCAATTGTCAACATGTAGTCGAGAAGCATAAAGATGAGTTGCTCATTTGCATTTTTATCTGTGTTGTCTTAGAGCCATTAATTGTGGAAATGAAACAGAGAAATATGTATTAAACCCCAGGCTACTAGAAATTAATATACATGGGGAGTGGAAATATCTGGAAGTTAGGGATGACCTCCATGTTTCAGAGAAAGATTAATCAAAGCCTGACTTATAGTTTCCAATTTACTGCAAAACAACAGATCCTATTTCATAATAACTCCGGGAACACCATCCCAGCTTTAGCAGCACTCAGATGATGCGGATAACAAATACCTAAAGTGAATGGCTGCACAGGAAAGCCAGGAGTGTGTTTGTTTAATTGCAATGAGCTTTAATGAGAGGATTGAGCTCAGATCCACCTTGGACTCCCCACCCCGAGCAGCGCTGCCATCCGCACTCCTTTTCAGGCCATTCGGGACTCAACAGGGCACATCCGAGCTGCTGTAGACTGTCACAGCTACATGAGAGGCAATGAGGCGAATTCCCACCATCCAGGATGGGCTTTTGGCTGCTTGCAGCAGGAGCCTGACTCAGCTCGGTTCCCTGGCTCCAGCCCACAAGGGCAAGGCAGAGCCCCCAGGAGCCGGGTCCTGCGCTTTGGCCACAACAACCCCTGCAACGCTACAGGCTGGGGACAGTGGCCAGGCAGAAAGGGACTGGGGGGGGACTGACGGACAGCAGGCTGGACATGAGCCAGCAGTGTGCCCAGCTGGCCAAGAAGGCCAACGGCACCTGGCCTGTGTCAGGAATGGTGTGGCCAGCAGGACCAGGGCAGGGATTCTTCCCCTGTGCTCGGCACTGGTGAGGCCACACCTCGAGTGCTGTGTCCAGCTCTGGCCCCTCAGTTCAGGAAGGACGTGGAGACGCTTGAACGTGTCCAGAGGAGGGAACGAGGCTGGTGAGGAGCTTGGAACACAAACCCTGTGAGGAACGGCTGAGGGAGCTGGGCTTGTTTAGCCTGGAGAAAAGGAGACTCAGAGGTGACCTCATCACTCCCTACATCCCTGAAAGGTGGCTGCAGGCAGGTGGGGTCGGGCTCTTCTCCCAGGCAGCCACTGACAGAACGAGAGGACACAGCCTTAAGCTGTGCCAGGGGAAGTTTAGGTTGGATGTCAGAAAAAAATTCTTCACAGAAAGAGAGATTGGGCACCGGAATCACCTGCCCAGGGAGGTGGTAGAGCCACCCACCATCCTTGGGCATGTTTAAAAAAAGCCTGGACGTGGCACTCAGTGCTGTGGTTTAGCTGATGAGGAGGTGTTGGGTCATAGGTTGAACCTGATGATCTCAAAAGTCTTTTCCAACCTAGTTCATTCTGTGATTCTGTGATTCTGTGATTCTGTGATTCTGAGCTGTGTCAGGGCATCTCAGAGCAGAATTTGCCTCCTGGTTGTGTGTCCATGTCCTGGGGTCCCAAACCAGGACAGTCCAAGTGGGACCCCTGGAAGGAATGTGGGAACTGTAAATGCAGTCAGCTAAAACTCCCCGAGTGAATTCTCCCCGGCCACACAGAGCTGCGCTCCCCGAGGAGCGTCATTCTAATTTAATGTTCTTATGTTAATACCTAGGAAATGTCATGGCATTTAAGCTGCAGGACTGCACTGGAACCAACTTCTTTATCAAATTTAAGGCTCCCCTCTCGCCAGCCAGGGGATGTGGCTCAGACGGGGCGAGCAGGAGGCAGAGAGGGCCAGATGCTCCTGACAATTAAAGCAAAAGCTGCACTTCTGTGCTGACGTGGGAATGCTGGGCTACAGCCTGACTGCTACCAGCAGCCAAATTGGAAAAAATATCGATTGGGAAAAAAAAAATGCAACCCACAGAACACCTATCTAAATGAATGTGATGCAGTCTCGTATAAATCAATACCCAGTCTTCTCAACTGAGGAGTGAGATCTTTCAGCCTGCCTGACATTTTCCCTATCATTTGTGAGTCCAAAAATGCTTCCCAAATTCCCACGGAACACTCCGACAACTGCTGAAGTGCAGAAGTGGGAGCACGGGGATCTGTAAGCAAACAGAGCTGCTCATTTGAGCATCCTCATCACTCGTTAACTCCACTGAGGCCTCATCAACAATTCTTTTGTATTAGTCATGCAATTATTGTTATTATTATTATTATTCTTGGGTAGCAGGTGTGTCCTGATTTTACTTTTCAGGACACAGGAAAAGTTTCCATTGCTGCAAATTTACACTCATTAAGAAGTAGAGAAGAAAGGGCAAAATAATCTCCTTTTTGCTACTAGAGAAAAGAGGCAGACCGAGGGAATTAAGAAACTTGCTCAGTAAATCCATTTCCAGCAATTTCTCAAGCCCCCTCCTGGTTCCATCTCTTTGCTGCAGTCTCAAATCTGACCCCAGACAAAGCCGTGGATGTGAAGGCACAAAGTCAAGGAAATATCCAAAATCCAAGTGAGAGATCAGTTGTCTCTACAAATTTATTTGATACACCTTGAAAATAGAGGGCTGCACCTCCTTTTTCACTTCTGATAAGAATTAGAGACACATGAATTACCAAGATCCTAACTGCCCTCAATTTGCAGGAAGACCAGTCTCTTACATTCCCGATACACCTGGTTTGAAATTTTTCCTTCAATCTCCATTTCCATCTCCACCCTGTCTAAAAATACCGATTCTCAGCTTCTTGCAGATAATTCCAAACTTCTTGCATGTTAAGATCGCTTGCAATGATCTCTTACACGTTAAACTTCACTTCCAGAATGGTTGGAAACTGTGGCTTTGCTTAGAAATAGGAATTCTAATAAAAATAAAGCTGCAGTGATACATCATAGGTGTTGAAAAGAAGTATTTTGTTCACAATTCATCACCTTCTCAGCTGTATTTCCCCATATCCGTTTTTACATCAGGACTCAGGTTTCCAAGTCACCTTGATGGATCTGAAAATTCCCCTTCTCTGCAAATGTTGCTGTATAAGGAAAGATCAGGGAATTTTGCCACTCCAAGTGCAAGTCAACAGTCAGTGTTCACTCAGGGGTCATCATGGCTGGAAACAGAGAAAAATATCTTAAAAACATCTGTTTTCTATCTAAAAAACCTGATTTAATTGACAGTATTTCACACAGGTATTGAACACAGAGAGGAAGACAACAGCTCTGTGAGGATGTCGAGGACCACCCTTCCCAGAGGAAGGGCAGCTGCCCTTGGAGAGCCGCTGGGAAGGGAGGATCAGAGCCCTGGAGGGATCCCACGGCTCCTTTCCTGCAGAACACTTCTCATTCCGGGCACGCACAGCCCCAGCACGACAGCTATTTACGGCTGGAACACCTGTGTGATACCGCCGAGGAGATGAGTAATAAGCATATTAATGACACCATTATTAACCAATTAATTAGTTCCTGCCGTCTGCACTGCAATACTCGCGCTTTCCCTGCCTAAAGGGCAAAATAATTCTGGCCACACGGGCCAATATCCCAGCTCACCTTGCTGCCAGGGAAAGTTAGCAAACACTGCTCTCTGTTTGGAAATCCTTTGGAGCAGGTGCTTGGGTTTACCTGGCAGCGTTTTCAGGTTTTTTTTCCTCAAAGGAACACCAAAACATTGCTCAGATTCCGAGCCTCTGAGCCTGTGTTCCACGCAGCCTCTTCCCGCTCCCGTGGGTTGCTCCCCACGCAAGGATCAGAGGCACGGGAAGGGCTGGCTCGGGATGGAAGGCAGGCACGGCTGGTGACATTTCTATTTTTCCACAACCGGAGCTCCCCGAGCAGCAATATTAGGACAGAGCCTTCAGATACAAACCATCAGCTGTGGGATCCCACATTAGCAACATCATTAGCCAACTCACTGTTGGATAAAAGCCTTCTCATCTTAAACACTCCTACTTATATTGAACTTCACCCACCCATGTTAGTCATTTAATTTTAATGTTTCATTTCACCCTATGTATTTCTTTTTTTTTTTTTTTTACTTCAGAATTTTAATCTCAGGCTGATTTTCCCTTTAGTACAAAAGCTGTCTTTAACCTTGTTGTACTTCAGCTCTTCAGCTCAATTCAATGCTTAATGTCATTTTCTACTGAGGTTTAGAAACAGGAAAAAAATGCAGTGTTGGTGAGGACTGTATTGAATAGCTAACTTCTCATTACACCACAGAAACCCCATCACAACAGAGAACAGAGATCACCTTTGGGCTAATAAATGAATGAAAAGAAGGACCTAAAGCTGGACTCTTGCTCGCGTTGTAAAGATTACATTTCCTGCACGTTTCACCTTAGGCTCCCAGCTCATGTTTACCAAGACTTAAATATCATAATCCCCGTGAGAAGACCGAGGCACAAGGAACTTAAATAACATTTATTCTTTAGAGCGCTTAAGAACAGTGTTTAGAAATACCAATTTCCTCATCAATTGGATGCTACTCTAACCCAAGTCCAGATGGAGGGGCTGGAATTTCACTCTCATTCCCTGGGATATATCTGTGATGCTGCAGTTCTTCCCCTTTTCTCTCTCCTATCTCAGCTCAGACCTGTGCTCATCTCCTCCTCCTGCTACAGCAGCAGAATTTCCAACCAAAAATCCTCAGGCAAGGACACAGGTGAGGGGGTGTGCTGTGCTATCAGAGTGCCTGGGCAAATATTTATTGTTAATATGAATTATCTACAGTGGGATAAGCAAACTGTCCCCAGCCCAGAGCCAGCATCCCGCTGTGCCAGGCTCTGGAAGCACACAGTGGGATAAAAGTCAGAAAATCTGATGTTTCCTCCTGGTTCTGGTGGAATTTTCTGCACAAAACACCACAGTTCATCTTGTGTTTCCTCAGCAGTAACTTGCCCTCACTGTGCTTTTGGCAATTTGGGGTAACAGCTCTGCTAAGGTTTGTAATTCCTACAGCTCCTTTTCAAAAGGAACTGGAGCTACGGAACAATTATGGCAGCTGAAGAAAGGAGCTTTGCGAGGCCCTGTGCCCTTCGTTCCTCTCTTTCAGTGACCTCCAGGATCTGAAGGAGAAGGTAAAGATCCAGGACCAGGAGCAAGGAGCCAGTGTGACCTTTTCTCTAAGGCAGCCAATAAACAGTAAAGGGTATTGTTAATGCAGTGCACAGGCGTTTAACCACATGTCTCATTAACTTTAATGGAGCCTCACCTAAATATCCCAACATCACTCCCAAACTATACCCTCAAGTGGGATGTCTGGGGGAAAAAGTGCCCAGAGAACATATGAAAAAAAGAGAAGAGAAATAGCAAAGAGGAACGCAGATACAAAAGTGCACGTGTGGGTAGGAATACATAAAGTTATTTGTGTGTTCCCTGTGAAAAGAGGGATAATCTCCCAACCAGACACGAAGGGGCTTTGCAGGATTCAACAGAGGGACCACATAAGTACCAGGGAAAAGGTATCCAAGGAATAGTTCCATTAGCAGCAGCAGGGACAGCTAGAGGAAAACATAAGGCAAATCCATAGGGAAAATCAATCTACAAACCCCAGTGTGACAGTTTTATGTTTCCCCATAATTTAATATAATAGAGAAATGTAGGCATTAAAGCATTCAGGTTAAAGTATTCATGAATAATAAAATCATATTCATTTTATCTGGTCACATTCTATTCAAAATTATTTTATTACCTTCCAAAGGGTAAATCTGGCAAGGTTTTTGAACATGTTAAGATAATTTCAAAGTAACTGCCTAAGTTGTTTAAACCTCAAATGGCTTCTTCCATTTCTGTCTCCCTGAAAGCTGAGAATGAAGAGGGAGGAGAAGAAAAATAAAATGTGCATCTAGAACAGAAGAGGACAGGCTGTACACAACAGGGCTGGAGAAATGAATTTGCTCACAGAGAACTTCACGTGTAAACACCGAAACGTTTTGTTCAAAATGAGCTTTGAAACTAAAAATGGCACCGAGCACGGGGCTGCTCTTTCACACACACTGAATTATCACAGCTGGTCCTATTGATAAAAGGAGCATTAAGATCCCTGCTGATAAAGGCATTTAGCATTACAGGACCAAACTTTTATTGTTCTGTCTGAGCCTCTGGAGGGAAGCAGCAAGATGCTGGTGGCACTGTCCGGTCACCTGAGCCCGTTGTCCCCTTCCCACTGGGACTGCTGCCCCAGGTCCCCCAGGAGCTGCCCCTTCTCCACCCCATGGTGCTGCTTGGGGCTGGGGGAGTTCATTTCCCTTCACTGATGCCTTTTGGGGCCACCTAAAAGCAGAGGCCAGACAGAATTAAGAGAATAAAAAGCGGTTCTGTTTATTGAAGGGCCTTCAGGTACATTTCGGGCAGACGAGGCCCCCCAGGGGCTACACCCGAAATGAACAGCGGGTCACGGGATTTCACACTTTTATAAATTTGGTCCATTTGCATATTAGGAGTTAATCTCCCAACTACAGCTTCAGGTAATGAAGTCATTTACCCCAAGTTCGCTCCTCCTAACTCACTTTTGTTTACATCTCTCGGGGCCTGAGCCAGTGAGGTGTCCTTGATTCCCAGGCCTGGAGAGGAATTGTTTTGTCTGCCCAAAATGGGAGAAGAGCAGCTAACATTGCATGTGGAGTTCAGAGTTACACATCAAAGATTGCAGGATTACAAATACGTGAAAAATATAAAAGCTAAAATCCTAAGGCATCATCACAAGGGGCTGTGGTTTGGGGTTGTGCTGGAAACAGGGTGATGACAGAAGTGGTTCTGCTGCTCTGAGCAGGGCTAGCACAGAGCCAAAGGCCTTTTCTGGTGTTTGTGCTGCCACGGTGGCCGGGGCACTGAGTGGGAAACTGGGAGGGGACACGGCCAGGCCAGCTGGTCCCACGTGGCCAGAAGGACATTCCAGACCATGACCCCACGCTCAGCGTGTGAAGCAGGGGGAAGAAGGAAGAAGGAGGGAGGGAAACTTGTAGTTCTGGCATTTGCCTTCCCAAGTAACCTTGGCCTTCTGAGCCCTGTAAATCAAAACATGAATACAAGCTATTTTTATTTCATGAGCTTTATTCTCCCGTGAGCTTCAAGCCTGACGCAGAGGAGCTTTGGGCACGTGCTGAAAACACATGAATAAGCCAATGGCTTCAAGCTGTTTGGTTCCTCCCTTGCACCCAGGGATTTGGCAATTTCCTGGAGCCAGGCAAAGGAAACTGCAAATCATTAACTAAATAATCTTTGCCCATGACAAAGACATTAATCAAAATGTCTGTATTCATGTTCCAGAGGGGCATTTAAACCATCATCCAGTCATTCACTCCAGTACAAGCCAATGTCACTTCCACTGAACAGCACTCAGATTTCCTTCCAAAACTATGACAATATCTAAACTAATTTTAGCTTTATGGGACAGCTTCCATTACCAAACCATGCAGTATTTATGGGATTGAGCAAAAGTAAAAAAAAAAATCAGTTGTGAAAGTCAGTTTTGTGTCAGGCAAACAGAAGGAAATATTCAGCATTTGAGCACATGCAACCTTGCCACCTGGACAAGGCTTTTTAATAAAAGGCAGCCAGTCTTTTCTCCTCACCAGTGCAACCCTCATTGTTAAATTCCCAGGTGCCCCAGTACCCCCTCACTCTCATTTCTCACCAATTCTAATACCTCAGTCTTAAATCCTTCACGAGCAAATCTTCAGCGGTGCACAAAATGTGAATTCAGCAGGCAAAAATTCCCCAAAACCAATCCCCATCAAGCCCATTGCACCGTGCATTTCTTTCTCCTCACAACAAACTGTTTTTGTCAGGAGCTAAGCAAAACACAAGACAATAAATCCAGAAATCCTGTTACATTATACAAATTATTCCATAATTGGAAACAAGGCTGTTTTACCTCTCCAGCGAGAGCAAGAAGCAAATGCTTAAAAATAACTTTCCAGGAAATATTTGATTTCTTGATTATTTGCCTTTTTAATAGGAAACTATGGAGAAACAAATGGAGCTGATGCTTTCATGAAATCCCTGCTAGAAAGTAAAATCCTTCCCTGGGAGGGTGGGGAGGCCCTGGCACAGGGTGCCCAGAGAAGCTGTGGCTGCCCCTGGATCCCTGTCAGTGTCCAAGGCCAGGCTGGACGGGGCTTGGAGCACCCTGGGACAGTGGAAGATGTCCTTGGTTGGAACTGGATGATCTTTAATGCCCCTTCCAAGCCAACCCATTCTGGAATTCTCTGATAACTATGGTGCTGACCACGCCTTTCTATTGGAATATACAATAATCAGGAATTCTGAAGATATAATACAAAACCTTGGAAAAATACAGGAATTTATACCATAAATTATGGAACCATGACCGTTTTTAATGCGAGTCCTACTGGCTTTGATGAAGTATTTTATCATCTCCAAGTGGGCCTGCAGAGAAGGTGAAATGAGTGACAGCACGTCCTGACGGGGGCTTGGGAAGAGCACAGCAAAACACCTTAACCCAGGGAATCAGCCAACAGGAAAAGGCTTCCTGAGGGAAAAAGCCACATTTCCACATGTAACAGAGGGCTCCTCTGTTATATCCTCGTCATTAAGCCAGATTTCTGATGTCTTTGTCCAGTCTCATTGTTTCCCATCGCCTGGGTGGGAACCTGGAGGAGGTGTGAGCAGGGACACAGCAGTGCACGTCCCCAGTGGGTGAGCTCAGCAAAGCTTCTGCAATCCTATCACTCACACAGCTGGGAAATCCTCATGGGTTGGTGGCTTCGTTAACAAGACTTGTGGGGAAAAAAAGATTTACCTCAATGGCAGCATCGTGTAAATACGAAGATTTTTTTAATATATTTTTAGATGAGAAATTGGTGCATTGCTATATTCTGAGGCACATCCAGGCAATTTATTCTTATTTCTTCAGCCCTAATCAGGACCTTGAATTATCTAGCTGTTCCTTACATAACATTCCCACAGCAGACCAGGACCAAGGCATGTGTACTGATCTAATTTACAGCTGATTATTTCCTAGCTGCTGTTTCCAGCTGCTGTTTGAAGTCAATCAGCAATAACAACAACAACAAAGCACTTTGCTCTTCATTCTGGGCTGCAGGAAGTTAAAAGCATTGAAAGAAAAAGCCTCCAAGTGTCCAGGTTGATGTTTGGCCTCCCAGCTGTGCCCTGCGGCCTCTGAAAATTCCCAGATCTGTGCAACATCTCTCAAAATTCAGAGAAATTAACCTACACCTCAGAAATGTTCATTAACCATGACCCTGCCTCACCCTCCCACAGCTGCATTGGCTGCTTCTTGCTCCAGAGCTCATTTCTGGATCTGGAATTAGCTCGTGAAGTTGTTCTCATCTTCATTCACCACCTAAAGCCCCTGATTCCTGTTCTGTGGCCTGACCCAGCTCCAGCAGCAAACAGGAGGAACAACGAGGTGGGGGCTCCAGGAAATGAAGAATGGGCAGGTGAAGTTTGGGATTGCTGCAAAAGGAGAGGTGCAGAACCACGAGCGCAGCAGAGAGCAGCTCCCAGCCTCTTGCGGAAGGAGGCACAGAGAGAGACAAACATCTCACAGGGTCTGACGCCTTTTTTCCCTATCATTACTGTCAGCTCCACTACAATCACCTGTCACAAGCTACTTTTTCCTCATAACAGGCACAGTGGCTCATGCACTCCATCAGGGACACTGGACAGGACAACAGAGCATGGGTTACCTTCACGGCCTGGAGAGCCAGTTTTATTACAGATTTAAATCTCCACGGCCACAAAACCAGACTGTGGGAGCTTAACCAGCACCTCAAACAGCACCCCCACAGCTCATTTCACCCCTGAGTTCCACCACCCACACCTACACTGGGTCAGCCACCCAGCTTCTGTGCTGGTCTCCATTTGAATCCAAAATCCATCCCAAAAAAATCCTTGAGAGGACCAGGCTGATTATTTGGCAGGGAAAGGTGGATTCTCCATGCTGAGGGCTAAGAGAGGTCTGTTGTTTTTGACACATCTGAGTTAAGTGTTATTGTCTCAGCGATGGAGAAGGCTGTGGGCAGTTGGGGTGGGTGGGCTTTTTGCAGGAGAGCTCATGCACTGAGAAATAGTTTTAGGGAAGAAAATCATGAAGCATTTGGCAGGTAGGTCACGTCTGAGTAATAGTCACTTGACAAAAAACCCACAAGGGTTTGACTCTGATTTTCTTAATTTAGGATATTGCCGGAACTCCTAGTGCAGAGTTTGAAAAGGTGTTAGAAACTCAAAAATGAATGACACATTTGGATTTTCAGCAAAGAAAATATTTTAGGTTTAAAAAAAAAAAAACCCGAACTCTTCACTGTGGGAAGAAAACCAATAAATCATTTCTGCATTCAACTCTAATTTCTCTGTCAACTTCTCTTTGATTATACACCCAGGAGCTTGATGAGGACTAAACTACAGGCTCCCTCATCGGCAGTGTGCAGCAATTCTCTGCTAGAGATGCTCATTATGGCCACAGGCACCAGGCCAGTGGAATAAGTCTGCTAGATAGCTATTGCTAGGTTTTAAACATTAAAAAAAACCCATTAAAAATCACAGTAATCACAGCCACCTCAGCTCTCCCATAACAGCCCCAGGAATAACGAGGGCTGGCTGGGTGAGGGCAGCCTGGCTGGGCAAGTGGAGCAGGGTAAAGTCACAAATGGAGGGCTGGAAGTGCAAAGCCAGGGCTTTGGAGGTTTAGCTGGGAATTTGGGGGATTTCCTGGATGCTCTGTTGGCAGCAGAAGCAAAGAGAAGGCTTGTGTGGGTGTTTGCTGGGCCAGGAAGCTCTGGATGAGCAGAGCGGTGTCATTCCTCCTCTGGGTGCCACTCTGGAGGGCAGCAGCAGGGCTCACTCAGGGCTGCTCTCGGAGAGCTTTGGGAGGACACACAGGGGCCACCTGCCTCCTCTTTTGTCCCATTGCTGCCTTTGGGCACCCAGGTGGGACCCCAGCTGTTGGTGGCCTTGGAGGTTTTTGTGGGTTCTCACCAGAGCCCGTCTCCTCCCACCACCCTGCAGCAGCTCATCCAGCACGGATATCCAGCCAAAAACTCCCTGAGAGCACTTGGCCGGTGAGGGAAAGGAAAAACCTTGGAATGGGAACAGCCAGGTGCTGTCATGGTGGGGAACTGAGAAAAGGGTGTAAAGAGACATCCTCTGCCAGGGGCTCCACTCCACTGCTCTTCACAACAACCTCTCAACACCGCAGCCCCAGCAGATTCTCTCCTGGAGTGTGTTTCCCTACTGGGCTGTCCTGTGTTTTATTTATTAAGCTTAGCAACAGACAGGGGTGGGGAAAAAAATATAGATTACAAAAGGCACAGTGAAGAGATAAACCAAACACTGCTCCTGCAGCAAAGCACACCACGGGGCTGGCAGAGGGAACCAACATTTCAGCTGCTTTAGAAAGGAGGTTTTACCTTGATGGATGCTTCTGCTACATATAGACATTCTTAAATTAAAATGAAGCTAAGCCAAAAATATTTATCAAAGGTCATAGACTTCTTATTACCTGCGTAATAGTATTGCCATCACTTTAGCTCACAGCTCAGTGAAATTCTACTCATTGGGCTGAACAAGGTTGTGCCAAGTAATGTTCCCATAAAACTAAAGGACAGTTCTTGCCCTAAACAATTTACCTGTACAATAGCATATATTGCCTCTGCTACTGCCTCTCTATTTTTGCTTGTCCTAACACAATGGGAACACACTGGTGTTCGAGTGAAAAAACTGGGATCTCATCTACTGGATCTTAAATCCTTGTCTCCCCATCTCTTTGGCTTCCGTGGGAAAGTTGCATCTGCTTCCCTTCCAGCTTCCTTCCCTGCCCCACGCCCTCCCAGCTCCACTCCTCATGCCGAGGATTCGGAAAAATGAAGTCGGGTTTATGTTAGGACAAGGGTGTTCTACTTCAGTTATTTATTGCAGTAATCACCCCACGGAACTGTGCTTTCCTCAAATTGCACATATAAATTATCAGCTATTACTCCCTCTCGCAAAGGTTAATGCAACCTCTTGTTTTACAGGTAGAGTGAAATTTAGAGGTTAAAACATGCTTATGACTTGATTTTTCCTCCCTGCTTCACCAGCGACAAGGTAAGAGGCGAAGAAGGAGAGGCATTGCCCTCCGAGCAGCTGATCTGCTACGAGCAATTACAGAGGAGTTTTGTGAAGCATTCTGCAGCGCCGTACACGAGCTCTGAGATCTGGCTTCCCTCTGCTATTCATTTTTCAATTTTCAGCTTCAAAGATCTTGGACATTCTCCTCTAGGCTCATCTACAAGCAGGAATCCAAGGTCTAATCACGTTGGATGATTTGCTCAGACACAGGATTTGTTGCAGCAGTCTCCAGACAAACCAGCAGAAGGGAAAAAAACAGGCAGGAAGTTCATGCAATGTTAGAGTCGCTTTTATTTTCCCCAAATGCCATGACAACCCTATTGTCCTTCAGAGACGTGAGCAAATTTACCTTGTGGAATTCGAGCAGGATTATTATGGGTTTTGTACTTGATAATCTGCTTTTTTTACAGAGTCTTTTGTGCGAAGCTGTGTTCGCCGTGGTTCCATTGTTGGAGACACGAGAGCCCTGCTGATTGCTGACAAACAGCAGCCCTGGAACGAGGCCACCCTCCCACAAGGGCTGGAGGAAGAGGAGCACAGGAGATGCCACCTGGTGCAGTCAGCCCAAGGTAGAGAGCGCGGATGCCAAGGAAAACTGCTGTCAAATGCTGTCTGACGAGGGCAAAAGTGATGAGAGAGATGTAAAGTCACCACCTGAGCAACCCACAGGTATTTAAATGTCTCTAAAACCTGGGGAGTTCTAGTGCAAAAACAGGAGCAATAAGTACTGACACTCACATGCTTTCCTGCACATCATTGAAGATATAAGTAGAAAAAAATTAAATAACAGTTCCGAGCCCATCAATACAGGGTTCCTCCACAACATAGAATCATTTAAGCTGGAAAATTCCCTTAGCAGCACGCCCCAAGGAGCTTCTGGGTTCTTCCCAAAACGCTGGTGGTGGGAATTCCTGCCAGGCAGCCCCGCAGAGGCTGGAGCTCCCCATCCAGAGCCAGCCCACGGTACTTGAGCAGGGCAGGGCCAGGGACAACCGAGAGCTGAGACCACCAAACAAACCTGTGGTGACAAAGCAGGCCCAGGGTGCAGTCAGAGAAGCCAATCCAGTTGAATTATTCATGGCCAAGGCAGGGACCACCACTCCCTCAGCAGAGTTCACACCAAATGAAGAGCCCAGGGCTGAGCTTAAATGGAGACCCCAGTAGGGGACCCAGATGAGGTTGGTCGGGTCCATCAAGGGCTCTGAATGCCCTTGGAGCCCCCCGCATTCCTGTTCCCTCTTCCCACTCAATGATCAACACTAAAAACCATTCAGAAAGAACACGCCAATGAGATATAGAAGGACTTTTTCATTCAGAAAGGCTGTGGGGCTGAACCCTCAGCTGCTGCACATCGTTTGGAGCAGAATCAGTTAACAGCAGAGGAGGATTCAGCACATGATTTTGTTAGAATAACCTATCACATTGACCAGTCCTTTTATTAATCTGATCGCTTAAATGAGGTCTTATTAGAAAAAAGTAACTAGAGCTGCAAAAAAGGAGCAAGGTAAGGCAAGGACAAATACATAATTATCTTGAATATGAAAAAAAATGGTGCAGCAGAAGTTCATGTTCCTCTGTGTGGAACACAGCCCAGTTAATGTACAATTTAGATGCAATAGTTTTCTGTGGCTGGGAAATCAGTTTGGTATTTTTTTTCCCCAGCTTATGCTTTTAACATTTTCCCAAAGAACAGAATGATGATGGAACTGAACTGCTGCAGCAGGCTGGACAAATTCATTAATGTCATTAGCCAAATAATGGATCCAAACGTGTGGCAGCACAGGCAGCAGCACCACACTTCCAGCAAGGCTTCCAGCGTTCTACCTCTTCCTTAATGGGAGCACACAGCTTTGTCATCCCTGCTGCAAGAAATACAAGGCCTTAAAAAAGCTATGTTTGCCACGTCCCTGCACCTGCTCTGCTCTTAATTTCAGGCATCCAGGCTTGATTTGGCAATCAAGCAGCTCCCAGTGCCCTCCAGGAGAAGCTGTGAAAAGGGACAATCTCCTGGGGTTAATTATTAGCTTTGTTTAAGAAATTTGCCACGGAGATGAGCAAGTGAGATGTTTCTTCTGTTCCTAATGAGACAGCCTGAGCCAGACCCAGAGCTCCTCCAAAACCTGTGGGTGACAGAAGGCTCTGTGTCACCTGTGCCTCCCCTGAGGTCCCTCCCAGCCCGAACTGTTCCGTGATTCTCTGTATCTCCCACGTCTGATGCACAGAGAGCTCCAGCACGTGCTGCTGCCTTCCCTCTCTCCTGGTCAAAGCCTTTCCCTGCCTCTCCGGAGCCCTAAAGCTGCCAAATGGGGCTTTCAGTGCCCACAGCTCGCACAGGTGTGGGATTTGGATGGGAAATGCTGTCTGGGTCTAAAATGGAATGCTTGTTGCCCACCAGCATCCTGCAATCTGGGACACCTTTAAAAAGATGGGAAAAGGAACTGCTGAACTGGACCATGAGAAGGCAAAGGGAGATGGTGAAGGGTGCCAGAGTGGCTGGAGGGGGCAGCAGGAGCAGGAAACAATTTAAGACAACGCTGCTGCCTGTGGGGCACGAGTTATTCATCAGACTGGACCTATCCAAAATCCTGTGCAGCTTTTAGACTGAATATTTTTCACCTAAACCGGCTGAGTGCTTGCAGCAACCCTCCCGTCCTTTTTGGTTTAGCTTTGTGAGTGGTTAAAGGCTGCTGGAGCCAGGTCCTGCCACCCACTGAAACAGAAACAAAACGGGAATAACGGGTTTCCCTCTGGGTGTCTCTCCCCGTCCCAGCCCCAGTGTTGTCCATCTAATTCATCCTGAGACCTTTCTGCCAACTCTTCTTGGCTTCTTGCTGTGTTTCAGGTCTCTTTTTCACAGTTTTCCAGTCTACGCTCAGGCATGGTAATACACATGATTTATTTATTATAATTAAGTTAATGATGGAGAATTCCAATGGAGGAGATGTTGGGAAAGTCCAGCAAAGGAACCAAACCATACAACTGCCCACCACCCTTCAGACCACACCATGAAACGAGACTTCCAGGGCAATGGACAACACCAAAACATTGAATATATAAATAATAATAATGACTAAAGCTTTGGTTTTTAGAGCTTTCATCACAAGTTCTGCTGATGCACTGAGAAAGTTTATAAAGCTCAATGGGAAATTTTAATAAGGGGTAATAACCACACTCTTAATCCACTAAAAGTACCTGATCCTGACCTATTTTATAATAGGGTTATTCAAAATAACTCCACTGACATCACAACCCACTGGGGCAAGCGAAAAATAGAACCAGTCCCTTGGTATTCATAAAATAACCTGCCTGGGCTACACAAAAGAAACATGAGGGGAAACCTGAATAAATATCCTCATAATTAAAAAAAAAAAAAAAAAGCTGGAGCAGGGATTTTTTTTCTTTTCTTTTTCTAATTTGGAAACTTCTTTGATAAAGCACAAAAAGTTCATAACTGAAAGATCTGGAGCAGCTAAAATGCAGCCATGGATTGACGATGCAGCGATAATCTGCATATTTGATTGCAGCATTTATGGCCTAAATACAGGAACAGTGGTGACAATACAAAGCCCTGATTTCTCTTGTGGAAACTCGTGTTCCTCTAGGCTGGAGGAGCTGGGGGGATGTCAAAAACATCCAAAAACTGGGCAGGGCTGTTAGCAGCAGAAAGCAGGATTTGCTGTCTCAGCCAGGTGAGGAATTTCAGGATGGAGGGAAAGAATCCAGGAATAAAGGATGGGATGTAGAGGGAGAGCACGGCTTAGAGAGCTGCCACGGGTTTGCCTTGGGCTTTGGGGTGTCCCCATTTCAGTGGTGTGGGAGCCACCAGGCTGCTACAGCTGAGCTCTGGAACAAGGCTGAGGGAGACTGGGGTGGGGTGGGGTGGGATGGGATAATGGCTTCCAAGCTCTCAAAAACTTGTCCTGGTTTTGGGTGTCATCTCCAAGCATTCCTCACAGAGTTAAGGCCTCCTCTTTGTAAACACACAGGCCGTGCTCTCTTCAAGTGCATCAGAGTCCTGAGGGGGAAAAAACCCCTGTTTTCTCTGTCCTCTGGAAAAAGATTAGGCACAGAAAAGGAAATAAGACTGCTGTCTTGTGGCAAGGTGTCTGCATCCTTCGGGTGGCTGAAAACAGAGCTGAGCGAGGCCTGCAGGCTGCCAGGGCATTGACAACACAAAGCCATAAAAGGCTGGGAATCTTCTCTCTTAATTCACTTTATCCTTGCTGGATGCCTGGGTTTACAAGGTGATGGGAGCAGGCACAGAGATCTAATCCTGCTGAGGAGAAATCCTAAATTAAACCTGAGATTAAAGGCGCGACTGACACGGATACACTGAGCCAGGTTTAGCTGAGACACACGAAAACGGGGGCAAGAGCCCTGCAGGTCTGGGACAGCCTGTCCTGGCTGTGGTTCTCGTCTCTTCCACCTGAACACAGGCTGGCCTTTGAGGACTGAAATGAGGAGAATAACTAGCTTGAAAATCAGTTTTCTGTGGAGAATTGAGTCTGGGGTGGTTGTTTTATTGCGTCTCAGGAGGCAAGTCCTGATAGAAAGTGTCTTTCTATTGTCTTTCCCCCTCACAGGTACCACTGTTACTGTGGGAAGTGACTGACACCTCTTTTCCATCAAACCTTTCTTCCTCCTCGAGCTGTTGAAGTGCTTTTGTCAACAAACATGAATAGATCAGCCACTGCTTTCTCTTAAAAAGCAAAACAAAAGTTCACTTCAGGCTCATAAGAAAGGAGAGAAAAAAAAACCCCACACCTTTTTTTTTTAAAAGAAAATCTCACTTTTGTATTACTATTTGAATTACCTTAACTGTTCATTCATGTACTAATCTTCAGGCTTCTTTTTTAATTTGTGAGCTCTACTTCATTTGTTAAGGTTTTTAAATCCTCAGTTGTTTGTTTCAAGTTGTTTTCTTTTGGGTTGGTTTTCTGAAAAGACATTCTTCTCATAAGTTCCCTGCTCTGGCTACAGCACTTTCATGAGAAGAAAAGCATGATCTCGCTTTTCATGCTTACAACAAACAATTCTATCAGCCGATCAAAAAGTAAACTATAAAAAATAAAAAGATCCCACCTTTTGTGCCATGTTTCAGCAAGTTCTGATGTCCAGACAGGATCTAATAAGGGTTTAAATTGAGGGTTGAAGTTGTAGGAGGTGGTAAAAATGAATGACCTGTCTACAAGGATTTACCTCTGCTCTCTCCTGCTGACAGGAATTTGCTTAAAATTCCCCTCTTGCAGCTGTGCCTGTGAGGATCCCACTCCCTGACCTCTCTGTTAGTTTTTATTCACCTTTTTTCCTCCCGATGCCCTGAGCCTTTTCACCCCCTCCTCCGTGGTGCATCTCAGAGGCTGGGGGATCTCTGTTCTCCTCCTCCCCCACCACTCCTGTCCCTTTGCAGATGCGGTGGATGAGCTCCCCAAACGTTTGTGGGCAGCTCTGCCTGGGGGCTGAGCTCCCACGTGATGGAGTAAAGCTGCGACGTGTCCTTGTCAGCTCAGGCCCGAGCACATGGTGGGATTTCAGTCGGGAATAATTCCCTCAGTCTCCAAAAGGAGGTAGGGGAGAACTGTTCCTAGGGAAGCTCTGTTTTCTCTTTGGTTGCCAATCCAAAGCTCCTTTTGGTGTTTCACAGCTGAGTGAAGTGTTTTGGGATAACCACACCTCCGTTCCTCACTCACTGCAGACGTCCTTCACTGCCTGGCATGCTGTGGGGTTTTCTCCTCTTGGTGAGGAGGCTGAGGGTGCAAAGGACCCCTCGTGGGACCCTGTGGTTCCCAGTTTGCGTGTCCTTCCCCACCCAGGAGAGCTCTGCTTTGCACAGCCAGGAGGTCACTGCACATTCCATCTTTTCTCTGGATCACTTTGGCTTTGGGCCTGTGGTCATCGACAGCTGTGGGTCCAAAGCAGGGAAAGGAAAGGGCTTCCTTTACATTTAATACTTGCACAGACTTTTGCTTAATACACATGGGCACTTTCAGTACTATTTTATGGATTTATTTCTGGATTTTTTTAGCATTTATAAAAAATAAATAAATTAAATCGCACTCATTGAAGACTATTCCATTATGCACCTCTTTTGAATCATGCTGCTCTGTGTCCCTTATCAGCCAAAGTGAAGCACAAATTATCCATGTGCAACTAGGAAAAGCTACAGAACAAGGTTTCCCCATAAAACCTGGCTTCTTTCAAATAAAGGGAAATATCAAAGTATTTGCTGCTCTGATTTACAGCTGGCAAGTAGAAGCTACATGAAGGACATCGAGTTTCTCTGGCGTAAAGGGAGTGCAAACTAAATCAGAAACACTTTTCTCCACTGTTATTCTGTGGTTTAATGTCTGTACTGGGGAAACAGCCCCCAGAAAACTCCTGCAGAAAATAACAGGTATTTTCCTCTGCTTGATCTGGAATAGGGTGGGTCAAATGTGTGCCAAATCCCAAAGCCCTTACTCAGGCAAAACTGCCCAAACCTGCATTAATAGTGCCGGAAGGATGAGATAAAAGCATCAAAATAAAATCCTTTCAGTAAGAAAGTGTAAACCACCTCCAGCCTAGCCCAGAAAGGTGTCTTGGCTCCAGAGCTGATGGGTTTTGCCACAGGGATGCTCTGATCCAAAGTGTTTTGCTGGCAGGGGAGAGGGCAGGACTTGGGAGTGAAGGGTTGGATGAATGGCAGGAAAAGAACAAATCCTCATTCCCTGACCATCTCTGCTTTCATCCCAGGCAAATGAGACAGCAGGAAAATACATGCAATGAAAACTTTCTCTCCAATAAACACTTTCGAAAGTGTATCTGAAAAGGTGATTTAGGAGGACAATGACACAGAAGCATAAAATGAATCTGGACCTGTGCTGCTGCATTTGTATGGACTTTGCAGCAATAAAGTAGGTTAAAAGACAAATTAATTGTGTGCTTCCTCTCCAAGAGAAAGAGACCAATGGTAGTTTCTATGGCAACTACTTGCAATTCATCCTATTAACTTTCTTATTGCAGGAACAATCAATAATGATACAGATCGCTTTAGGATAAAATATACATGAAGACTTTAAAAAAAATATATTGTTTGCTCTACTTTCAAATCAAATCTGATATGCTCTTGAAAAAGCAAAGACAATGTTAGAGAGAAGCAAAACGTGGATTTGCCAGGAGGGAAAAAAGCAGGTGAGTCAATTTGTACCAAAATCCATCTTCTCCTCTTAGCAACTCGAGCAAACTGCTCAGATTAATTATTTTCTGAAATGTTTTGACATTTGTGTTCACTCTGGTTGTGAAGGTTATACCTTATTTAAAGGTGTAATTCTGTGTGCTGATATCTCTGCTCAAACCAGTCAAGTGCATTCACAGTCCCTCAAAGGACTGGTAACTACTCCAAAAGGCTTTTGGAAGTGCAGTGCTCTCAGGGAGCAGCGTGACTGATGCTTCAGCCTCTCAAAGAGCTACCACAGAGCTCTATTTCACTTCATTTCTCACATGTGGAACAGCAAGAGGGATCCAGGCAGATCCTCCTGCCTCCTGTGGCCCAGGCAGCAACGATGGCCAGGCTCAGCCTCCCTGCTGGTGAATTTGGTCTGCAGGACACTGTAAAATTCTCGATTTTCCCCCATTTGATTTTTGTAGTTGCCAGGAGATATCAATACCCTGAGATGTGCATCCCCTCTGCGGTATCTCCTGAGACTCCAGTGGCTTTAGGGGCACTCAGGCACCAGCAGCAAGCTCCTCATCTGTGCCTGAATCTGATTTCTGGCTGGGCCGAAGAGGTTGGATGCTTCAAGAAGGATCTTAAATTGTATTATTTGCCAGTGAAAGTTGGCACGTAGGGACATCTGGGTGGGCAGCAGATAGAAAGTGAAGAACAGAGATCAGGACACAGGGTTGGGTCTTTAAGATGTTTCTTTCTTAATTCAGCTGAGACTTGTCAGTGGGGTTTTATATAATGCCTTGCCCTGTCTTTTTCCTTGTCTCACCTGTGGATGATCTGGTGCTTCCCTGCAAATTCCAAGTGGAGCAGTCCCAACTCCAAGGTACCTGGATGTGCCAGAGTGATGCAGGTGTTTGATGTGAAAGTTGTGCCCTTCTCATGGGCATGGCAGAGCATTGAATTATTACCCTCAGATTGATTTAAGTGTTTCTCTCCCAGCTCGGGGGGAGTCTCTCCCTTTCTTTCAGTGATGTTTGACTCAGACTAACTCCCTGCAGGCTGCATGAACAGAGAAGTTCTATTCCCAACCTTTTTTCCATCCGAGTCACTGTTCCAAGTCCCTTGTCACTCCGTGTGACCCTGTTACATCAGGAGTTGATGACTCAAGCTCTGGTTTTGTGCATGTGACTGTAAACACACAAGGCACCGACACTTTCCAGTGGGTAATGCTTAAACAGCCAGCTCTGGTTTGCTGCTATTGCACTTGCAGGTGTGAATCACAAGATTTTATGGAATATTGAATGTGGTGGCACCTTGTGGATTGCTGAGGGTGCTGTCTCCTCCACGGATCCGTCTTCCAGGACAGCAGAATTTCCTGCAGATGCATTTCACAAGAGCCAGTGAATAAATCTGAGCTGCCTGGGCAGGGGGGATGCTGGAACAGGAATATTTCTCTGTGTTACAGAGAAGTTTGCACTTCCTAACTTTACACATCCTAACTTTACACATCTGCTGCATTTCACACACCACAATTCTGCTTTGTTTCTTCTGACGTACAGAAGTTGGTCCTTCCTGCAATAATTCTAAATTCAGTTCATCTTCAAAGGAAGAATGCAAAATACTTTTAAATAGAAAAGTGGAAGATATTGCACAAGTTAATTCACTTCAAACTGAAGCTTTTGATCCGCTGTTCTTAGATCACTTCATTATTATAAACACAACCAGAACAGTAACATCTTAACCCTCCTTTCCAGATCTCCCCTGCTACTGAGTAATTTCATTTTTTTTTTCCTATGTCACTTGAATTCTTAATTTTCAAGTCACCTTTGCCTCTTCTCTCTATTGCTTCAAACTCTGCATGTTTTACTCATTTCTCTTACGAACCCCCTGAAACATCTTCCCCTTGCAGCTGCCCTTCGGCCACAACAAAAACCCCAACCCTCCTCACCTTATCTCTGTTATTTCTGTCTTTCCTCCTTTTAACCTTTCTTCAGGCCATACAAAAGCTGTTTCTGGGCCGTGGGGTTTCTCAGAGGACCATCTCAGTGTGGCTGCAGACCCAGAGATATCTCTGGGTCTTCTTGCTGTGTATTCTTCTGTTTATTGCTCCTCAGGCCCAGCAAAATGAAGCTCTACATAAACATATCTGTATCATCTGGTTGGTCACTTGATTTTTTCCCCCCTGCTCCACCCTTACGTAAAAAATAAATAAATAAATATCAATATCATTATCAGCTTCAAACTTTCCCTTCATTTAAAGAAAGTGCTGGCGAGAAGGGAAAGGAGCTCCTGTGCTTACCAGAAAATGCAAAAAAAAAAACCAAAACCCTGAGTACTTTTGGCTGTTTTTGCATAAAAGAACAATAAAATAACCAATACGAGAATCAGTCTGTGAGCTTGGGGGGTTTATAGAAAGAGGATGAGCAGCAATTCCCAGAGGATGCATTTAAAAGCTCTACACAACTCTCTACTTTGAGACTTGGATTCTCCTGCATTTTTAGACTTTTCCCCTACTTTTCACTTCTGAAAATCTTAAAAGGGAAAACCGTCACGGTGTATTTGTGAAGCACTCAGTGGAATTGGAAGGCTCTTCCAACACCACCAATGCTGTGCATACTCGGAGTCTCCATCCAAGCACTTTAGCTCCGTGACACACCCAGTCAAGGTGTTGTCAATCAAAACGGTCTCATCATAAATTGGATTTGGGGACTGCTTGGGGTATGAAACTAACAGCTGAGGCTTCCCAAGGCTTGTTCTGTTGTTAGAGGAACCTGTACAGTGTGCCTGGCGATGGCTCTGTGGGGATCCGGGGAGCAGGAAGCTCTGGGAGCTGGAGAGGGGAGCCAGCAGAGGTTAGAGAAGAAATCCAGACCTGGCAAGAAAAGCCACGGCAACAGGATGCCATCAGGGGAGGCTCTTGCTGCCTCAGCTGCCACAGCCTGGCTGTGCTCCTGGGTGAGGGCTGTGGCTGAGTGACAGGAAAGGAAAGAGAGGAGCCCGAGCAGTCACTCGGAAAACATCTGAACACGCTTCGATGTTTGCTGCAAATGGCATTTCTCCTGCTGAGAGGAACTTAGTCCTGAGCTCCATCCATCCAATGGGCAGCCCGAGAGTCAGTGAACTTGCTCTAGTTGAGATCACAAACACAAAAAGTCTCTCTGAAAATCCGCGTGTAGACATTTCGGGTGGCAGGAGCTGCTGTCTGCACTTGTCACGGTGTGAATTAGCACAGCTCTGAGCAGGGTTTGTGTGCACCTAGGGGAGGAAGGTGGGAGCCAGAGCTGGGAGCCCACTCGTGTGGATTTCTCATGATAAAACATCCAGATGTGCTGGAGGATGGAGGGGTGAAGCCAGGCTTAAACCCCAAAACTATAACAGCAAGGGGAAAATAAAATGCCCTCTGCCTCCTATTTGAGATTTGCATTTCGGAATTCATTCTCTCTTGAATTATTGTGCTCTCGCTCTATAAATTTGATGACCTCTGACCAGAAGAAATGAAGGTCAATGATTTTCTGATTTGTTTGAATATGAGCCTCCCAGAGAACTGAATGTCATGTGAGGCCGGAATTTTTGGCATGCCAAATTTCACTTTCTCAAAACAGGTGGGTAGATCTTCAAATGATCATATTTTAAACTGTTTTTGAAAAGCATTGTGTATCCAACGAACTACATAGCAGGTCAAAAGTCGTGTGATGAAGGTCATGCCTTGCTTGTTATTTATTCAGTAGGAATATTTATTTTGCTTTTTGATCAATAGTTGTTGTACCAATCCCTCCATTATCTTTAACTCATGTCACCATTTTTTTTTCCAGAAAAAAATGTGAAGAATTGATTTTAAAAATGTCCAAATCGAATATCCATTCGGTTCAAGCTGTGTAACGTCAGTGAAAACACAGCTCAGCTCACACTTAGTAGATGTTGAGTTACACCCAGACTTTATGACATTATCTCAGCTTTATGAATCTTCTATTTCCTGTTTGATCTGAGCTCAGGTTTGGTGCCCTTCCTGCTGCTCCTACAGAAAATTCTGCAGCCACTCCAGCACCTGGGATGCTCCCAATCTCCTCTGCATTTCCTTGAAGTTCCTTCTGTGTTTAACTAATGTCAGCTTCAATTGTGCTTGAGATGAAGGCAGAGGAAAACTGAGGGATTGACTCTCCGGTCTCATGGTTAATGCACTCCGATTTGGGATGAGGAGAGGTGTCAAGTTCAATTCTCCGCTTCAAATAAGGAGGATGGATTTGAACTTAAATCTCCTCCATTCCCATGGTTAACCCTGGGCAGCTGAACGATGGCTTTATTTCTCCTTTCTCCCTCCTGGTTCTGCTCTGGTCAGGAGAACACTCAGATCTCGTCTCCTGTCAGGAAAGGCTGAGGAAGTTTGTCCTGGAGAAGACAAGGCTCCAGGGAGAATTTATTGCAGCCTGTCAGGACCTGCAGGGGATACAGAGGGACTTCTGAAAAGGGCATGGAGTGCATGAAGTGGGGGTAGATGCTTTAAACTGAAGAGGGCAGGGTTAGAGGAGATAATGGGAAGAAATTCCTCCCTGTGAGGGTGGGGAGGCCCTGAGGGTGCCCAGAGCAGCTGTGGCTGCCCCTGGATCCCTGGCAGTGCCCAAGGCCAGGCTGGACGGGGCTTGGAGCAGCCTGGGACAGTGGAAGGTGTCCCTGCCCATGGCAGGGGGGGCACTGGATGGGATTTAAGGTCCCTTCCAACCCAAACTGTTCTGTGGTTCCATGATTTGTTATGAACGGTGCAAGGTCCCCTCCAGCCAGGGGCCAAAGACAACATCTCCCAAAACGCGAGAGTGAAGCCGTGGTTTATTCCCCAGGATTTCCTCCCGCCGGTGTGGATGGTGCCGGTGTCAGCAGCCTGGGGTTCCCTCAGCCCTGCGTGACCACTGCACCCCACTCAGGGCGTGGTGGACCCCAGAACCCCTCCAGGAGCTGCTGCCAGAGGAGGGAAAGCAGAGCAGAGCCAGCATCCATTTCGTGGATCTCAACCAACAGCTCTTAGCTCTTATCCCTGCCACGGGGATTATTTCTATCCCTGTTCCACCTCAGACCTGTCTCCGTGGGAGCGTTGGACGTGGAGCCTGTCAGAAATTTCAAAGGAACATGACATTAAGAGTCTGTTAATGTTTCCTCTTCCCTGACGGTGCCAGGAGCAGGAGTCCCACTGACATCACTCTGGAGCCTCCAGCCTGCTGCCAATGCAATAAATCTCTTTTTTTCAGGGGGTAACAACTCTGTGGGAAGGTCAGAGTGTCCCTCACTTGTCTTTGGGAGCAGCCAGCATCCATGGACAGAGAGGACGCCACAAATTCTGCAGGTGGTGGAGCTTCAGTGCTCAAGCACTACCCAAAATCTGCTCCAAAAACATGTGACCTTAATGTGCTGTGAATGATTCCCAAAGGGAGCTTGACTGCTTTGCAGATAAAACGTTGTGACTAGAGAAAGAAAAGAAAGCACACAAGGGTTAAAAATGTGGTGGGGTAAATAAACAGTGTTTGATAAGATAATGATCTGAGACCAGCTGTTGCTGAAAAAACATTTATTATTATAAATCATCAGAGGCCTTATAAAATATAGACTTGCCAGAACAATATCAAGCAAAAATGCTTCTGTAATAATTAAATATGCAAAATTCACAGCTCCCTAGACAATTCCGTTTTTTCAGGAATAGGTCCAAATCTATTTCGCTTCCATGAAAACCACACATAGACAAAAGTCCCGAAAATGCTTTGTCCTTGCTAAGATTTATTTAATCATTTAAAGCATGATTTGTATTGAGACAACGAAGACATAACTGTAAGATTACCCTGGTTGTAACATAGCAGTGGTAGAAAATTCCAGATAAATTCTCATGTTCTGGCCTCCTTTCTACGGGGGGAAGAAGTGGGATTATGGAAAATGCTGGACACGCCAAGTTGCACTAACAGGTGCTTGGGTAAACCTTAAATTTCCTTCCATGATTTATTCCTGGCAGCTAATACACACCAGTCTTGCTGGAATTCAGCCCAAATTTGCAAGGAAACAGAAGGAACAATGCTGGTGAGGAAGCTGGGAAAGGACAGAGGTTGGGGAATATTTTCCTTGTGGAATGTGTGTGTTCACACAGCAGGGAGGAGCTGAGCTGTGTTTTCACTGAGCTATAACCAGAGGGTATCAGCTCTCCTGGTGTGAGATCCTGTAAGAAAATGAGGCATAAACAGGCCTTGCGAAGTTAAGCAATATCAATTTATCCCCCCGAGGCAGAATAAGATAAAAATAACTCGGGGTCTGTGAGAATGGAGAGAAGCTAGTAAATTGTTTTTAAACCAAAACCAAACCAAACAATCTCTTCAGAAGGTGACAACAGCTGAGGACCCCGGGGTGGCTGGGGAGATCACAAACACTTGAACCTTCCCAGAACAGCCTCCTGAGCCTTCCCACCAAAAGCCTGCTTATTGCCAGTGATGCCTTAGGTTTTTAGCTTTTCTATTTTTCAGATTCGGTGCTGCGTTAGTGTGTGTGACTCTGAACTGTATATGGAATGTTAGTTAGCACTCTTTGCATTTTAGTCAGACTAAACAATCCTGGGCCTGCAGACCAAGGTCACACCAGCACGGCCTCAGGCCCAAAAAGCATAAACAAAGGTTGTTCGGGGGGAACAGGCGGGGGGGAATGTAACTTCATAGCCTGAAGCTATAATTGGACAATTAGCTTCTGATATGCTGATAGACCAAACCTAAACCTGTCTAAAAAACTCGTGACTGTTGGTCCATCTTGGGTCCATCCTGGGTGCGGTCTCTGCTGAGGCTCCTGTGCAGCCCGAGGTGTATCTTTAGAGGCCTTCAATAAATACCTGCTTTATTCCCTTGCTCTGCCTAGCCTCTGTTCCAGGCAGCCTCTTCGGGCATCACCAGGCACGTTGCAGCACATCCCTTTGGCAGCTCCCAGCTGCTCCGAGGGAACCTGGAGCTGCTTTGACCCCGCTCTTTTAAAGCTGAGCTGGATGAAACAGCAGATCCTTGCAGGCCCTGTGTGCAGGGGACGGGGCTGAGCAGCACACGGCGGGGTGGGAATGTTCACACCTTACAACCAGCACATCCCCTCCGTTCTCTTCCCAGGAATCCTCTCCTGGGGCCCTGCACAGATCCCTGAGCACTGGGCCTGTCAGCACTGTGGCACTGCAGCGTCTCTCCCCTAAGGGATGCTTTTCCAAGGCGTGGCTTTGGACAATCCCCATTTTGCCTGGAAGTTTCAGCAGCTCTTGGTGCCTCTCCCTGCTGCTCTGGGTCCTCACAGTGTGGAAAGCACTGCACGTGTCGGGCTGCAGAGTCAAATAATTTCCCTTGATTTGGTCTTTGACTGGCGTGGGGTTACGCTGGGCAGGCAGTGAGCGGCTTTGGGAAGGACCTGAAGATAGCAAAGATTCACAAAATGACATTTTAATCACGCCTTGAGCAATTTGCTAATTGCATTCAACCGCACTTAGAGGAAAAACAGGAGTTTTCACGGTTTTGTAGAGACAAGAAGAAAATTGGTTTGAGTACACCACTGATTATTACAAATACCGAGGTGTCATATTATCCAGAAAAGGCACAATGAACAATCCTAGCAAAAGTCCTATTTGCAATTTTCTTTCCAACTTTTTTTGGAGTGAATTTGGTCACCAGTTTATACTTCTTATTTTTTTTTTTTCCATGCAGTAGGTTTTTTCCTATATGTAAGTATGTATAATGGATCTGCTAAAAACCATCAGAGACCATTAAGCCAGAGAAGCATGAAATCAAGTAGAAATTATTATTTTAATTCTATGCGCTTGTGCATAACAGTATGAACATGGTGCCAAATAAACATTCATCAGAGCCCCAGCTAGTACTCTAGGCAGTAACCTGATTTTCAGTTTGGAAGCTGGGAATACACCCCTGCACACATTTCAAGAGAGGCTGAGGTGCAAAGCCCAGCTCGTGTATATTCCGACAGCAAAGGAAAATGTCAATTACTCAAAAGTCATTTTATTATTAAAAAACTCTTCAAATGGCAGCAGGGCCTTGACAGACAAGGACCCATCTGTGAACCTTGTCAGTCGTGTGTGAACACAGAAACATAAGCTGAGTGTTCATTAACTTTGCATGAGGCTGTTTCATCGTGAGCAGGTTCAGGGTCTGGATCTCCCAGGTAACTCCTGAAGGGAATTCCCTGCTTGCCCTGGTGTAGTTTGTGGCAGAGATCCCTGGTGTGTTACAGGCACAGGAAAATCAATGGGATTCGTTCTGCCTTGCACTGATCCTGCAGGTGTGGCAAAGGTACAGTGCAAGGTTGTTTTAAAGTTTATTTAACTGGCGATCACAGGTGGCCAAAGTGGAGGATCTGTCACCCTAAATAGATCAAAACTTGATATTTTGTTTTGGAAACAAAATCTTCTGAGACCTGGATGTCATCCTACCAGAAAATATAATATTTCTCCTCTGCACCAGGACCAATTCTAGACTTCAGCTTGCTGTAGCTGCGTGTCGTAGGAGAGTTTGGTCCAAAATTTTGGATAATTTTTTCAATCAGCAGTTGTGACTTGCCATTCTCTGCTTCTGCTGCTAATCCAGATGTCATGCTCAGGGCTCAGGCACAGAACCTTGTACCATCTACCTTCCAGCAGCGCTGCTGTGCAAGATCCACACCAAAAGTGTGTTCGGGAAATACTTTTGTGTGTTCAAGGCTGAACCACTTGGAAATACCCTCATTTGCCAGAACCTGGAGAAGACACGGGGGTAGCGGCTGCAAGTCAGCTCTGCTTTCTTATTTCTGTGTGCTGATCTCAAGAAAGGGGCTTGTTTGACATCTCCACACTTCTGAGTAAAAATAAAAAAAAAAGGTTGCTCACAACGTGGATTCAGTTGAAGGGTTCATAAATATGGATGTTTATAGCAGTGATCATATGATGGGGAAGGAGCAAAAAATACTTGACTCTATAATCGGGTAAAGACTTGAGGTCCTGTCTGCAATGTCGTAGTGAGAAAGGAACTGAAACATGTTAAACCCTCTCCTCGTTCCTTCACCATAAAAGTGGTCTCTTAACTTGCCAGTACCAAAAATCTCCTCCCCAATACTCCTGAGCCAAGGTAAGAAGTGAGGTGGTGCCTCCTCTCTCCTTCACAAGGACCCAGGAAGAGCAGTTTACTTACAGCATGAGCATCCAAGTGATTTTCAGGCTACAGCAGTTTTTTCACCAACAGCTGTCTCAATTATCCTAAAAATGTTCAGATGTGATCTGGAAAATGAGTCCTTGCCTCCAAACAGAAGTTTGCTGTACACTGAGCTAAGAATAGGTGAACTTGTCTGGATGCTTCCTTAGGCCTGTCACATCGTGTTTGCCAGACACATTCATGAATAGTAATCCTCACACTGCAAATGGAATATATTAATCACAAGCAGTCTTTTTTAAGTGCTGCTGCCTTGCCTCCCTGGCCCCCCCTGCCACTCTTGCTTTCCTTTTCGGAGCAGCTTCCACGGAAACATGAATTTCCTCGTGAAAATCCCTGGGCTGTAAAGGGAGCTGATGTAGCACTTTGGTGGCTGAGGCTGAAGTGCTGATGGGGCAGGATGTGCCAGGCTGGGACTGCACTCTGCTCTCTGGCCAGGCAAGAGAGGAGCTCCCTCGGAGGGTTTCAGGGGGATGACTCCCAGTCCCATTGGATTCAGGGCTGCCACTGCCACATTTATACTCCATTAATTCATTTTACAGACAGACTTCTTTTACAGGAAGGGAACTATGGTACTGTTAGAAAGATAAGTAGAATAATGCTCTGTTACGAGCTAATAGATTAATTTTTATCTGTTACAGTGTTTGAAAGCTATCCCAGCTCAGGGAGAAGAAAAGGGACCCACCTCTTCTGGACAGGGATTGAAACCCAGGGGAAAGGGGCATTCCCCTAAGGGTCTTTGTGGAACCTGCTGAGCACAGTCTAATCTGGGTTCCCCGAATCCCCAACTGGCACTTGAGGCACACAACAATCTTTCTTCACTTGTCTCACAGCATTTTAAAAGGGCTCAGAGGGTGATTCTTGGGATGTCAGCAACCCACTCACAGCTACTAACAAATTCCACAGACAAAAGGGGGGAAAAGAGTAGGGCACCAAAGCTCAGCTTTAGGAGTAGGAAAACACCTAGCAGGAGCAACTGAAAAGGAGAAAGTCCTCCTAAGTATTCTGTGACACTCAGCTATGATCTTCATGAGCATCCCCAAAGAGCAGCAGCTCATCTACAGCCCTTTCCTTCCTTCCCAGATAAATGATCTGATGTAGCACATGACACATTATAATTAAAAGCTGAATATTACAGCACCTCTTCTCCTTTGTTTCCAGGTCGGTTTAATGGTCCCAGTTGGATACCCTCAGACTAGAACTGCACTGGGCCATCCCCTTTGGGTGAGAAGTGGAGAAAAACTCCTGCAGTTCCAGTGTAAAATGCAAAGTAAAGCAGCCCAGCCCTCAATACTGCCTTGCAGCATGGAAATAAGTGGCTGTAAGGAAAGGATGAAACAATATTTCCCTGCTTCCCCTAGTTTTCTGGCTTCCTGATGTTGTCTGTGCTGCCCTTTGCTCTGTCTTGTCTTTCCCTGGCTCTCAGAAGGAGGAGGATTCCGTGGAATGCTAAAGAGCTGCAGGCAGCTAATGAATAACAAAATGGAGAGCGCAGTTTCCCAGACTCTGTGGTTTCAGAAAATGCCTCACAGGAGTTTAGGGCACCTGAAATCCCCGAAATTTCCACATGGGGAACGAGGCATCTCTCTTGTCAGTTTGCACTGTGTGAGAAGGGGCTGCGAGCTGGGGAGGGTCTCCTGATGGCATTAGAGTGGTGACATCTCCCAGAGTGGCATCTTTCAGCCCTGCTCTTTCACTTTCAAGGCCACTTAGGTCCTTTAGGACAGTTCCAGCCTTGGCCTTGCGACCTGGATGGTTGTTTCCTGACCCTGAACTGTAAAATACTGAACAAGAACAGTATAAATGTACCCTACATTGTTGTCTTTATGGGGAAGTTTGCTGATCTCTTTAGGTGATTTGTATCTGTTTAGGTGATTGCCATGGATCAAATTTGCTTTGTCATCCATCAAGTTTGCTTCAGAGCAGTGAATCTGCAAAATTCACCCCTTAAACTCACAGTCTAAGTCAAATGCAAGTCATACAAGAGAGGATCATACCTGTGATTGCCACCAGAAACACCAGCTAGGAAATGGAACAGGGATTAGCAGTAGTATCTTTAAAAAAGCTGCATAATTTGAAGTATAATAAGGAAGAATTATGTCGAAAGCTTATTTGGAACAAGATAAGGAAAGAAATGTGCAATAATGCCTTTTATTAATTTCTGGTAAGACTCTGTATTTTTTTTTTCAGCAGCATTCTCCTAAATAACAGGTGACATCACTCTCGGTGCTGTGTTGTAATCTTTCCGCTCCTCAGACAAGGCTCGATGCTGCAGATGCTCTTTGAGGCCCCCCTGTTCCTGTTCATGGGCTGTGGTGGGCAGGAGATCAGCCCCCTTTGCTCACCAGAGGCAGTTTTTAGCAAAATGAGTGTTTGGCTGCTCAGCTGAGACCACACAGGCATCGAAAGAACCACTGCTCGAGCCAGAGAGGAGAATTTCTGTCGATAAAACTGAGAGACAGAAGAAAGCAGCTGTGTGGATTCATTTAATACCTTTTACACAGGAGTAGACATCTCCTGTGATTCTGGTTGAAAAATCCCAGTTAAACCCAATAAAACCACCTGCAGGTCAGTCCTCACAAACAACAGATGTGCAGCAAGACCAGAGCCCCTGCATCCTTGCTGTAGGTAGGAAAGAGGAATATTCTTCAAATCTTCAAGCTGCTCCCAGCTTCCCTGGGTCTCCCCTTGGCCTGCACACTAAACAAGGTTTTCATAAAATCAGAGAATCATGGAATGGTTTGTGGTGGAAGGGACCTCCAAGCTCATCTCTTTCCACCCCCTGGCATGGGCAGAGACACCTTCCCCCAGCCCAGACTGCTCAGATTTGCATTTAATCCATCAGGGAAAGAGCTTTGGGCTGGTCACAGGCCAGCAATGCGGCCAATCATTCTGTCCTTTGATTCTTCCAGGAAATATCAGCACGGTTTGTGAAAAGAACTCAATGAACGAGTGTTTGTATGCCTGGAATGTGTTATCTCCCCAGCATGGTTTGCTGTCCTTTGCAGAAGATGGCAGAGACAAGAGGAAAAGCAAAGGAATCGAGAATTTCGAAGTCTCTAATTAATTTGGAGCTTTTCATAGAGCTTCCAACAATAGGAGCAGCCTCCAGTTCCTCCTGGGTTGCCATGGATTGGGAATGTTTTAGTGCTGGTTCTCTGATCCTGGTGCTTATTAACACTCAGCCGGCCGGGGAAAACCAAGGGAGGAGATGTTTGGGGGCTGATTGCAGGAGTTGAGACCTTTTGAGCTGCCTGTAAACTTCATTTTAGTCCTAATGTAACAGAGACATCAAAGTGAAGTATTGATTAAACTGCTCGACCAGGCAGGCTGGAAAATTCTGTTTCGAGGCACAGCTCTGACCATTTTTCACAGCAAACAAGGAGCCCCTGACAGCACCTGCCTCTGACACGGGGCTGGTGACATTCCCAAGCTTTGCTGCAGGAATCTCGAGGGCTGGTGGCAGGCAGGGACCAGGCTGCTGATCCTGCTCAGCGCTCCCACCTTAATTACACCCAGTGTCTGAGGGGTTTTAGATGTTAAAGCTGTTTTTTTTTTTCCTTTCTGCTGCTTCTTTTCTCTCTTCCACACCGCTGGCACCAGCTCTGCTCCACTTCCAAATGCCTCTCCCCTGGATAATTCAGATTGCAATCTCTTCTGCTGGTTACTTTTGTTATGACCCCTGAATTTCCTGAATTTCTGACACTATTTTTGTTGGCATGTTGGAAGGAATAAAACAATAGAGAAAACAACAGAGAATGATGCCAAAACCACATTTATCTATTGGGCTTCTTCAGCCCCATGTGTTCTTTGCAGAGCAAACCAAAATTATTCCCACTTGATGCCTTTCCCCGATCCCAGTTTTTCTACTTGATTTTCCTTGCTGTGACCTTGGAACTACTCAGCAGGCAGTGCTGAGAGCAGTAGCCAGAGCAACAAAAACCTCTTGTGCCTAACAGCCTATTGGAAGGGAGCTAAAGCTGCTGCAAAATCACAATGTGGATTTCAAGTATTTACTTGGGTATAACAATTCTTATAATTGTTCACATTATATTAAAATGCAGGAGGGAGAGGAGAGGTTCTGAATTTGTCCTTCAAAAATATGCAATCTCCAGTTTATCAGAATCATGGAATGGTTTGGGTTGGGAGGGATTTTAAAGCCCATCCAGTGCTACCCCTGCCATGGGCAGGGACACCTTCCACTGTCCCAGGCTGCTCCAAGCCCTGTCCAACCTGGCCTTGGGCACTGCCAGGGATCCAGGGGCAGCCACAGCTCCTCTGGGCACCCTGTGCCAGGGCCTCCCCACCCTCCCAGGGAAGGATTTCTTCCTAATATCCAAACCAAATCTACTTTTCTCCAGCTCAAGGCCATTCCCTGTGTCCTGTCCCTCCATCTCTTGTCCCCAGTCCCTCTCCAGCTCTCCTGGATCCCCTTTAGGCACTGGAAAGGGCTCTGAGGTCTCCCTGGAGCCTCCTCATCTCTCAGCCTCATCTCTCCCAGCCTGATTTATGTCCCTTGAACCAAGGCTACTTCAGTTCTTCAAATGCAGGAGGAGCAGCTGGGGAGGAGTTGGGCACTGGAGGGACAAATTCCAGCGTGGTCCTTAGCAAACCTCGGCTGCAGTGCTCAGCTCAGCAGGATTTGCCTTCACCAGGGCTTTTTAAATGATGCAATCTAAAGGCATCTGAGTAGATAAGAGGGGTGATTGATTGCAGTGTTATTGCTAATAATACTTTAGGTTAAATTGCACTCTTTCAAAAAATCTGCCCTATGTCCTTCTATGCTCCTGTTAATAAACTTTAAATCCATCTTTAGATTTCATGGAGAATTTTCAGTTGGTTCAGTAGTAAAATCTGCTGGACAAAATGTAATATGTGGTGATCTTTCAGGTATAACGTAACATACTAAAAATTATTTAACATTATAACAGGGCTGTGCTGCAAGAAAACTTATTTAGAACATACAAAAGCAGCACAATCTCTGTGAATATTGGCTACGTTAATACCTAATTTAATTAGTTCATTAGTAATATAAACATATTTTGGTCTTTAATTTTTCCCTACTAGTATTACAAATGCTGCATCCTTATTTTACCTAGGTTTTCTAATTTAAATGGATTTATTCCTAAGCATTCCTTCCGTGATAACTGATAACTAATTTCAAATTCTGCCCGAAAGAGGCACATAAACAGACATTAAAACCCACAGCTAACACTGTGAGGTGGCAGGGAAAATTTAATGGTGGAGACATAAATTCAGCCTAATTTTATTGCAATTCTACAGGAATCCTTTTTTCTAAACATTGCATCAATTTCCAAATCCATTTGTTATCCATTATATCGGAGGATAATGAAACCATTTAATACACTATAGCCTGTCATATATACTTCTCTTGGTGTTTCATTTTAATTTAGCTTACTTAGGAGACACTTAACTGATTGTCATTCTTAAATTTAATAGGCAAAATCTATCTTTATCTTGTTCTTTTCTGTAGATTAATATTAATCTTATTCTGTGATAAGTTTCTACTATTAGGACAAAAAGGATTTCTTGGGAAAAAAAAAGAAAAAAAATCTTGGCTGGCAGAATTATCTAGACCACGTGCTAGGGATGAAAATATAATAAATTCTCCAGCTGTGTAGAATGGAGCAGCTTGGGAGAAGACAAAATGAGATGGTCAAAATTAGCCCGAAAAATGGGGATATCCAGAGCACCCGAAGACTGAGTTAAGATAATAACTGATAGAAAATGTTATAAATGGGTGGTTAGAGTTGGCTTTCGTATGTTAAGAAGGGATTAATAAAAGGGGACAATTAAATTGTTAATTACATGTTGAATTAATTAATTATGAGGTTAGAAGTAAGTTGTATGTTGTATTGGAATGTGTAATTTGTACAAGGTTGATTGTTGATTGTTGTATGATGTATCCACCGTTAAGATCCCTAGTTTGTATTGTTATAAAGTTTAAATGTTTAAAAATCACTATTAAGCAATGGAGACAAGATGGCGGATGGGGCTGAGGGCAGCTTCTAGAACACTCTTGGAGAAGTGTCAATCGAAGGATCAATCAAGAAAAGGTACCTCCCAACCCCTAGACCGAGCATGTTCAGAGAGGATGGGCTAACAAGAGCCGCCCAAAAGGCGTGGAAAGAGGAGGAGTGTTAAACACCTCCAAGCCTTTGATTGGTGGAGATAGTATACAAGGTATCAAAATCCTTGATTGACGTCCCCAGGGCATAAAAGGAGCTGCACCAACCCCCGAGGGTGTGCCTCTACCAGACCCCGCAAGCACCCAGCGCTGACCTTTTGTTTCTCAGGTTTTTCCCCAACTGTTATTTTTGTTAATAAACCTTTTAAAATTTTTAAGAGTGAGTTTCATTTCTCACAGAAAATAAGATACACTAAGATAAAAACTGGGAGAAGTTGTGGATATCCCATCCCTGGAAGTGTTCTGTGATTCCAAGAAAAGAGAAGAGGGTCAGAGAATCATGGAATTGTTATCCAGCTTTGTGTTTGGGAGTCTTTGCAAATACAGGGGTTGACCCCCAGTGCATCCCCAATATCTTGGAGAGCTTTGGCCAAGGAAAAGGGAAAATGTCACCACTGTGAGCTTGCCCCTGCCCTCCCTCACCTCTTCACCGTGGAAGAACCACCCAGAACTGCACTTTGATGATGCCAACAACTCCAAGATATTTTTTAAAGCTTCGGGAGAGTCTTGTGAAGATTTGTATGGAATGACTTTCTGCAGGCCCCGATTGCCAAGGCCCGAGCAGCTCCGGGTGAGAGCTGGGCTGAAACTCTTGGTGCTACTTTGGGGATCCCAGGGGATCCCTGATTGTCCCCAGGCCTTGTCCCAGCCACAGGGTTCCTCACCTTGACACGGCCCATGAGGACACCTGGGCATGGAGAAGAAACCTGGGGTTTGCCCTCAACTCTGCCTCACGTTTCCTTTTCTTTCTTATTTCTGTTTCCTTTTCTTTCTTATTTCTGTTTCCTTTTCTCTTCCTCTTTACCTTCTGTTCAGCAAAAGCCTGGTTTAATCATCCAAAGCTGCATCTCTGCACCACTGCTGTGAGCCTGTGACCAAGGAGAGCTCAAAGCCAAGCCCAACCAGCCCAGTGCTGCCCGAGTTTGCCAAATCTCACAGTGCTTGATAAGAGCGTGCTGCGCTCCAGCTCCTCCAGCTGCCTTTGTGAATTTTTAAATGAGTTTGGGAGCAGCGGGGCAGTGCCAGGAGGCTGGGAAAAGCAAATGTTGTTCCAGTAGTTAAGAGAGCGAGATGTGATGACCCTGGTAATTACAGGTTTGTCAGATTGATACTGGGCCTGGGATGGCTGCTGGAGAATTTGATTAATAAAGGATTAACGGTAGAAACCTAATTAATGCCAATCAATGTGGGCTTAGGGAAAGAAGATCCTGTCAAAATTGCGCTTTTTTTCTGAATGAGAGTACAAATTTTGTTGATAACCATGGCAATGTCCTGTAATAGCCTTCTATAAAACATCTGACTTGGTGCTGCATGACTGATTTAAAAATAGAGAGATACAAAACAAACAGGCCACATAAAATGGAGCCAAAACTGGCTGACAGGGCTCAAAATAACTCTGAGTGACCTTTCCCAGCCATGTAATTATTTTGCTGATGGACTCCATGAATTTCTCATTGTTACTTTGGCCGTTTTATTTATGATTTCAAAGGAAAAAAACCTCTGATTTATTGTGGCTGTAAATCCCTTAGTCTTTTCTGCAAGCTGATGCCAGGCCTCGCAGGAAGAGTGGGCTGTGAGCATTCCAACTTCACATTTGGCCAGTGGAAGCTCCATAAATAGAAATACGTGGCCCTTAAAATGGAAAAGTTTGGACCATCAGGAAAGAAATCATGGGAGTTTTAATCCCTCCCTGTGAAGGTGGAACACAAGTGGCAGAAGAGCATTTTTCCAGCTTAGCAGTGGTGAGGAGTTGAAATCTTTCCAGAAATATCGTCAGTGCTTCGAGTTTGGGTGATTAAATGTTGGACAATGGGTCGTGGCTGATTCTCTGTCAAACTCAGCCTCCAAGATTTCCAAAGTTTCCCAGATAATCTTCCCCAGTTCTCCAAAGAATGAAATCAGGACAATCTGCACTGGGCAAAGCACCGGCAATGCCCTGCAGCCTGATTTTCCTGGAATCCGGCTGCAGGAGGAAATCCACCCCAATTAGAGAGGTCAGATTTGTGTGGTGTCGTGTTCATTGGTGCCAGGGGGGCTTTGGGATGCTGGGGTTGCATTTGCTGTGTTTGTATTTACTGTTCTCATCCGCAGGCCTGAGGTCTTGTACCTTCAAGATTTAGGTTCAGCAGCAGAGCATCTGAACTATCTTCTCCTTTCCTCCAGCAGATTCATTATTAGCCTTAAAATATTAGCCTCATTATTAGCATAAAAACAAAAACAAAAACAAAAAAGAAAAAAGAAAAGAAAGGAAAAGAAAAAGGAAAAGAAAGGAAAAGAAAAAGAAAAAGGAAAAAGAAAAAGAAAAAGAAAAAAGAAAAAGGAAAAAAAAAGGAAAAGAAAAAGAAAAAAAGGCATCAAATGCAGAGTTGTCTGTATAAATATCTCCTGAGCCTGAGATAAAAGGGATCAGGCTGGAAGGACACCTGATGTGTAGCCCAATTAACCAATACTTTTATGTTCAGCTGTCCTAATACAACATTTCTTCAGTATTTTAATAAACCTTAGCCATATGTTTGAGGTGGTTATTGCAAGGAGATTAAAGCTGAGGTCCTTAAAACCCCCAACAATCTTTTCCTTTTTATTAGACAGTATTGTGTTCCAATAATGTTAAAACCTTTTAATTCAGTGAAATAAATTTACTCAGAAATTAATACAAGAGAACTGTCATTTATCCTTTACCTGCAAGAGAGGAAATTAAAACTGACTTTCCAGAGGATCTTACAGTAATGCTGGAGCCATTTTCAAACTTGATCAAGAAGAATATTGCAGAGGCAGTTTAAGTTTCTCTCAAGGATCCAAATCTCAGATTATACTGAATTATTACGTAGTAAAATATAAATAAATGAAAGTATAGGGTGAAAATCTGGCCTTTTTAATAGTAAATAAGAGCAATGAGGAGGATGTGTGGGATTCACCAAGAAAAGCCTGGAGCTCACAGAGGTGTTTGATTTGTATTTTTTGTAGAAATTCTGTATTTGCTGACTTTCCCTCAATATCCTCTGTCTCATGGCCATGTGACACTCAGCTCTTGAGCAGGGCTCTTCATCAACACATGGACCTCAAGGTTCTCAATACAAGAATCGATTCCAAAATCCTTTATATTAATGCTGTAAATAAAATTTAGCTGTTCAGGAGTATTAGAATAAAAAGCCAACTTTGATTTCATTTAAGAGTTTGAGGGAACCAAGTAGAAAAGCTCTAACAGTGAGAAATTATAAAGGAAATGAAAGTTTGACCATTACACAATGACTTTTAAAACACTGCTACCTCTCCTGGGGGTGGCTGATATTGAAGGAAGAGAATTTAAAAGAATGTGGTTCAAGCGATAAAATCCACACACCAAACTGCAAATGATTGCCCCGTTTTTATTATTCACATTATGATTCCCAAAACACCATTTTTTCCTGGTGCTTTAATTATTTTCTCCACCGAGTCTTCCAAAGGTTCATTTGAGGCTTGTGAACCTAAGAAACTTTTTTAATAAAAGAAAGATAATCAGTGAGCAAGATTGTTTTGCAGGGCTGGTTCTCTCAGGTATTTCCAGCACCAGTGATAAACCCTACAAAGTCCATCTGCAGAAAATGTGAGTTTAGCCCGAGTCCAGGATAAGCACTAAACCCATCTGGAATTGGCTGTAAAACCTGACAGTTGATTCGAACAGGTCGAACTCTCCTTTCTAAACATCCTGTGTGTGAGAATCCACAAACCTTCCCACAGGATTAGATCTGGGAAGAAATTCCTCCCTGGGAGGGAACCTGGCACAGGGTGCCCAGAGCAGCTGTGGCTGCCCCTGGATCCCTGGCAGTGCCCAAGGCCAGGCTGGACGGGGCTGGGAGCAGCCTGGGACAGTGGAAGGTGTCCCTGCCCATGGCAGGGGTGGCACTGGGTGGGATTTAAGGTCCCTCCCAGCCCAAACCATTCTGGGATTCTGATGGGACACCAGCAATGCTTCCTGCTCTGAGTGCTTGGAACCTTCCAGAACTTCCACAGCTGCGGGTGAGAGCGTGGCCATCCTCCCCTCCTGGAATTCCTTCGGATTGGGATGGAGCAGAGCCGTGCAAAGCCCCTGGTTCCAATGGAAGTGGTGTGGCTGAAATTAATGTCAATAGGGGACGTGCACAGGCATCGAGGGGAGTATCGACTTCATAGCGTGCTAATTAAAAAATATTCCCCTATTGTACCTTACCCCACTCCTATAACCAATTTACTCTGCAGAACTGATTAGCATACTAATAGCCTTCCCTCCAGCTTGCAGATAGAACTCCAGTTGAGAATATCCATTAAATCTGGAGTTACACAACCTGTGAGGTGCAATAAGAGAAGTAAAACTTGTTAAAGGCTTCCTTTGGTATGAGTTCACTTTGTTACCACTTTCTGCTTTCCAGCTTTTTTTCTTCAGTGCTCACCTAACAATAATTCCCAGCTATGGAGTGCTCAATTCAGTACCTAAAGACAAAGACATCTTTCATCATGCACTTCCTTCCTAAATGAATTCTTAATTTTGGCTTCTCCGTCTCTTTATCTGATTCCCCTTTTCTCTCTTTCTGTTGATTTGAAGCCTTCCCCTTCCCTTCTCTCTGTGTTATCTTTACTTTTTCTCTCTTCCCAAGGTGTGGAAATGTCTGTGCCATTCTTCATCCCTTGTACACAGCCCTACTCCTCTGGTTTAGGAAGGATTCAACCCTGGAAGTGTTTTCAATGAGGAATAAACCTCAGAAAGAGCAGGGCTGTGTGAAATGTCACACCCAGGGGAATCCCTGTTTTCTAGTTGTTTTCCACACAAAAAAAAACCCCAAACATTCACAAGACATAAACCCCATTTAAAAGAAAAGAAGAAAAAAGCCATGAACAGAAATTTGACGCAACTCGACTCCAAACAATAAATATTTAGATACAAATGTTCTCCAACAACATTCGAGCTACAGCTCTTGTGGATCCTGGTTTTGTTCTCTACGGCTCAGCTGGGATGTCAGTAGCACCAGGATTTCACTCAAGGAAATTCTCCTGGAATTCTTCTAAGTAGGAACAGGTCTCAGGAAAGCAGCTGTTCTACGAGAGCTGTTTTGGAGGTTGGAGATGCCCTTTTGAAGTCACCAGGCTGATCACAGGAACCTGAAACACTCGACATGCCCATCTGTGCAGCAGGTTAAACCGTGGTGCCTTTGGCAAAATTCCTCCAAGGCTCCAGACATTACCAAGGCCTTGGCAAACATGAGTGGAGGAGCAAAAATTGTAATATAAAAATGTTTCTTGAGGGAGCATCGCTTTCTTCCTTCAGGCAAAAGATAAAGGGAATCTCAACGTAAAAACACGTCTGCAAAGAGATATTTTGGTAAAATGGGTTTCAGTTGCTCTAACTGATGGGAAGGTTGCAGCTTCCTCTGCCAAGGACAGTGGAGACTCGTCAGACTGAGGCAGAAATGTTGGCAGGGTCTGTCTAATAACCAGCTCCCTGATGCGATGGCAATATCCTTTTACGTGTAGTGAATAAGTGTCAAAATACCTGCTTGCTGCATAACATAAATTGCATGGAGTTATAAAATTCAAAACAGACTCAAGTTTGAAAATCTCTTTTTTTTCTGCCAAGGCCCCAAACTCTTCTAATCCCTTCGTCCTGACACAGCAGCGCTTGGAGAAACCTCTGTGGCTCTGCCTTTTGCTGTGGGGGCTAATATAGAAATAATCTACCTGTAATTAAAAAAGATAGATATCTTCCAGCTCAAAGATTACAGCTCATTACTTCCCTTGGTCTCACGTGAAAACCCTCTCATCTATCTTGTCAAAAAATGTAATCCAGGAGCCTTTCCTCTTCGAGAAGCACAAAGGTTTCACGGAAGGACACTTGATGGGAAGAAGAGTTCGTGTTTGAGAGAGAGGGAGAGAAGGTTCTGCCCTCGATCCGGTGTCACTCCTCTAGCACCAGGAAACCTGACCGAGGTCCCTTTGTCACCAGCTCAACCCGTGCTGCTCTGCAGAACAGGATAGCAGAGATGATTTGTCACGACTTCATTCCAAGGAAAAGCAGGAGCTGAGGAGAACTCAGGGTTCTGTGTCCAAAGAGGGGCTGCGTCCTTTGCTCTCCTGGGTGGGAAGAGCCACGCGGAGAGCGAGCACAGGGAGGGATTTTCTGCATGGCGCAGCATCCTGTGCCGGGTGTGCTGTGACTGCAGGGTGGCACTGCCACGTCACCTGGCCAGGACAGCCCGGGGGAGCTCCCAGTGCGCTCCTTGTGTTCTGGGGATGTGATGGGGAGGGACCCCAACTGCTTTGGTGTGTCAGGAGATTGCAGCTCGTGGCGATTGCTCACAAGGTGCTCAGGCGGTTTGTTCTGAAATGCCCCCCGTTGCCTCCTGCTTCCCGACAGGATAAAACTCTCACGAATGGATTATTGAGAAATTTGGAGCGATCTGGTCCAGTGCAAGGTGTCCTTGTCCATGGCAGGAGGTCGAAATGAGATGATCTTTAAGATCTTTTTAAGGCCAAGCCATTCTGTGGTTCTTTGATAAATTTAAAAGAAGAAATTCCAAGCCAGGGCTGGGTAATGAACGTTTCAGCACATGCTGTGCTTTACAAACTGTGGTTTCTAAACCAAACACCCACAAATTGCTCAACACATCTTCCTCCATTGTGCACAGATCCATTCAATAAAAAAAAAATTATCAACACACATGAAATCATAGAAAAGTGATCTTAGAGGAAAACACATCTTGGTCTGGTTCCCATGAAAAACTTCATTTAGTGGCAGTCTATTATAAGCAATCACACCCTGAGAGTTATTGTGAAGGGCAGGGCACCTTGACAGCCAAGAACTGGAATCAAACCCTCAAAATGGAGATGATAGAGAAAAGACATTTTAAAAAAAAGAAACTCAGACCTCAGTTGATCAGTTGATGGGAAAGATGTGTCCCTGAGGAGAGCTGGGGAGCGGATATGAGAATCTGTTACTAGAATCTAGCAGGAGAGAGTGAAAAAAATCAAGACAACTTGTCTGTTCTTTTACATGTTGAGGCAACTCTTAAATTTTACGAGGTTATTTTATAAAACTGTGCTCTGCTCCTCCTGTGTGTCAGTCTCCAGCTCGCCCTCACTGCGCCCCACCGACAAATCAGCGTAATTGGAGCTATTGGAGCTCATTTGGAGCATCTTTAGCAAAGCAGAATGTATGGGAAAATAAAGCAAGTTGTGCTCGGGGAAGAACAACTGCACATGAGATGCTCAGGAATTATATCCCTGTAAAGGTTTTGTGTGAGCTGGGGCGAAAGGCCGCAGTGGAAGATGTGAAGCAAACCCACTGTAAAAGTCTCCTGGGCACCCGGTGCTTCAACACGAACAGCTTAACACACATGAAAAGCTGTGTGCTCCTTAAACTGCTCCCAGCCTTTAAATCTGGGCTGAAATAGTGCCTGGGTGAGCAATTCTTAAGCACGCAGCCCCTACCCTCTGATGGGGAGAGCAGGGAGGGGGTTAAAATGCAGATCCCTGCTTTTGGGGAGGTTGTGTGAAGACAAGAGATCTTTTAACCTCTGCTCTCAGCAGTGTCTGTTCTCCTGTCAGCAGAGCACTCAGGGATGTGATCGAGAAGGAATTAGAAAAAATGGAAGACTTGTAAGGGAAGCAGGTCTGTTAACAGGGTCTGTTTATGAGTAATGAAAAGGGATAAAGTGACCAGAAACTGAGAGGCAGAGTGAACTAAGGATGGTAAATGGATTCCTACAAAAATCCTGGGGAGTCTCCTTGAAATGTTTTAGATTAAAGTGGCCTTAAATGAAGGAGGGTAGATTAGATAAAATTAATTAGATTAGATTAGATTAGATTATTTAAAATTGGATAAAATTAGATTAGATGAGATTATATTAGATATGAGAAAGAAATTCTTGGCTGTGGCTGCCCCTGGATCCCTGGCAGTGCCCAAGGCCAGGTTGGGCAGGGCTTGGAGCAGCCTGGGACAGTGGAAGGTGTCCCTGGCTGGAACTGGATGAGCTTTAAGGTCCCTTCCAACCCAAACCACTCCGGGATTGTAAATTCATTTCTCTTACATAAGTAACTGCTGACTATTAATCCTGTAAAGAAACGTTCCACGAGAAGATGTAATAAAATGTTAAAGTTTTTAAATCTCCTGAATTTTCAGTCCAGTTTTTAATTTTGAACACCTTATTTCCCATCCACCTACCTGAGCCAAAATGTTTTAATTCAGTAAAAGGCTTTCCATCAGTGTCAACTTTCAGTCGAGAATGAAAAGACCCAAGACATGAGCTTGAAATGCAGCCAGTGAGGCTTCCTCATTTGTTGTCATGCCAATTAAACATATTTTAGGGGAGAAAAAAGGCTCAAATGTTGTTTTCAAAACTGTTTTATCATTTATACTTCAAAAAGGTTCAATTACATGTCCATTATGGTAGCAAGTAATATGCCATTTTATTATTGAGAAGTTGACATTTATCATATGGTACTTTTTTCCAATAATCAAAATAATCGAATGCATTTATTTGCTGTTTAATTAGGATTTTTTTTTTAGAAATTAACATAAAATAATTAGCACTGCTCCTTCCTACCAAGTAGAACATTTTATGTGCCAAAGCATTTATGATTTGTGCTGTAATTAGAGAAATTTTGACTTGAAGAAGAAGAAGATAAGCAGTCGGTGGTCTAAGGAGAGGAGCAGCTGTTAGCAACGTTCTGTATTTTCAATTATCAATATCCTGTTTTCAAATAGAGGGGGAAGCACAAGAGGAGGTAACGACAGTAAATAGCTGCAGACTGTGAGCTTCTGAGGTTTGTTGGCAGTGAGAGAAAGGCGAACTTTTTGGAAGATTCATTGGGGTTTTGTGGGTGTTTGTCCCCAGATCCTTCCAGACTCATCCAAGATCCCTGGGGAAGGTGAGTGGTGTCGGCTGGAGACTCCTCTCCTCCCATTTCTTGTCTGGAAATTACCAGTAATGCCTTTTTTTTTGGAGGGGGAGGAAAATAAGGAGCTGTGAAGTAACGACCCAAAACAACATGGGAGAACCTTCTCCGCTGCTCCGAACATTTGTATGAATTTTGGGATCTGTGGGACTCCCTTGGCAGCAACCTCCGGGCTCCTTCCAAATCTGTCGGTGAGTTTGGGATGAGGATGGAAGTGAAACCACGCCTTGAGGAATTCTAAACAGAACCCACCTCCCCTCTGCCTTTTCCCAGTGTGACTTTGATTATTACTGATCAGAGGGGAATAACGACAACGGAGAAATGAAAAGTTGGGTGGTTTTGGAGGATTTCCTTGCCAGTCCATCATTTTTGAAACTGTTTCGTTTTGCTTTTAAGGGGGAAAGGGAGTGAGTTCTCTGGGCAGCTGGTGTGGATGTGGTTTGTTTCCAGCATTTTGCACTTTCAGAATGAGTGAACTGTTTCTAAAATTTATGGCAGTGAGAGGAAGTGGTGTTATTTCAGCAGTGGGCTGAGTGCATACCTGACCTCATAATAAAAGATTCCTGACACTATAACCACACTGAGCTGAAGCTTTGCAAGGATATATTCCGTAGACTCTCTCCTGCTGATTATTTTTTCAGTTTATAGATTAAAAATACTTTTTTTGTGTCTTTAATGACCCCTGAGGTGAGCTAGCATAGATATGCAGCACTCCTACCAGGATATTGGGTATGAAAGACAAAATTCCACCAACTGGAAAATGTCAAAATTCTTTTAACAACATCTGACAGCAACGTGATTGAAACCATCCTCTGTGTTAGAGCAAGAGGCTTTATTTTTCAAGATGCAGTTAATGTTTCAATTTTTTTTTTTTTTTGGTGCAGGAATAAAAGAGAAGGTTGTATTCTCCCTGTAAGATTGACTTAATTTCATTTTTCTCTTGTGTCTGCTTCCCTCGGATTTGGCTGCTTTCATATTTCACTGTACGATTCCGAGGCGAACAAAGGCTGCAAAGTGCATATGGAAGGAGTGATAAAACACAAGCATGGTGTTTGCAGGGAATAATCCCTGCTGAATAATCACTGTACCCCTTGGATTAGAAAGGCAGCCTCTGCTGGGGGGAGATGTGTGGAAAGCTCTGTGAGGTAGCACGGAGCAATGGGGATGTGCGTGACTTTTTCAGGGGTTTTTCCCCACTTAAATATGTTTAAGTGCAAGATTCTATCACTGCACCTGAAACTGTATGTTTCTAGATGAAAATATATGTTTATAGATGGAAATATATGTTTATAGATGGAAATATATGTCTATATAAAGAATAAAATATTCTTTATATGTCTATATAAAGAATAAAATTGGTGATGGTTGATTATTTGGGACCAGACTGCGGATGGGTGAAAAAACTTCTTCTGCTCCTCCCATTTCTCTCCTCTTTCACTCTCCTCTTCCTCCCATCCTTGACTCAGTTCTATTCTGAATAATTAACAGGAATAATTAACCCCTCTGTGCTTTTTAAAGGAGACATTTGCAAGGTCTTTGTTTGGGGTTGGTTTGATTCTTTTTTTGGTACAGCTGCCAAAATTCAAGGGGGGGAAAAAGGTCATTTTACCTGCTGGCAGTTGGGGAGTTCAACCTCACTTCACTTCAGGAAGGAATGAAGGATTTTTATTTGGTTTTCTCGTTGTTTTTTTAATCCATGATTCTTCTCTCCCACTGCATAAGCGCCGAATACAAATGTGGTTTATTGGCCATTTCACAGCTGTTGATTAAAATAGTTCATAACAAAACTGCAAATGAGCTTATTTGGAGGAGTTTCGCTCACAAGAACAGTCCAGTTTTCTCCAAAGTCAAATCCTGACAATAAACAGGGAATTCAATGGCCCAGTGGACAATTTAAATTATACATATGCCAAGTTCTGTCCAATGTGAAGACAGAGGAAGGGATCAAATGAAGAGAGTGGATAAAAGGTTAATTAAAAGTCAAGTTGTGTCTCATAAAACATCAGGCACAGAACAAAAGCAACAAAAAGCCAACAGGATAAAATAAAAGATTAGCATAAGATTATACAAAAATAAAAAAAAATATAAAAAATTATAAAAACAAAAGTAGGAAAAGAAAGGAAGTTTTCAGTAGATATTAATAGGACCAATAAAACATGTTTCAAATGCATGTGGAGGAACCCAATAAAGCAGAAAGCCAGGCCTCCAGGAGACAGCCAAACAAATTTATTGACTGAGGAAGCAGCCCTTGATAAATAATTAAAGAAATTATTTGCTTCATTGTCCTCTGGGGAGCTCAGGGGACAGCTGCTGGCAGCTGCTGTCCGTCCTCATGGATGCTGGAGGCAGCCTGGCGTGGAGGGATCCCAGCACCCGCGGGCCGGGAGCAGCCAGGCACAGCTCCTTGTTTCTGTGGCAATGGAAAGGCAGAGGGATTTTCCCACTTTTCTGCCTGTGCCACTGGAATGTGGACGTTTTCTACGTGTACAGCCCGTGCCGTGAAGTTGGACAAGTCAATTGAAACTCGTATCTCGGAGGGGAAAAAAAAAAAATCTCCTTTCTTCGTTCGCGCGAGCTAACAAGCAGGAACATGAAAAATAAAATCCTCGAGGGCTGCAGCAGCTGGTGGGTTTTAGCTGAATTAATAGCTTGAGGTGAATGTGAGGATCCTTCATAGCCCTTCTTGACCTGCTAGCTTTGAATTAAACTGCATTTTGCTGTCACTGTGATTTAACTTTCTGTTGGTTGCCGTATGATTTAAGAATACACCTGAAAATAGAGCTTGTAAGGGGAACTTGGGTTTCAGCTGAGTTGCTTAATATGTTGATAGCAAAGCCTACTCTATCCTGACTTTTCTTACTTTTGGGGGAGTCCTTGTTAAAAGCCATTCCATTATATTCCAGTCTAAAAAGGCTTTGAAAGGCCAGGAAATAATAATGTACTGCTTGCAGAATTGGGGGCTGGAGATGTATTGAATTTGCTGGGTAAATGCACAGCCTTATTATCTCCAAAAGAGACATAGAGGGAGGGAGATTTTCACTGCCAAAGGATATCTGGGGTCGTGAGTCAAGGATGCCTTAGAACATATCGAAGTTGAAGCACATCAGTTGTTCTTGGGCAGAAATATCAGACTTTTCCTGAAAAGAAACCTCATTGTCTGCTCCCCAGGCTGCAGAAAGACATGGAGCTGGCACAGCAGGAAGAGAGAAGTGTAAGGAAAGAGAGAAGTGTAAGGAAAGAGAGAAGTGTAAGGAAAGGGTAAAGACTCTGTTCTGTCCTTGTATGAAAATGTTTGGCTCCTCCTTTGCTGTTCCACCTGCTCTCCAAATCCATTTGCATGGCTGCAGTTGTGCCTGATGGGAAAAACAACGATGTGAGATCAGAGAGCCAAGCTCAGCCCTGCTAAAGCATTACCAGAGAGGACAGAGAATGGTTTACCTCTGCTGGTGTGCCCATCCTCGTGCACAGCCAGGGCGCACAAATCCAGCATGGACCCAACAAACAGCTCTCCCTCCGAAGGGTGACGCTCCTGAGAGGTGGAGCACAGCACTGAGCTGAGCCAGGAGTGTGGGACTGTCCTCAGCAGGGGAAAATAAACTGGTTCTGACCCTTTCCCGTTGTTTTCCAACTCATCTGCCTGCCTGTTTATGTTCCATCTGGCAACGGGACATTCACTAGGCTGAAAAATATCATCGCCCATGTGCAAACCCGTCAGATATTCCTCCAAATCCAGGAGTTCCCCGCTGGCTTTGGTTCTCCAAAGTCTGCACTTTGTGCTCAATCTTCTGGCCCGGGTCCCTGCCAGCACTGCAGGTGGGAAGGTGGTGACCCAGGGCTGGGAGGGACAAGCAGCAAGGGCAGCTGGCACAGCCCAGGCACGGGGAGCTGGCACGGGAATATTTGACTGCTAACACCCTTTGCACCCTGGCAGCCCACTGGGGTAGGGCACTAGCTGTACTGGAAAGACAATGCATGGAGTAAAAGAGCCTTCCTGGGCGTGCTGGAAGGGCAGCGATACTGGAAATACCCCTCAAATCTCCCTGAAGACCAACAAGAACAAAAGCTGTTTGGCTTTTCAAAGCTGCAGTGCTTCACTGTTTGCTGGCATTTCTTTCTAAAGTGAAAGAAAGGTAAATCCAGCTTCTCTGGAAATGTCCTTTTTCCCTGGAAGCTGAAGATGCCAGGGCAGGGTTGAGAGTCAAGCCCTGGGTGTTTTGCCTGAGGCAAACAAGATGGAACAGAACAAAACTCTGCCGGGGACACACCAAAAGAATGGCTCGAGATGATATAGAAATGAAAAATATCAGGGGTTTTTACTCCTTTTTTAAAGAAAAAAACCACTGTAATGGGACTCTCTGAAGCCTTGCAGATGCTGCCAGCCTCAGGAGCAGTCTGAGGTGGAGCATTGCCCACCCCACACCCACATCCCACTTCACATCAAGGGAACAGGAGCCTGATGATCCCCGAGCAGCTTTTCTCCTTCTCATTGACTTCTCACCAGTGAACCCAGGTGAGTTAAAAATCCCTCCTCCCAGCGCTGTTCCATGTCATTTCCTTCTCTCTCAGGTCTAATCTAACTCAATACCTAGTATTTAATTTCAACAAGACCATGTAATGTTTCCTTTAAAACACGTGGCTTTGTTCCACAGCACTTCATTACGAGATCGGAGTTGCTCAATCCCTTCCTTTTGTCTCTTTCCCCTGTTTTATCCCCTTCGTTCCTGTCCTGTATTGACACTGGACAACAACAAACATACAGAGCATGTGAAATAAAACACTTTTTCCATTTGTGCCTCACCCAAGTCAGGGCAGCTTTTCATTCCTCAGGTGTCCAGGTGTCACCTGAAAAACCAAAAGTAGGAAGAAGCTGTGCAACAACATTTGAGGTATTTTTTGGTGAGCTGTGGGCCCAAAAACCCTGTAAATATGGAATTCCTGAAGTCCTGACACTTGGAATTCACCATTCTGGCTTTGCTTTCCAACTGCTGAGAGTTGGGGGGGAGGATTTTTAATTTTTTTTTCCCCTGTTGATACTCAGGAGAATTTCCCACTTTGTCACTGAGCTGCTGAGCCACTCAGCAATGAGCTCAGGAGGGGAAGAGCTCTGCAGCCAGACAGATGAGATGAAAATGTTGGCATCATTGCACTGTATTAAACAAGCTCTATGATTACACTTGCTACAGTTCCTCTCTGAATTTAATGGAAAACTTTATATTGATGGAATGCCTGATTAATAGGGATTTATAACAGAAGCTCTGTTAATGTGGAAAGCATATAAATCTCATATATCTGTATCTATTGCCTGTCTTTACAAGATTATTTTCACTTGGTTCAGGCTGTAACTCCAGTAGGAAACAACTCCTGTGAACAAAAATCCGATAGCTGTACCAAGAATGCAGCAGGGAAATTTGCAACTCTTTTTTTTTTTTTCAAAAGCTCTTGAGTTTAATTGAATGCAAAAAAATCAAACAAATGTTTATCCTCAGCTTTGGGAGGTGTCAGGTTTAGCAGCTCCACGAGGAGGTTATGGGGATGAAGGGCTCTCCCTGCCACTACTGCAGCTCCTTGGCTCACCCTGAGTGACTCGAGCCAGCTGAGGATGTGACACAGGGTAAGTTGTTCAAATCCTTAAATCTTTTCCATGCTTTTCCCTCCCCCTCCACAGCTTTTCCTCGTGTAGGGCCATCCGTGGATTTACGCTGGCATAAAACAGCTCTGAGAGGTCTTTTGTCTGGAATCAGGTGGGATTTTGTCTTGACTCCTCCAGTTTTGCATCTCCCCAGCTCCTCCTGGCCCTGGGAGCGGCACTGGGATGGACACAGGGTCAGCCCGGATGGCTCCTGCTCCTCTGGAGGGACCTTCCAAGGCCTCAGTGCCCAGCAAGCCACGGCTGTGTGGTGCCATCGCTGTTTAACTTGGGGGATTTGGCTGTTAGAAGCTTCTGGTTTAATTTTCATGCCAAGCAGGCACTTGCACCAGAGGTATTTGTATATAGAGAGTAAATTCACCAGCCAGTGTACGTGAGCTATTTCATCTTCCAGCCTTTTCTGTCTTCTAGATCTTAGATTCAAGCTGATTTTATAAACCTTACTGGAGCTTCCCTGCTTCGTGCCAGAGTCCAATCTGGGCTGGATCCATACACGTCTGGAAACAGGGCTGATGGAAAGGGAAGAAAATCAAACTCAAATTAATAAAGTTTTCAATTTTCAATTAATTACATATTTTATTGATAGGAACAGAAGGAATCCACATTCCTGCTAAGGCTTTTTGGGCTGGCATATTGGGGTATTGATCAGTGTGGCTGAGAGGAATAGTTGCCTTTGGGGGAGATTGCCTGCATAAAGATTTCAGTGCTGGGCTCTCCAGCACTTAAAATGTTCCATTACTCAAGATCCTGGAGTATGAAGATTCTTGCAGAGGATGTGCTTTGCACTGAAATGTAATTGAAACATATATCCTGGGCGAGAGATGCCTCGGAGTACACTGAAATAAATACATTACAGGGAGCCAGAGTTCCTATTGAGCTAGGTAAATGCCTTGCCTATTAAAACATGACATATTAAATCAGGTACATCACTGTTAAGCCAGAGTTCCAGGCAGTGCTCGGCCATAAATTTCTTTCTAAAAGACAATTTTGCTCTGCTAAATTTAAAGCTGAAACCTTGTTTACTTCAGACACAACATTTGGGGCAGAGTAAGACAGCATTGTCAGAGTGGAATCCTAAATTAAGGGATTTCCTGATTAGAGGTTGGTTTAATGTCCCTTCTTTAGTCAGACTGGTTTGCGTGTGAAGCACACAAACAGTTGCACTGGAAGAGAGAAAAGGTATGACATGGAAAAGGAAAGAAAGAAAGAGAGAAAGAGAGAAAGAGAGAAAAAAAGAAAGAAAGAAAGAAAGAAAGAAAGAAAGAAAGAAAGAAAGAAAGAAAGAAAGAAAGAAAGAAAGAAAGAAGGAAATGAATTCTTGGCCATGAACCAAGTTTTATTCATGAAAATATCTGTAAATTGTATTTTGGCCTTTAGGATTCTTTGAAACCTCCATTTCTTCTCCTTTTCTTTCCCCGCAGATGTATGCATAGGGGGAAACAAATGTAGGGCAATTATTCCAAATTTAAAATGCTCTTGCAATTAGTACAGGCATCAAAAAAAAAAAAAAAGGTGCTATTTTAAAAATTCAGCTCTCATTTTTATCTAAATGCTGAAGTCTTAAAATTATCCAGCACAAATCTGCAGTCATTTTTCCTGCTGTAGTTTTCAAAAGTATATCTATGTGTCTAAATTAATCCCCATTATTTCTTTCAAGTGCTACTTAAGTGAGGTCAAGAGCAGTCTGAGGCAAAGACTTGAGGAATCCGGGTGTCTCTCTGCCACTCAGACTTCACGTGTTTGCAAAGAGAAGGAGCAGCTCGCTGATTTATTCACGAATGTATCCCCACAATCCACTTTTCCCCCTTCCTTTTTCTATTACCAGACAGCGGTGCAGTGCAATATTTGGTGTGGCAAGAGAAGGAAATGTTCTGTGCACGTTGCCTTCCCCGGGGTTTGGGTTTGCCTGGCAGAGGCAGAGCTGATAATGGGAACCACGCCGCAGAATTCCCTGCCCTGGAAATAAATCCCCATGAATCCTTCATAGGAACAGCCCTCAAAATACCCCCGGCCTGGGACACAATTAGCAGAATATTCAAGTTCCACCTTTATGTCATTGGTCTCACTAATTTTAAAAAAAAGTTTTCTTTCCTTTCCAAAGCACGTTGAAACGCAGCTGCCGATATTCCAAGCCCAGTGATTTTTATCTGTGCTGCTGGAGAGGTGCTGTTTGTCTTTCCAGCTGCTTTCCCCCCCTGCTCTTTGGCTTGGGAACACAAACGCCGTCCCAGCTGGATGAGCAGGGCCGCTGGAGTGCTGATCCCTGCTCACCTGGCCGTGGCTCTGCCACCCCCAGCTCGGCTCGTCCCCTCCGTGCCCTGCAGGGTGACACTCTCCGCCCCAGGGCTGCTCTCGCCTCTCCGGCATCACCGACAAGAACGGTTTATTCCATTTTAAGATTTTATTTGCAGAAGAGTTATAGCTTCTCTGTCTCAAACAGCAGCAAATCCACTGTAAATCCTGGGCCAGATGGTGGAGAGAAGTGTTTGGAGGCTCCAGGAAAGCCAGGGCAGCACTTTGCTGTGTCTCCCGTCATCGCCAGTGAGTTACGGCCCCTGGGATCGGGATCTGTGAGCAGAACAGGGCGTGTTTGACCCCAGGTTTCGTGTTTGGCTTCTCCCAGCTGCTTGCTTGAGACCTGCATGGCAAGATAGATGCCAGCTGTTATGGAGAGAAATTCACGGTGCTTGAAGAAGGAATATGGATCAGGAAAGCAGAGTTTGGATTGCTGTTGGTGGCCCCTCCTGGGAGCTGCTTCCTTCCCTCAGAGCTCTGCAGGTGGGACACGACAGCGCAGAGAATTTGGGATGGTGTGACCAGAGGAGCCCTCCTGCCACCTGCCCTGCTTTTGGACAGCCCTCTGCCTCCTTTAGCAAGGGAGAAATGCCCTGCTGGAGTCACAAGGCAGCAGAGATTAACTGGGGAAAGACGCAGAGCGCAGGGACCGAGGGCTGCACACCCCACCCGAGCAACCCCGGAGCTGCGGCTGATGAAGAGGATGAGGCAACACAGATCCTTCACACTTTGCCTTCCTTTCCACACACCTGCAAGCAGGCCACAGCGAACCATTAAAGAATACCCATCCCCCAGGATGGATTTGCTCTCGGGGGATGTTATCATAGCCCCACAATAAATATTGGCTCTGTGGCAGTGGGAGCTCCTGGTGCTCTTGCAGGCTCCCATCTCTCACGCCTGCCTCTATTTCAGTGACGAACGAGGAACTCGTGGTGGTAAACAAGTCTTTGATGGAGCAGAAAGAAAAGATATTAAAAAGATTTTTGCTGAAGTGAGGCTAATTCAAGTCTGAAATGAACATTCCAGCTATTAAAATAACTTATTTTGGAATTAAATGGACTTTCTGCTCTGTGATACCCTTGAATCGGAAGCAGTTGGCTTTAAGGAAGTACAACCTCAGAGAACGGTGGATGAATTACTGAGTAAAGCTGTTCAAGCCTCGTTATCCAAGGTGACAGTGACTGCAGTGGCCAGAGGATCAGGGAGTTTATTATTCTCAGGTCTGTTCCTTAGTTTAGAAATCAGTTTCGGAGGTGTTCAAACATGAGCAGCAACTGGTTATTCCTTTGCTGAAAATGTTAAGGAGAGATCAAGAACTGGTTTTATCCCATTTAATCCCAGTTAAGTTGACAGTGAAGAAGAAAATGGTGGTCTAAGTAAGAGAAATTATGGAAGCCTTCTTCTGGGACAGAGAATGGGAGAAAAATAAGAAAAGGAAATAGAGGAGAAACAGTAATAGATAGCCAATTGCATGCGAGAAAATTTTGCTGGGTTTAATTAGTTTAAATTTACTGTCTTTTTATGCCCAAAAAGTCTTGGATATTTTGTTGCTGAACACAGTTTTTTATTCCATCATACATGCTGAAGTAGAACTCTATTATCTTTACTTTGTGAAGAGGATGAAGGAAAACTCTCCAGCTCCTGCTGGCTGCAAATCAGTGACAGTTTTACCATTATTTCACTGGAAGCAGGATCAAAGTTTATAATGATTTTTGTTGCTTTTATATTTAATGAGTATTATTTAATGCTGCATTAGTGTGCAGGAAGATCCCCAAAATAAGACAGGGAAGGTAGCAATGTCCTAAGTAGTTGGAATAACAAGAAACAGGAGAGACAAGAAACTAAAGTGAGATTTTGATGCAGGTAACCATAATGCTGATAATTAGGGGCAAAAAACCCCACAACAAAGTTTATAATAATTTTTTTGTTGCTTTCATAGCTAATAAAAATTATTTAATGTGCAGGAGCGGGCAGGAAGATCCCTAAAATAAGACAGGAAAGCCAATAATGTCCTAAGTAGTTGGAATAACAAGAAACAGGAGAGACAAGAAATGGAAGTGGGACTTTGATGCAGGTAACCATAACAATGGTAATTAGGGGCAAAAAAACCCCCAACAAAGTTTATAATAATCTTTTGTTGTTTTTATATTTAATGAGTATTATTTAATACTGCAGTAGTGGGCATGAAGATCCCTAAAATAAGACAGGAAAGGCAATAATGTCCTAAGGAGTTGTAATTAGAAGAAACAGGAGAGACGAGAAACGGAAGTGGGATTTTGATGCAGGTAACCATAACCATGGTAATTAGGGACAAAAAAAACCCCAGCTAAGACAGCCCTTGCTTGCCTGTTCCTGCCAGTGCCTGGTACCTCAGAGATGTAATTCAGAAAGAACAGGATGAAATCTAGAGAGGCTGGAACACAGTGCTGGGATCGCATGAGTAAGACTGAGTAATGTGCTGGCTGCCTGCTCCCGGCTGCTCGCTCAGAACTCACTGTCTGCTCTTCCTTGCACATGGAATATTTTCTCTCCCTAGGCTTGCTGGCAGCATTACACATGCAACTCGTGTCACTGGGCTGCCTCTGCTTTGCTTTTCCTCCTCCTGCATCATCTCTCATATTCCGGGGGAGATTATTTTGAGGTCCAAAACACAGGGCAGAAATCAGCTCCCATTTCCTCCAGTCAGCATTAGTGCCATCCTCGAGCACAGATTCGCTGTTCAAGCTTGGGTTTTTTGCCTTCACGAACTGGTGGAAATACCTGGGGGAGGTAAAGCAGCTCTGTAATAATCAAGGTTGCTCAGAGACACAGTGGTCGACCAGCCAGTGCTTCCTTCTGGGATCTGTCTCTGCTGGTCTCCATGTCCCGAGACACACACATCGCTTCCCATCGCTTCATTTTTGTTATTCTGTGGGCATCTGCCCGGGTGCCACATGCAGAGAGGATGCTCTGGTAGGTTATAACTCATTTGCAGAGCCAAATACCCGCTTTTAATCCCATATCTGCACGATCTGTACCTTCCTGTGCAGTGCATATTTAAAATCCTCTCCAAAGTCCACAGCCAGGAGGACAGGCTGTCAACAGCTGAACTAATCGAAGCCTCAGCTTTCACTAAAATTCCTCTGAAGTTTGGGTCACCTTCATTTCACATCAGGGTTTAACAGTTCTTCCCTAACCTGAATATAGCTCTGCTTAATTACAAGTCGGGGCTGTTTGAAGTAGTTGGGAAATTATTTATGCCTGATAGCTGGGATTTCCTAAGAAGCCAGAGAAAGTTGGGCATTAAAATCTAATCAGACTTTAATGGAAACCAGGTACTTCAACACAATGAATAGTTCAAGCTTACAGAAAATCCTCCAGACTACAAACGAGGCTAACAGCTCCAAAATGTGTGCAGGGAGAGCTCTGCCTCCTGCTGCACATGCCATTGAAAAGATTGAGGTTGTTTTCCAAAATACACAGTGGAGGAAAACAAGCATATAAACATAATAATGGCAGCCTATGAAAAATATAGCCAGGGAAATTTCCTTTCACTTTATTCCCAGCAAATGGGGAGAGTGTCAGTAGCTTTTTCCTCAACCCTCTAAGACTGAATTTTGCAAGGCTTTCTTTTTCTTTTCCAAAATGTTCTGTTCTTTGATCCTAAAGGAATTCTTAATCAAGCAAAAATGACACCTGAATTTAGAGCTTCTTCCCTTCCCCCCCAGCTTCCTCTTCTTCCTTTTTTTTGGATAAGGCTGAGTTTATTCTGAGACACCTTAGAATAAAACCTGTATCTGATATTTGGGGTTTTTTCGGGTTTTCATCCATTTTCTAAGAGTATTTAGGAGGTACTGGCAAATTTTCTGGCATCCACAGGCTAGACATGTATAAAAATGACCCAAAATGGAAATGCTGATGTTGATGGCAATCATTTTTAATGGGAAAATTAAGGTCAGTGAAATAACTCAGCAGAATGGCTGTAATGTTTTATTACTCTCACAGTCAGGTATAATCTTAATTTCAAATGTGAAAGAACATATAGCAGTTAATGGAAAGGGTCTAATTCTTGCTCCATTAGTTTTACCTCACTGAGTTAACAGAAATCAGCTGATAATTTACCTCGGGATTCAGAGGGAGATAGTCCTGATCTATATTAATGGAAATGAGTGGAGAATCAGGCTAAAAGTCTGGGGGGTTTAAGTAAATTGTTTCTATAACTATTATATACATTTTCATTAATTGTGCTTGGAAGCTGAGCCCGTGTGATAAAATCTTCCCAGGGAGCATTCCTTACCTGTTCATCTTCTCAGGGTTTGAAAAATAGACCCCTTCTATTTCCAAACAATGTGCAGTAGTTCAATGTCACAGACAAATGTGGCCTGCAATATTTAGACATAAATTATAACATCCTGGAGTCCTAAACAGGGAGGAACACGCAGAGTGCTTCCAATTCATTTCAGGTATGATCTGAGTGCATCCACGCTGAATTCCTGATGAGTCCATTCCCCTTCCAGCATCCACGTTTTTACAAGAGGATGGATTAAGCATTCAGATAAATTCTGTCTAAATCTTTGAATGGGTATTTTTAAACCCATTTAGGTGTTTTTGAAGAGAGGGTTGAGGCTTTGGAGGAACACACTCTGAAGGCAAGGAGAACTGGCGGTACCAAATCTCCCCCTGGTGTAAATCTGCACGTGGTTATCGGGATTTGTGCAGCTCAAGACCCTGCACTCGGGTTTCAAACATGAAGGACAAGACACATAACAAATATGTTATGTGGTTGCAGGGCTCAGGCTCAGAGCAGCCTGACCCCGTGGCATCTCAGGGGTCACATCAGCAGGGCACAGTCCTGTGAACTTGAGGGAATCACCCCCAAAAAGTCTTCAAAACCACTGGAGTGGCCAAGGGGTCACTAAATTGGGCACGAGGAGCTGGGAGCTGGGCTTTGGCTGCTCCTGCCCTGGATCCACTCCCATCTCAGTGCCCTCCTCGTGCCTCTGCTCTGATGAGCCTCCAGCTCACCCTTCTCAGGTCTCTCCTTCCTTGGTTGTCTTCTGCTTTTAAATCAACAGCTCATCTTTAATTGCTCCCTCAGGCTGGGGCGAGTCTTCTTTTCCTTGCACAAAACACTGGGTGCTCCGTTCCCTCCCTTCCTGGAGCACACCCTCCAAGGCTGCACTTCTGAATGGAGCACAGGACTGAGAGAAGGAGAGGAACTGAGGAGAACTGAAGAGAAGGAAAAACTGTGGGGAAAATACGGAAAATGAGGAGTTGCCTTTGGGCAGATCCTGCAGGTACACACCTTTGTTATCAATTTTTTCCCTTCCAAGTCTAATTCTGCCGTTGCTGAATAGAACTAACTTGGCACCCACTAATTGTTCTCCCAAAGAACAAGTGTTTTTTCTTTTTTTAAGGACAACACAGCCTGTGTAGACTTTGCAGCTGCTGAACCCAGCTCCACCATCTCATCAGAAAGTTTGGAATCACGAACATCCACCGCAGAGTCCTCAGACGCCTCCTCCTTCCAGTTTCACTCCAAAGCTGGATCTGTAAGCGCTGCACTCAGCTGCCACAGCACAAATACAGAACATCCCAAAGCGATGGTTATTTCCACAGGCCCCCACAAACAGCCTGCAAACCCTCACAGATACGTTCAGCCTCAGATCGATGCCGACTCCCTCTGGTTTGCAAAATTAAGCGCGCGCATAAACACTCCCAACACCAGAGCCTTAATTTGTGTTCCTTGGAACTGGCAAGGGGCCCGTTTGCTGCGGAGCTCTAATTCCACCAGACAGGCTCTGTGCTCAGAGAAACACATTTTAAAAATGGAGTGTCTGTATTAACAAGCACTTCCATGAGCAATGAAACTAATGAAGCTTTGCTTCCTTATGGCTTTGTCTCTCGGCGTTGGATCCTCTGGTGCCCACTAAAGTGAATTCCAGCCCAAGTTTCTCACACAAAGGAGGCGTTCATCACATCCCCTTCCTGGAGAGGAGGAAAGGGACAGGACAAATGAAGGGATAACTTTTCCCCCCTCCACTGTTTTCAATACCAAGCAGGATGTGTTCCTAATGCAAACTTTAGGTTTCTGTTTTTGTGGAGCTTGGAGAGATACCTTAGTTCTGAGATGGTTACAGAATCCCTGAAAATTGGTAGGAATTGGTCATGGAGCTCAAAAGCTGCACGAGGGAGGACAGGACAGGAAGAGGAGGTGGATTGAACAGGTTTTGGGGGTTTTAGGCAAACAGGATTATACTTTTTAAATTCTTGTCCAATTTCATGGTGCATTAGGATGATAAAGCAGATGTGAAGAAAAGAGCAGTTTCCATTACAGCACCAGGAGCTGACGCTTCTCTCCTACGACAGGTGTAAGTAAAGTGTATAATTAACAACCTCCAGCTTATACACTACATAAATATTCTTTGGGACATGAAAATCTAAACCCTGCTGCCTGTTTTGTGAACAGCCTGGGCTTCCTCAGGCCCCTTCCCTGGTTAGTTTTATGGGGACAACTGTAAATTATGACAAGCCATAATTCCAGAAGGCATTTCTGAGGCAGAATGTGCCCATCAGTGGAGATTTCTGTTTCAAAACGTTCAGCAGTGAGTCAGGACTGTTTGAGTTTGAAAAATGCTATTAGGCATATTCAATATTAACATCTCTGGCTCCAGCAGGAAAGCTCCCATTGATAAATAGACACTTCATTTGAACTTGGCACAACCTTCAGTCAGCTTTGCATAACTGGGATGATCTTACAGATTGGAACAGAGGAGAATACATTAAAGATGGACCAGGTGACATCAATTCAGCAACTTGCTAATTTCAACATGAAATATTTCCCCATGAACAGGGGAGTGTGTTTGCTTCAAGGATAAGGACATGTTATGTTTGAAGAGGCAATGGAAATGTAACCAAAAGCCTCCCAGAAAAATACTTAGAGCTTGTTTCTCCCCTCTCTGTAATATATATTAATGCTACATTTCAAAATCTTCCACCATTTCTTAGCTGCTTCTTTGCTTTCAAGGATTCAGATGTCCCAGAAAAGTCCTCTCCTTGTACAATTTAATATATATGAAGTATTTTACTGGTATAAATCAATTAGAGCTTAACCCAAAGGCCAAAGAAATCTTCCAGGATGTACTTTAAAATTTATATGATTATTTAATATGCATATTTTAATACCAGTGCAAAGGCATCTGAGAAAAACTAATAGGAATTAATAGCTTACATATAATTTCAAACCCCAGGACTGAGGTGCTCTCTTAGATCAGATTCTTAAAACCAAGCTGCAATTTTATACCAAACCCAAGTCTGGTGGCTGCAGTGTTCTGCACCGCTGTTCACTCTGTGTCATGAAAGCATCGGTCTCAGCTCGGCAATTTTTCCTTTTTCTTTCATGAAAAAGGCTCATATCTGGACCAGACCTGTCCCTTTATTATTGAGATATTACCCATTTGAAAAACGAGATTCCTATCAAGCCCTGGCGTACGGAAAAAGCGAGGAGGAAGGGGAGGAATGCACATGCCAGCCAAGAGACGCAGAGAGGAGAGGTTAGAGGAGGTGATGTTATCTGTTAGAAGAACAAAGCAGGAGTGAGATCCCTGAGAAGGCTGATAGAAAATCGATTCCATAACATGCCATTAGTCTGTTCATATCAGACAACTTAAGCCTGGAATCTTTGCTGTGCACATAATGCAATATTCAACATTTGGAGCGTGCCCTATGCAGAAAGTAAATCAACTGACTTTTTTTCTTTTTCTTTCCCTTTTTTTTCTCTTGTTACCTCCCAAGGAGAGCAGCTGCAGGAATTAGGTACCTTTGAGCCCACATATTCCGTGCTTTAAACAAGCAAGGAAGCAGCAAAGGGAGGATTTCATGGCAGAAAGATCTCTTGATCTGCTAGCAGATATTCAAATAAAGCTGCGAGTAGACTTTCTCCTGATCTGGGGGATTGTAAATCTCTGAGCATTAGTCAAGAAATTTTTCTGGGTGGAAGAAATAAATCCTTCCAGCCCTCCATAAACCATGCAAAGGAGGCTTCTACCCCTGCACGCTTGCTGTTAAATTTACAGTTTTAACAGGGCTAAATATAATCTACGGCTGATGGTGGCTCTAACCACAGAATAAGTCAGTGCCTGGAGCAGGCAGGCTGTGCCACGAGCACGTGGAAATGGGATCCTGCACCCCCTGCGTGCTGAGGGGGCAGGGATGGAGGAGAGGGGCCCAAATCCCCGTCACAGAGCGACAGCTGCAGCACAAAGTGAGCCCAGGGCCCCCAAAGCAGCAGCTGCAGGGAGGTCCAGGCTGGAATCACGCTGCCTGTGATGCCACCAGCCCATGGAAAGCCCTGGCTCCTTCCCGATGGACTTCCCAGGGAGCACGTTCTTAACACAACCCAGCACGCCTTGGTTCCAGCTCTCAGCGCCTCCCCCTCCTCTCCCCGTGTTTTGCAGGAACTCGCATTTTTCCATCCTTCCCCACATCTTTCTGGGAAGGCAATCCACTCCCTCAGGAGGAGCAGTGGCTCTCACAGCCCCAGCACACAGCAGCTGCTCGCAAAACCAGTGACAAAATCTCGACAAGTGCCCACCAAAAGGGACGAAAGGTGAAGCATCTCCTCCAGGACAGAGCTCAGCCCTCGATGCATCCCACACGTGCAGATTTTCCAAAAGTTCAGCGTATGCAGCAGCTCTGTGTGACCCTTTCAAATGCTTCTGCGTGGAGCTGGGTGGAATGCTCGGTTTTTCCTCGTGGTAAGCAAATTCTACGGATTTCCCAGGAGAGCAGCAAATTCTTCTTAACCATATCTTGCTGAGTCTCTGGAAAAAGAGAAGCGAGTGGTTTAAACTGCTCCTGTTTCAGCTGGAATTGTAAGTTCTTCCCCCAGCAGTTACATCAAGGGATAGGGCCTCACCTGCAAGTTTTTTTTTTTTTCTGGGGGGAAGGGAAAAGTAATTATGTCTTAATGGATGAAAGGAATATTTTTTTCATATGTATTATAAGTTCATGGAGCTCTCTGACAGGAGCGGGGATGGAGCGCGCGGGCAGGGTCTGCCACAGTTCCAAGGGGAGTCCATCAGGGTCTGTTTTTATTAAGTTTAACGCCAGCTATATTTCTTATGGAGTTATTTTCCTCTCCAAGGATAATTTGTCAGAATCAGACAGGCTATCCATTTCTGCCCGCTTGCACATGCCTGGTGTGTGCTCCAGCACCAGCACCCTCTCCTGAAGTACGGGGGGCTCATAAAACACCCCAAAGTCTCATTAATTACTAAATAATATTGAACTGGTTTTTTTCCCCATACTAGTCTTTAGAAATAAAATTATTTTCTGCCTCTTTATTTGCCACAGAGTGAATTTTAACACTCATCCATTGTACAGCTCAACGCCCTAATTCTGGATTATGGAATTTAAATATTAGGCACTATATGATCTTTAGAGAAACCTCCCCCATCTTCTGGATCCTCAGTGATACTCTGAGATCCCAGCTTTCATTTTCTGTGTCTGGGTGAGTTTTACTTCCCAAGGGGTTTAGGCAACAGATTCTGGGGTTGCCAAATGCTCCCCGCCCTCCTAACAGGAATTAATCTGCTCTTTAATTAAACAGATAAATAACACGCACATCTCCTGCTGCAGTGTTTTCCCTCCCAGAGTCGTGGCTGTCAGGCTTCTGTCAGCACCTCGTGTTTAAAAACAGAATTTTCTTTGCTGATGGGAGACCGCTGAGCTCCTCTTTTAACAGATTCCCCCCAGCTTAGGTTAGTCCAGACTGTCTGAACAAATCAGTTGGTCCTTACTTGGATGTAATTCATGAGGTGAAATGAATAGGGAACAACATTAGGGAATGGCAGACTTTTAAGAGACTTTATCACTCAACATAAACTGGTTTTACTGTTAGTCAGAGGACAGGAGAGTCATTGTTTGCAGAAGGCAAAGCTTAACAAAGTTTCTCTGCCTCAGAATTCACTGAAAACTTCAACTCATCTTCTATAACTCAGCAGACAATACAGAGCAACTTTCTCCAAAGCTCCAATCCTGCAAAAATCCTTTCCTAGATTTCCTAGAAAGGTCCTATCCTACATTTGCACAATCAGTGGTTTTCACCAGGAATGAAATCCTTATTTCCATCCAAAGGAAAAATTCCTTTCACTGTCCTAGAGACTAATATTGATCCCAACCCACAAAGGGATGGTAAAACATGCGTGCACATCTTACTGAGCTCAGCCTAAACCAAGAACTAGATCTGCAGGTACTGCTCTTAAGTTTAAAACCCTCATGCAAATCAGGTTTTTTAAGACCAAAGTGATTGTTAATTTGGACCATATCTAATTAACCTAAGTTTAAATGGATGGGGTCAAATAACTCAAATTTTTATCCAAGACTAACTTTTAATTTTCCACTTTCTCAATCCAAAAAGCTGCAGAGTCAGCACTTACCCACTGGAAATAGGGAACAAATTTTCCAGAGAACGTTTTGAAAGTAAAACATAATTTAAAATCCTTTGTATACACTATCCTCCAGAAATACTGCTGAGCACAGGGGTGTGAGACAGCCTGGAAGCCAGGAGGTTAATCTAGTTTGGAGACACAGTCATGTGCAGGGACGGCAGGAATAAAGCTGATTAGAGAACCTTAATTGGCTCCTATCTTAATTAGGAGGGAGATTTGCCGTAGAGGGGAGTGTCCTTTGAACGCTGCCCTGAATTTACGACACAACCCTGGCTATAAATGCTACAAAACTAAACTGTCAGAACTGAAGTTTGATTTGAGGGCTCCGATCCCTTTGTTTGCCTATAAAGCTCTGGGTAAACTGTAGCACCGAGGAAATAAATAATGAATTCTGGCAATTAATAATTCATCCTATTTCTTGATCTCACTATTTCACATCCAGTGACCCGCCTGGCCTCCTCTAAGACTACAAAGATTCGCCGCCAGCAAATGTCTTTTAATGGTTGCTTTTACCTCTTGTTTACCAGGATTGTTGACCCCATTCACATCCCATAATGTAATTTTAATGGTGACTTTGTAATCAAGGAGTGTGTCTTGGAGGGAGCCGAGGCTCAGAGCAGCTCCCAAGCCTCCAAAGCAGCTCTGCCTGGATGCTTCCCTTTTCCCTGGCACCAGGGGCACGGGAGGATTTAATGCTGGGAGCACGCTGAGCATCCGGAGTTTGCTGATTCCAGCGGGACTCACGCAGGGTCAGGAACACTTCCCCAAAACGTGCCCCAAAAGTGGGTTAGAGGAGGGGACATCCTGGTGCTGGGGCACAGCAGGTCTGGGTGACAACCACCGAGTGTGGATCTGCCCGTGGAGGCTGACTGAGCCAGCACACCCCAAATATCACGGAATCATGGCATCTCCTAGGTTGGAAAAGCCCTCTAAGATCACTGAGCCCAAGCTCAGCACTGCCCAGGCCACCACTGACCAACGTCCCCAAGTGCCACATCCACACATCTGTTAATCCCCTGCAGGCATGGGGACTCCACCACTGCCCTGGGCAGCTGTGCCAGGGCTGGAAGATCCTTTCCATGAAGAAACTCTTCCTAATATCCAATTTAAATCTCTCCTGGCACAAGGGATTGACTTTTTTCTGGGGGCAGCTGATGCCTGATGTCACCATCTCTTAAAAAATTAAGTCTCTGAGTGTCAACCTACACATCAGGGTTTGTGTCATTCACAAAATGACAAGAGTGGGAATAATAGTCTCAACTGTAAGTTTAATTATTCCTGTTGTATCAATAGTAAATTTAATTATTCCTGTTGTATCAATAGTTACTGCTATATACACCCAGGAGAGGCAACGTTGTCTACAGAAGAATTTCAGGAAGAAAGTTGATAAACAGTGGAGATTGCAACAGGAAAACCTTATGTCTGTGTTCTTTTAAAGAGAGTTTGCAAAATTATCTCCGAAGTCAGAGCACAGCAGGAATGAACCATTCTGAAATTAAGTGATAGTCACTAAGAAATCTGGAATAAACATTACCCAGAAAGAAATTGCTTCAGTCTTTGAAAGGAAATTACAGTTATGAATTTATTTTTGTTGACAAAGACTATTCTGCTTGACAGCTTGCTGAGGTTCTTATAAATATACAGTTCAGGGAAAAAAAATATGAGAAAACAAATCCTGTACACAGCAGAAAGCTGAAGCAAATTTTCTTTGGAAAGGATGAGTTTATTCACATATATATGTGCATGTATACATTGCTCACGTGACCCCTTTGCAGCCATGTGTATCCAATTCTGATTATTTACACACAAATATCCCGAATTTCTGCAGAGCTGGCAACAATCCCCTGCCACTGTGAAAACCTATGGATCTGAGCAGCTTTTAGTGCTACTGACTGGATTTCTTTGGTCAGAGAAAATGAGAAATCAGGAGAAGGAGCAACTTCTAGAGCTTTCTAGCTCAGCCTGCTCAAACCTGATAAAAAAAGCTGGTTTTCCTCTCGGGAGAAAAGCTCCAGGAGATCCTGCAGTTCTCAGGGACCACAGTCTGCCTTTGGGGATCTGCTTTAGTCCTCCAGCAGCGGGATGTGGCACTCTGTGAAAGCAGTGGGAACGCCGCGTGCACCATCTCAGCAATTCAATTACCATCGAATTAGTCATTTAATCAGGATATCAGCTTGAAACAGAAAAAGAAGAATAAATTCTGTGTTTTCCCCTTCCTCCCCACTCCTCAAGAATGCACTGACGAATGCAGGAGGTGCTGAGGTGATAATAGTTGTTAGTTCATGCTGTGCAAAAGGTTCATTAAGCTTGTGCTGAGCTCTGCTGGCAAATCCCTCCCTGCCATCCATCAGCAGATAGCTGGGATCTGCTCTAGGTATCGATCAGCCTGTTATGCTGAGAGCTGAGCTCCTCAAAATCCCATCTATTCCTTCTCAAAGCACCCCAGCCAAGCAGAGAGGTGCTTTTCTACCCTTCCAGGGACCAGCCAGCTTCTGAACCTCAACCAGTTACTGACTAGCACTGGAGATGCACGGGGAAGCTGCTTTCTGAAGCCATATGGGAAGTTTAGGGCAGAGCAGGGAAAGAAACAAAATCTTCCTGGTCCCAGCCCTGCATCCCAAGCAATGACCTGTTCTCCCCCTGCCTCACAAGGACAGAATTTGAGCAGAAACATAAAGCAATCCTTTTTTTTTTTTTTTCTGGTTTTTTTGGTGGGTTTTTTTGGGGTTTTTTTTGGGTTTTTTGTTCAGTCTCAGGGTCATAAATCACTGAAACGTTTGGGAACGAAGCAGTAACCCAACCCAAATTCAGCACTGCATTCTTGATAACTTCACGGCCACAGCAGCTGAGCTGAGGTTCCCCTTGACCGGCTCTGAGGCCTCTCCTTGCCTCCCCATTCCCAAGGGAAAAGCTTCTTCCCTTTCCCACTAATCCTCTCTGACGTGCAGCCGGCCAAGTGATGCGTGCAGCCCCTCCGGGATCCTGGATCAGCCTCTCCACTCTCGGAGCAGAGCAGACGGAGCAGGGAACGCCCCGTGCCCGGAGCAGGGGCTCGTGGTTATCCCTACAGACCTCTGCCCTGCCGAGGCAGGCGTGAGATTAAACACAGCCCTCCCAGGTGGGAATGGATGAACGAGGTGCAAAGCTGGATCTGCCTCTGCTTTCCGTGCCAAAAAGAGAAGGGAATACTCGTTTTCTGCTTGACTTTGTTACCTAAATTGCTTTATCAGGTGAGCTAAAGCACAAAGGAGAAGAAAAAAAACAGAACAGGGAAAACATTATTTGTTTTTCCTCAGCCTTTCTCACCAAAGCGAAGAATTCAGCTGCATGCCATGTTTTGGAGGGATGACTTTCACAGTCCTGCTCCAGGAAGAATAAAACTCTTCTTTCCCCTCCTATGTCTCTACTTAAGCAATAATTCAATAGTTGCTTACGCAGAATAAAGAGAAACAAATGTCCAAATTCTCTCTCTCTCTCGGAAAAAAATGAAACCCAATCTCATGCCTGAGACTATCCCAGGCCCCATGGTGTGTGTGCCCCCAGCACTCCCTGCTGCGGCCCTGCAGAGCAGGACAGCAGGACAAGGCAGGTGTTTTGCTCGTGAAAGGTGGGAGTTTCTGTCTCAGAGCTGAGCTGCAGAGCTTGGAGGGTGTGAGGGAGGCAGCTCCTCATGCAGAGCTGCACTTTTATCCCTTTCTCTCCTTCCTCCCTCTCTCCACCTCCTGTTCAATCCTGGAGCCCTCTGGCTGCAGCAGCAGATTCCAGAGCCAGCAGCGCTGAGTTCACTGAGGATGCTCCGAGATGGGCTCAGGGCTGTGTGTGGTGGCTCCGTTTGTCCCCAGCTCCCAATCCTGCACTTCTCCATCCTAATCCTCTGGGCCTTTAACCTGCTCTTTTCTAAAACTTGACTTCCAGCCTCAGCTCGCATTGTTCCTTATTACTAACGTGGTTATGGCTGTTTCCTCCTTTTATTTAATCTATTTCTGGCCCCTGCAGTAGAATTTCAGCATCGTTTGCAATGAGGAAATAAAGCTTTGATCAGATCATCATCTCCTGTACAAATTTCCAGTGCAGGGATGTGCATCCCAGCTCAGCTCTCCTGTGAGCTACCAGAGGTTAAACATCAACATCTGCTTTAATTGACAAGATTAATCCTCTGCTTCAATCTCACCTTGTGTTTTATTTAAAAAAAAAAATATTATCCAGATTTCCATGCTATGCAAAACTCCTCCACTTGCAGGAAGCAGGTTGTATTTCTATTTTCCTAACTACAGTGACTATTTTGGATGAACCATGAGCAGCTCCATCAGGTAATTTTTCCATGATAACCCTGGTGTTTATGACAAGCACGGGAGTTTTGCAGGAGTAGCAACGTGAGTACAGTGGTGGATAAAATCAAAACATCATCAACCATTTAGGAAATTCTCCGGAAAGCCTTGGTTGTGGGGATGGGACAATCAGGATATTATAAATGTCACACCATGAGGTCCTTCAGGGTTTGGGTCTTTGTGCTGGTACAAGGCAAATAACAAAGGGATTGGGTTGGGAATTCAAGGCTCGTCGGCCTCATCTGCCTGGGATCTAATTCAGCGCAGACCTTGTACTTATTTCAAAGGGATTTTTTAGGAATTGCTCTTTTTAGGAAGAAGAATTTTAGGACTACTTCCCTTCATCCAAACCCAGGAAACATTCCCTAGGAGTCAAAGATGGCTATGAGTCAATATTACCTGGCCATACAAAGGAGACACAGCTTCTCCATGTGGAAAAATCTTCAATTTCAGACTTCAGGAAAATGGATGTTCTCCACGTGGTGGTCACCTGGATGGCAGCTGCCATCCCCAGCCTTACTCTCGTCCCTTCCTTTACATGGTACATTAAATACTTGCTGCAGTATATTTGGCATTTTTTACAGATTTCCCCATAGATCTTAAAATTCAGCATTTCCATTGGCTGGATGTTGACTGTAAACACATTAATCATCCCGTATCCGTCCCAGATCCAGTTGCAGGATATTCACTATTCCGTGGAGTTAATGCTCCTTCAGATGCAGAAGTGAAAACATGTAAGAACATTTAACTTTGATTAATTAAACTGTATTAATTTAACAGATGGTGTGCTGTGACACCCACCAGGCTGAGGTTTAGATTTGTGATACTTTAAAGAGGGATCACTGCCTCTGTTTTGATATAAATTTTGAATCTCTGCACAGCCAACAGATGTTCAACTCGTTTGGGTTTTTTTTCCCCCGTTTTGTTTTGCCTTCAACTCGTGGTTGGCAAGTCCTGGGACTTCCAGGGGGTTGACACTGCTGCCTGATAAATCTGAGTCCTTGGTAAGGAGCCCTCTCTCACTGTGTGCAAACAAATCCTCATCTTCAAGCATCAAAGCAGAAGAATTTAGGGGTGAATCCCCCTTCTCCTAGTGAAGTGTTAATTAGTGGAGTGAACCCCTGCCGTACTTTGGTTATTTTAAGAGGAACCATCTGAGAGTTCAAATATTTCTTATGAAAAAAATTAATGTGGAAAGAAGCAAGACTTTAACTTCGCAGGTTTTCTAGAGGGACTGTCATAACAAATTTCTTTTTCTTGTCTTGATCCACACCTATGCTCATGCTGAAATCCTGTGGTAGAAATCATATCTCACACTTACATATTTATGATTTTCTCATCCAGAAACAGCCACTGTTGGACTTCTCCAGGGTGCACTGATGCACGAATACCCCGTGTTGCCAATGACCTGTGCAACACAACCAAAAATTAGCAGATTTTATTTATTTAAATCTCTCTCCCCTGCTTTTCCCACTGCAGTAACATCAGGTAGTAACTTCCTGTATTTACAGCTTTTGGGGCTCTGCTTGAGCAGCCTGAAACTTCCCCAAGCACTCCTGATCTCCAGGAAGCAGAGTCTGTTCTTCATCATCATTTCTGATTGCAATGGCTTCTGTGGAGTAAATATCTCTGGTGAGATTTCTTTTTCTCCCTCCTCCTGTTCCATCAGAGGTTTCTAAAGGATTTTTAGTATTTTTGTTCGGCACAGGATCAGAGCTGAGTTGGGAGCAAGAGTATTGGGTTCCCTTGTGAGACACTCACGTTCTTCCACCACAGATTTTCTGCTTGTCAAGAAGAGATTTCTCCAAACCTGGCAGTTTGTGGATGCCCCATCCCTGGAAACACTCAGGGCCGGGTTGGAAGGGGCTCTGGGCAACCTGAGCTGGTAAAACCTGTCCCAGCCCACGGCAGAGGGGTTGGAGAGACGGCTTTTAAAGGTCCCTTCCAACCCAAACCATCCCGTAATCTATCATTATTATTACCCTGAGCATTCTCAGAAATCCAAGGTGGGTAAGATGGGCAGGTTTCTTAACCCTTCTTACCTTTCAATGACAGATTTGTGCACCAAATGGTGGGAATGGGATAGAAAAACAAAGCAGTGAAATAACAGCCTCAGCAGAGAGAAGGGAGGGATAAAGTAACACCTGTGCTTAAACCCCTGGATTTGCAGGAAGGAATGATGTTGGGCAAAGCAAAAATGCATCAGGGACCATCCTTAAGTGGTGCCTGTAACATTTGTCTGGGCTTCCACTGCCTGTCTGGGCTTCCACCGCCTGGTCCGTGGCACCTTCCTGCAGCCCCTGGTGTCACCTGCGTGTCCCTGCCTTGTCCCCTCTGCCTCTCACCCTGCTCCTCCCCTCTGCCCAGGGCTCGTGGTGACAGCCCGGGAGCATCCTCTGCTCGTGGAGGAACATCTGCCACCCCCTCTCACCAGCCCGTTCCCGGCGTCAGGCTCCAGGCTGCTTCCCCTGCTTTTCCAGCCTCTTGAAACTCCGTGCCACCGCTCAGCGCCTCTCGTGACAGATGGGTTAGAAGCAGAGCTGGCTTCTTTCAAGATTTATGAGGTTTAGCTCGCTTTGAGCTCCTCACAGATTCTACAAATGACGTCTAAACACAAACCCCCTGATTTGTGAGCTGGGCTGCACAGTGCTCCGCACGTGCTTTATTTTTTCATATTTAGGAGAACCCTTCAGGGCTCCCTTCTGTAAGCTGCTCTTCCAGGGTTGCAGAGATGCTGTTGCAGGCAGGAAATCTGCTGGAATTTCGACCAACCCCGGCCCCCAGAGTTGCTTAGTAACCACCAGTGGTTTCCCAGGCGCAGCTTCCATGTACCAACCTCAAAGTCCAGAAGAGCCAAGCTCTGAAGCAGCTCTGAGCTCGCACATCCCCTCTGCTCCTGACGTGCCATGAGGCAGGAAATCCCACTGCTGAATTTCAGACAGCAATTAGGAATGTATATAACCAACAGAGAGGGTGTTTACTCGGTTTAGCTCATGCTGCTCTGGAAGGTATTTTGTGGAATTAAAACACTGCCCTTATAAATTGGATTTACGGTGGGACAATGGGCATTGAAAACATTAATATAGGTTAAATTCCTACAAGAGGATAGGAAAAAAACCCTAATTATTCACATTAAAATCTGGTGATTTATTAAATGACAGATTTCAACCTGTCCAGACTTCCTATACTTCAACCCCATGAAGGAAGAAGGGGAAAACCCCAGTGTGGCATCACTGGTGGGAACAAGGGAAAAGCTGCAGTGGAGGGAAGGCAGAACAGAAACTGGACAGTGCTTAGCTTGTGTCAGAACTGGAATTAGAACCTGAGGCTGTGAGAGCTGATATCTCTACAGGATTACTTTAAATCAGGATTAATTTTCTGAACTGATTAACAAACTGCTGCATAATGAAAATTCAGTTATATACTTAGAGACTTGAAATTTTAGACAGGCGAGGCAACCTCGCTGCTGAAGGCAGTCAGGCAGGCAGACCATTAAGGAAATAACTTCTTTTTAAATGCATTTTCTCTAAATAAAGACAGAAAACAGCAGGTAATCATTCAAACAACTCTACTGGAAAAGCTTGGGAATTGTGTCACTTCCTGACCAAACCCCTCCCATGCAGACGGTTAAATCCCTCCGTGTCAGTGCCAAAATGTGACAGCACCACGCTGCTGTTCCCACCTTCAACTGCAGCCCTTGCAGGATGCCAGGCTGCCAGGGATGCTGGGGGGGCACTGCAAGGAGGAGAAATGCAACTGGTAAGACAAAGTGCAACTCTTCACCCGTGCTATCTATCATTGTATGCTTGTTTGAGGTTAAAAAAGTATGTTTGAACCACATCAGTGTGCTTCTATCTTTACAAGGAGACCTCGAAGGAATTTTTTTTTACTTTTGTTGTTGGTAGGAGTCAAATCAGCAATTCAGCTGGTGTCCTTTGTGCCAAAAGTGACCGTTCACCACCAAGGGATGCAGGGAAGGACTCCGCAGCCTTAGTCTGGAACGTGGACTGTCGGTGCACAGTTATTGTTTGCTGTGGTTTGGGTTTTGTTTCTGTGGGTTCTGATCACCAAAAGCACATCGAAAGCTCCAGTCTCTGCTGTGGCAGCACAGTTTTAAACCGGGGAGATTCCATCCCTGGATGTGAGAGCCCAGCCTGAGCAGCTCTCTCAGCACAGCCACTATTTCGTCCCTGCCACTCACACGGCTGTGCCAGCCCATGAAACTTCCAAACCACAGATATAAACCCCTCAACAGCCTGGAGCCCCGGCCAAGGCCCAATTTGGGTAATTGCATTCTGTCTATTTAAAATTCACATGTCAGGTTTCAGTTTGCTGTTGATTGGACTCTTCCTCCCTGTCTTCACCCAACCATCTGCACTTTCAGGCAGTGGCTGCAGTTGATCTTCCAGGTAGCTGTGTCCCAGTCCCTGGTGCAGGGCCTGGACGAGGGATGCCCAGGCTGCTCCAGCGCCGTGGGCAGCTCGAGTGGCTCCTTGACTGCCTCACCAGCAGCTGCTCCTCTTCCTCAGCCAGGGATGTGACCTCTGCCTCCGCACGCTGCCCGGAGCTCTGCCAGTTCCACCCCAGGAGATGGCTGAGATTTATTTATTTTTGTTCTTGGCATCAAATCCTTTGAAAAACACAGCCTGGAAGGAAGCTGGTGCATTGAGCTAAACGCTGTCCCCTGCCACCTTGGCAGGCACAGCTCACGAAATGCTGCTGTCCCATCCCAGGCTGTATTGATCCCAACGCTGCCAGGAAAAGCTGTTCACTGTTCCAGTGGTGCACACTGACCCTGGAGGGCTGAGCTGGTGATCAGATTTCTTGCTGCTGGCCTGTCTCCACCCCTGCAGTTTAATATTCTGAGAGAATTCGCTGAACAGGAATGTGAACTTTGCTGCTGAAAGGTCCCAGACAGCCCTGCGGAAAGGTCCCCGAACGCGGCTGGGCAGGGGAAAAGAAAAGATATATTCTTCCCTTTCATCCTGAACTTTCCACGAGGCAGCCAAGCCAAAGTCGAAGCTTTCCACCAGCTCCAGATAATTCATGGTAGGAAGGAGGAAAGTGAGATATAACATCTATTTCTTGCTGAATATACTGCTGATGAGCAGTGGCTGAAAAGCTCTGATGCACAATTACAGAGAAAGAGTCCTGGAGCTAACTGTAATTAAAGTTCTTTTGACATTACAGTAAATCCTTAGTAATGGTGTCTTATTATCCCAGCTTCCTTTGACCGGCATGCCTGCAATGCCCACTGGGAACGGGAGAAACCCTCCCTGGAAACCCTCTTGTCTGCTCTGCTCTTCTGTAATCAGCCTGAGCCAACGACGCTCACGAGAATCTCCTTGAGCCACTCGAAGGACGCCCAGCTCTGCTTGGAGCCCTTCAGGCACAGGAGATAATCACCCAGAAAGCAAACACAGCTCCACCTCCCCCCGCTGAGCCCTCGGTTCCGTTTGGGCACCCCAAAGCCGTGCCCACGGCTGTGCCCATGGGGATGAGCGTGGCCACCCTCCTGCTGTGCCCAGGGGTTGCCCTCAACAGAGGGTTTCTCCTCGAGCTGCAGAGGGAACCAACCACATCTTCTTGGATCAAAGCCAGAGGTTCACAATTAATGACGGTGGAATTCATCCTCTTCAAGCCTCACTTATGCTTCAAATCTGCTGGAAAGCTGCGTTAGTGGACAGTGCCCAGCACCACCGGTGCTGCAGTGCTCAAAGATCCTGGTGTGTGCAGTTTCCTGGGGTTTAAGCTGCTTTTTGGGAGTTATTCAGGTGTAAACCAAGGAGAGAAACCCATGAACCTCGTTCACTCAGCTAAGAAACGAAGAAATGCAGTGCAAAAAGAGGGCCCCATACATAAATAATCTCAGCTATGACATTTCCAGTGTTCTCTTCTCCATGATATCTATTTACCTTGTAATAAATCCTGGTTCTTAAATATTAACACTGTAAACACTGAAGATCTGCAATATCTCCTACAGCAAGATACCCAGTGACATTCAGATGTCACTCTCCCTTCCAGGCCACATATTTATGTCTCACTTTCATAGCATTTGTAAAAATAAGCAAGTAAATATGTAAGAAAAAAAACCAACCATGTTTAAAGATAAAAAAAAATAAATCAAATGTGGAGAATTCAAAAGCAGGAAGGGAGAAAGGAACAGGAAGCAGCTCAAAGCTGCTGGTAACAGATTTAGAAACCTTTCTACTTTTGAAGGAAGTTCTCAACTTGAACTCAGCAGAGTTCAAAATAAGCATCACACCTGGGGACACGTGGCAGAGCAGGGCAAACAGCGTGGGGAATTAGGGTTAATTAGCCCTGTTCAACTAATTGAGATGGCATTTACTTGTATTGCTTTAATTCTCGGATTACCCTGATCTGTACAATGTTCTATGGAATATGCACAATATAAACCATATATTCTGTGGGATACATGCAATGCTTCCACGGAATGATAAATTTACCCAAAGGTTGCCTGCAATGTCTGGAAGTGGTGGCCCAGACAGGGCAGTTTGTTCTCTAGATTGTTCTAGAACTGGACAAAAAAATATCTCAAGCTTCTCTTTTGGTTTTTTTTTGTTTGTTTGTTTGTTTGTTTGTTGTTTTTTTGGGTTTTTTTGTTTGGTTTTTCTTCTGGAAGAACACAAAATTGTGCAATCTGTGAAATTATCCCCGACCTTTTGTTTTGTTCAGTTGAGCTCCATTTAAAACAACAAAAAAGACCCAATTAATGGCTGCAGAATAATTCATTTAAACGCAGACAAGCCACGAATCTCCCGATGAAGGGAAAATAAAAGTCAGATTAGCGCAGGAGCTGTGCAGCAAGGTACAAGTGACATTAATGCTGTTGCCAGCTACCCAACAGCTCATTTTGTGCCTTTTGCAGAGAACAAAACCCTCAACAGGCGAATCAAAAGGCTGATGGAGGAGACAATCACCTCCTAATTCCCTCCACAGGCCCAGCTGCTGGCTGGTGATGACCAGGAGCATTCCCACCCAGCCGAGGGTGTTCGTGTGGGATCCCACCCCAAAGCCCAGCCCGGCTTCCCGGGAGCTGAGTGCCAGCTCCAAACCCCACACCCCGATTTTCCGAGCTGGCACGAGGGACATCATTGACCAAATCCTTCAGAAGCAGCCCCCTGGCTGATGGGCACCGCTGGGAGTCAGCTCAGGGAACAAATAAATGAAGGTATTTTGGTGTCACTGACGCATTGGATGGGATTCTGTGAGGCCTAAATGCTGTTACCACTTTGTCATGAGGATATTTCTCTGGAAAAACATAATTAAAGAGGGCAATCTGGGATATTTAGCCTGCCAGAGGAAACAGGAATGACTCAGTTAATAACCAATTTTGGTTATTTCTGAATGTTCTAAAATTATTAAAAATGAAAGCATCAACAAGATGCTAAAACCGTATGTTTTCAATATGAAAACCTTTCAGAGACTGGATGCTTTTAAGTAGATTAAAACCCTCTGGAAGAGAGTCATTCTGAGCTCCTCCATGAAGCAAAGACCATGGAAATGGAAACAGGCCACCAGCAGTGACAGCTTTTCCAGATAGATTTGGATGGGAGCAAAAACGGCTCAAATACCTCAATTACACCAGATGTTTCTGGCCAGCCCTAACCTAATGAGCATGAATAGCTGCACTGACAGGCAAGAACAAATGCACTTAGAGAAATCTCACTTTAATTGGCTTATTTTGGTGGCTAAATGATAAATCTGATAAGACAAGTGTGTGCTCATCCCTTACTTAAAACTTTGCATTTTTTTAATTAAAGTGTGGCACGATCTTCACACAGGAGCTCTTGTCCTCCCCTCTCCTTTTTCATGAAGCTGTCCTTTAAGTTATTCTCTCTTTCAGCATCAGAGTGGAGGCAATGAAATATGTCACAGAGGTGACTGGAGCCCAACAGGTCCTAACAGAATCTCTTTTGCTCCACAAAAAACCTTAATTACTGAGGACACTTTCTTTTTATTTAAAAAAAAAAAAAAAAACAAAACCAAAAAATCTTTATTTTATGAAGAGGAGGAGCGGCGGATCAGAAATCCCTTGATGCTGTCAGAGCTCAATCCCACTGACTAGACCCTACAGACTTCCCTAATTATTCACAAAACATTTGGAGCAGATGTCCACAAAATAAATTATCTGCTGCCTGCCAAAAAACTACTTCTGGCGGGCAGCGTACCAGGTAGATAAGATGAGGGGTTGGGAACATGAATAAAACACGGATTGAACAGCTCAGGGCATTTTGTTCCTGGTAAATCCAGGAGCACCAGTTGAGCCCAAGGTGCAGAAGGCAGAGCAGGGCCTCCACACCAGAAGGGGTTGGAGGAAATGCTCTTAGCAGGCATTTCCTTGTGCTAGTGGCAGCATCCCTGTGCCAAGCCACACAAAAAAAAAAGCAAAAAAGCACTTCAGGGCAACTCTTTGCAGCCTCTACCACGGCAGACAGAGAATTTGGACTTCCAGCAGCAGCCTGAGCCCTGGGAGTCCCGTGGGCCACCACCTTGGATTCTTATACTCAGCAAAAGTTGCTAAATTGTGCTATTCTGCCGTTGGCAAGGACGTCCTTATTTGATTTAGCCTTAGTTTGATAATCCAATGAAAAATATTTAATTTCTTGCCCTTCCTACTAGGAATGTGCACGATGCTTTCCTAATGAAGGCAGGATGTTTTACACCATTAAAATCGGGAAAAATTACCCCTACAACAAGGCTGGCGTTGCAATGAGTAAATCTGCAAATAGAAATGCTATTCAGGAGGCAAAATTTAGGTTTTAAACCAGCCAGCCTCATGTTGGCTCTAGTTCTGAGATCCCCTTTTGTGTGTGGTATCATTTCAGGCAGGTTCATATAGATTCAAACCAAAGAAAATATCAATTATTTGAGAGGAAGGGGCTTTGTATTGAGTTAAAGTTTGCTACTCTGTATTCTTTCATTGACTAATAAAAAATTTATAGTGCTTTGGGAACAGGCACTGTCCTTCATCCATATCAACATTTTACTGTGTTGCACAAAATGTGCTGGTTTGTTGTTTCGAAGAGAAAAACCCCATAAAGTGAGGATGGTAAATCTTAACATCCAGAAATATGAATGAATCATTTTGCCTTATGGAAAAGGTTGCCACATAAGAGAGAGAGGAAAAGATGGGAGGACAGAGTAACTCGAAAATTGTGATTAAAAGAAATGTATGGGCAGGTAGGTAACTCCATAAATAATGGACCAGATTTATTCCCAGTGGGTTCATTAAAAGCAGTGATAAATTAGTGCCAAGCAGAGCTCTGCTTCTTTGCAGTGGCTGTGACCTATTCAGTGGAACCATTGTAGTTACTAATTCATACAGGATTACACATAATTTGGATGCCCAATTATTACAGCTGAGTTTCAGAAATGACAATGTTCCCTTTCCTTCAGGGATCTGTAATTTATTCCATTACCTCGAACCTGCGTTACGCAATCTGCCAAAATAAAATTTGCAAATGTTCTGCTAAATCCTGCTATCTTTGGTTCCTACTCTGTGTGTGAGGGCAACACGGAGAGAGGATTAAAAATATGGGAAAGAATTACCATTTTAATACATTCGACTTGTCCACCAAGAGACAATGGAAGGCTTTCAGACTCAGTAAATCCACTTTAATATATGTAAAGGGTTCATAAAAAATTATTCTATCCCATTGTGTTCATGAAAGCTATAGCTGGTCTGTGCTAGAAAGGCCAGGATTAGTTTACCTAAGAAATCTGAAGGTTTATTTTGTTTTGCAGGGACAGCTTCCCTTACCATGTTTTATTCCACTCAAATACTTCCTTACCGCATTAATTCGGGTGAAATCTTTTATATCAACTGCCAGCAGAAGTATCAACACTTTCAAGAGTGTGGCTGATGGCACGTTTCCCTGCACTTTGAAATTTCCAACGTAGAATTTGGCTAGTGGCTCTGCTTTCCACGTGTCCGCTCGAAAAGCTGCTGAGATATTAAGATAATCAGTGTTTGAAGAAAATGATCTATTCATCCAGAATCAATGAAGCGTTGCCAGAGGAAACCTGAAGCTCTCAGAAGGAGGTTTCCTAGAAAAAAGGGTTTTCCAGGGAAGAATGGCTTGTACGCGTTTGATTCTTTCTGATTGTTGCTGTCTCATTGCTTTTGTTCGTGTGGCACTCAAGCCTGCCTGCTTCAAAGCAGGAATTCCCCTCAGGAACATCTTCCAGCAGCAGAAAGTGGAAAAACGACTTGCTAGGATGTCCAGTGTGTGTTCCAGGGGCTGGATGAGTTAGAGATGTGTGAGCAGCACCTCAGCAACGGGGAAAGAGCTGCAGGGGGGCTGGGGTTTGGGGCACCTTTGAGTTTGCTGGAGAAATTTGGGGTGCGGTGTGAGAGCTCTGGGGTTCCACAGCTTGCTTACAGGGCAGGGATGATGATGATGATGATGATGACGATGATGATGATGATGATGGTGATTTGGTCAGTTTGCCAGAGCTTGGAAGTGTTTTTTTCTTGCAGCTTTCATGCCTGGACAATGCCCTTGGGCACACGGTGTGGTCCTCGGGGTGTCCTCTGCAGAGCCTGGACTTCAATGACCTCATGGGTCACTTCCCACCCAGGATATTCTGGTTTTTCTGTGGTTTGCTTTCAGTGGAACAGTGCAGACGTTATTTTGTGGGTGTTCAGATGGTGTGAACTACAGAACGTGCATGAAAGCACATTTATACCTTTTTCCAGGGTTTGAGGGGATATCAATACCTGTAAGATGTGACAGCATTATCTTCTGTTGCTACAGTGAACAGTTCATCACCAGGCTCCAAAAAAAGGGGGATAAATTGGATTCTTTCCCCGTGACTCCTGCAGAGCTTTTCCTAAGGGGTCAGCGAGCCTTTAGGCACACATGTGATACAATAAGTGGTGCTGTTGTAACCCAGTCTGCCTCCCCACAAAGCCAAAGCCCCGGATTGTCAGCCCAGCCCAAGGGCAGGGGCTGTGCTGCTGCACGTTCCACAGATACGAACCGAGGGGCTGCTGCTGCCTCGCTGCTGCCTCTGAATTCAGTTTACAAGGCAATGAATTGCAACAAAGCCAGAGACATCCCTGAATGTCAGAAATGGGATCTTTGAAGTGATTCTGGATGCACAGCCAGCCAGAGAAGTTCGGTCCCTCTTCAAAGCCATGATGCAAGTATTGTAATGCAGATTACATCGATTTGCTACCAGTGGCTGACAGCTCGCAGGAGTCTTTTCAAGATTCTCCACAGCACCCACGGAATAAAGAGCACTCTGCATGAAAAGGAAACTGTATTTTCATGCAGACGACAGCTCGTAAAAATAGTATCAATGTCATCATATATGTAAGGTAAAATTCAATTTTGTGTAGTGGATTTTGTGGCTGTGTCAGGGTTCAGCTTACAGCACAAAGAGAACTTACATCTGGCACTTGAGGACATGCTTTAATGGTTGTGCTGGGTTGATGGTTGGACTCAAAGACCTCAGAGGTCTTTTCCAACCTGAATGATTCTGTGGTTTTATGATTTAAGCACGTAAGAAGTGCTGCTGGCTCGAACACCTGCTGAAGTGCTGGTTGATTATTTGTTTTGTAATTAATGTATTGCAGAGAGGCAACAGGAACGCTGACTTGCAATATCCCCAAGGCAAGTTTGCCGTGGTTCTGAGCTCTCCTTGGGCAGGACCGGCGTGCAGGTGTTTGATGAATGAGAGCAGACAAGATCCCACAATAAATGCCTGAAACACCAAAGCAATGACTACTGAAGCATAAAAGGAGTGCTGCACCAGGCCATAATTCAAAGCAGCATTCCATTTACAAATGGAATAAGAGTAATAGAAAAGATTAACTTTCACGGGGAATCACAGTTTGGGTGTGTGGAAGTGCCTGTTTTTATGAAGTGCAGTTTCTTACAGGCTTTATGTTGCTGCATCAAAGTTACCAGGAGGATTTGAGGCTGCAGCTCCATTCGGTGATGTTGTGTCACTGTGTATCAGTGCTCCCAAGGACTGCTTGCCACCGGGACCGGGTTTTTCAAAGATGTCTGTGTGTATTTAAAGCCTAACCATAACCCAAGCACTGCAAACTGCAGTGTGTGCCCATTTATTTTTATTTGCATGCAAAGGCACCTGCAAGCCTTTGGGATTCCACCTGAACACTGGCTATAGCTGGATGCACAGATTTGCAGACTGGAGGAGCTGGAAGTGTTTTGGATTCATCCAATGCCATAAAATACGCTCTGGCCTCTCCAGCTCCTCATTATCCGAGGACAAAGTGATGCAATGTGCAGCCTTCCAGTGTGGCTCAGTGCTGGAAAGAATTGCCCGAGTGGCAAAAGGTGCTTCATGGTCTGAAGCTACAGAGACAAGCTCAAGGGGTGCTCACCACCAGGATCCTCTTTCAGGATCTTTCTTCTTACAGTGGATAGAAATGGATTTATGAGTTCAAGAGATTGGCCAGCAGTTGCAGCAGAGATTAAACCTTGTGTCTTCTGAGTCACAGAATCACAGAATGGTTTGGGCTGGAGAAGACCTAAAAGATCATCACATTCCCCCCTGCCATGGGCAGGGACACCTTCCACTGTCCCAGGCTGCTCCAAGCCCCGTCCAGCCTGGCCTTGGGCACTGCCAGGGATCCAGGGGCAGCCACAGCTTCTCTGGGCACCCTGTGCTAGGGCCTCCCCACCCTCACAAGGAACAATTTCTTCCTAATATCTAATCCAAACCCTTCCTCCTTCATCTTAAGTCCATTTCCCCCTGTTCTATGACTTCATGCCCTTGTGAAATGTCCCTTTCCAGCCTGGACAACAGTCCCTGGACAATACCAGTCCTGCAGTCCTTGTGGTTTGTTTCCTTCCTGATGAAACCTCCTAATAAACTCTATTTAAAACAAACAAAGCACACAAACCTCAACAAAAAGGAACCTGAAACCAAAACACAGGCAGCAAAGAAATCTCATTACTCAAATGATGTTCATCCAAAAATAAAATAAAAAATCAAATGTGATTATGCAGGGGAAAGGAGGAAAGCTAAATCATCGCTCTGCTTCTTCCTTCCTCTTCAGGAACTTCTGCTCAGTGTCTGAGTTCCACAGAGTTGTTTAAAACACCTGTCCTTTAAAAGTCGCTATCACATCTCTGACAGCTTTAATTTTCCTGCGTGAGCTCGAGGCCTATCAAGGCTGGAGCACAGCACGGTGAGAAATCTCCTCTGCAGATCCCGGCGCAGAGGGCCTGGCTGGCCGCGCCGTAATTGCTGCCCCGGCTTTCAGCCGGCCCTCGGTGGCATTATCCACACGACAGCTTTATTGCATGCCCAGCTCTGATCGTGAACTGCCAGCGGCGCCGAGGAGCAGGAGTGACATCCCCGAGCTGAACGGGGAGCAGCTGTCACGGGGAGCAGCTGTCACGGGGAGACGCCGCTCGAATGCCACCGGCGCTTTAACGCCGGGGACACGCGGGGATGTCGCACGCGGCACTGAAGTGGCAGCGCTGGCAAGGTGAGAGCTGGGGTTTCTCCCTGGACATTTAACCAGCTGTTGGCAGGAGGAGGGGTACGGCTGTGATGGGAATGAAGGGAATAAAAGGCAGGCCCAGGAGGAAGAACTCTGCTTGAGATGTCACCTGTAGCAGTGGGCGCTGTCACCCCTTGTCCCCAGTGATGGGACAGTTTTGCCTTATACCACAGAAGGAGCAGAAAAATTATCAATGTACATGGTGAAAGAGCTTGGTATCTCCTCAAATTTTCAAACTGTTTTGTAAAAATCTGCTCTTTTACATTTTTTCACATTGCAAGAATCACAGAATCCCAGAATGGTTTGGGTTGGAAGAGACCTTAAAGATCATCCCATTCCACCGCCTGCCACGGGCAGGGACACCTCCCACTGTCCCAGGCTGCTCCAAACCCCATCCAACCTGGCCTTGGACACTTCCAGGGATGGGGCAGCCACAGCTTCCCTGGGAAAAGATGCCTTTGACTATCCAAACTTCTCTATTTTTGATGCACCTGCTTTTTTTTTTTCAATTGCATATATACCTGATAATTGGGATTTGGCTTAACTCCACTGAAAAGAGTGAGGACAGAAAGAAAATTCCTGTGGACAGCCTAAGGCTCTGTTCCACATGGAACACTTTCTTCAGTGTTCATTTCTTGTTCGTAACAGGCACTCCCTTTTTTCCCCAAGTAACTTGTGAGATAATGACTTGGTGAACAATTTTCAACTTTCTGAGTGACAAAGACATTAAAACAGAATTGGGTTCTCCAGCCTGATTGAACGGAGGAATTAATTTTCCTCTATATTTTTCTGCCATTTTGCTCCACTGTAAATTATTCCGTGAACTCCAGGTAAGCTCCGTATCACCTGTTTTTCCAAAACACACAGTTCTGAGCTGGTAAGGCTTGGAATACTGCAGCCTCCAGGTGTGCTGCTGTGTGCTGAGCACTTGCACGGCTTAAAACCCAAACTGGAAGCCCTTAACATGATGGACCTCCTCTAAAAATTCTAATTGAGCTGCTCACTGTAATAGATTGGGGGAAATGAGGTAAAACGTTCTCACTAATCTTCGTGCTAACTGCATTAAATCTCAGGGTATATTTATAAAGGCAAGGGAGGATATTAGCAAAAAGATTTATCCAACAGTGAAGGGTTTTTTCCCCATTAACCAACTTCTAAGTTCCAAAGTTCTTGCAGTTTAATTGGGGATGGTGGAATTTAGGAGAAATAATTATAAACATGACTACACAGACAATACGCTGCTATTTAGCACAAAATACAACAACTGTTTGGGGCTAGTAATTGAACCAACACAATGGGAATAAAATTAACTTTCATTGGAAAATGGGAAAGCGATAATAAGGAAATCTTGAACAAGCTGTCAAAGGTTTCATCTGACTGCCATTGAGAGGAGCATAAATAAATGGAGCAAGAACAGACAGACAACTGAAACCAAGTGGCCTTATAGAAGGTTAGGGGTTGTTTTTCTCAAGGAAAAGAAAGAATTTAATGTCTGAAGTCAAAGTTAGACTCAATCAATACATTCAGGGCTCTTGAGAAATTTTGAAAATAGTTTCCTACTTGTAGTGATTTAGGGCAGTCAGGCATATGAAAAGATTGAACTGGTTGTGAGAAATCAATGACCTCCCCCCAACATCCCCCCCGCAAGATTCCCACTGAAATGAAAACTTGCCAATTACAATGGGAGTTTTGATAAGGCCAGCAGGAGAGGGATGCTCCAGACTCAAAGAAATAGCACGTGAAATGTAATATCTGTTATTTTTTGTGCCATTAGGGTGTGAGACAGAGGCCTGCTGAACATCTTAGCTCAAAACTCCAGCCTCTGTCTCCCGTGGCAGATTAGGGGTGGTGATGCAAAGCAAATAAGCAGAGTTTGCACCTGCGTGGGATAATCATCCCCCATCTTCCAGGGATGTCTGGAGAAATTTGCTTCCCCACCCAGCAGGTAACTGAGATGCTCCTTCCATGCAGCCTTTGGAACCCCTTGGCAGAACTCCCTTTGGGCAAAATGCGACAAAAAATACTACAATAGGTAAAATAACAGATAAGGGATGATTTGCCTTCACCCTTTAACAGCAGGATCCCAGGTTTCCTGTTCTTCCACCACGATGGTCTGGCCTGTGCCATGCCAAGCACACAGGTACTGGTGGGGCCCCAGTTAACAGGGCACATCCACTGCTGTGGGGAGCTGGTGCTGCCTCTGCAGTTCCTGGGGCTTTTAACTGCAGAGCAGGGCTGCTCTCGTCCCCTGGGCTGAATTTCCTGAAGGTGTGCATTGTGCTCCTGTGGGGACATTTCCCAGTTTGTTTTCACCTGAGAGGAACCAGCTGGTGCAGTGTGAGAGTTTTCCACGATGGGAAGTGATGGATGCAGGGGGCGATGGGGGATTTAATTTGGTGAGGGCAGAAGGGAGGTCCTGGCTTTCAGAGCAGAGAGCAGGTGCAAACAAGGAATTCAGGTCACCATAACACCGCACTGCCCTTTCCCACCCCTCTCCCCCTTTTCCAAACCTCCTCCTTTCCAATTTAGACATTTCAGGCAGGGCAGCATCCTTCCTTGACTTGCTGCTATGGCCACCTGCCAAAATATCTCTCTGAGGGCTCTGAAGAGCAACCAAGCTCCTGCAGATGAACTTATCAAACCTCCACATAAGCAGAGGTAGAGAGGACCCCAAAAAATCCTGATTACCATGGCCTCCTGCAAGCACCCAGTGATTCCTCCTGAAGGCCAAGCCCGTTCCCTCTTCTCTTGCCTTCCAAGAGCAGTGTTTAAGGGAAAAGCCACGCAGCTGTGCCTGCAGGATCTCACAGAGATCCCCAAAAGCTGATAATCAGGTTTGACAGTCGTGTCATAATTGTTAACAGTGGTACTGGAGACACGCCAACAACCTCACACTCTGCTGCTGCTTCTCTGGCTGAGAGGAGTTGCTCCACGAGTGCGAGCCTGCAAACCACATTTGACATCAAGGGATGTTTCACAGAGAGGAGATATAAAGCACTGGATTATATTGTTGCCAGATTACACAGCAGCCTCGAAGGGCAAAGTAATGAAAGAGAAGAGGCTGCAGCGACACCACATTAATATTTGGTATTTCTGCTCTCTGTGCACTCACGCTCATCACGTTGCTGAAGCCTTTAGGAGGCCGAAGGAAGAGCCTGGCGTGCAGGTTTGGCAGTGGGCGTTGGGCACGCTGTGCTGGGAGAGCCAGCAGTGATGCATTCACGTGGGCTGCTGATACCTCACCCCACGAAAGGCAACGCTGTTCTCTGCTCCTGCTACACCGCGCCGAGAAAAGTTTCCAAAAGTGTGATTTGGAGCTCCTTGTACTCGTCTCCTGCACAGCCATCTGTCCTGGCTAACGTGCACCCAATAATGTACCTGCCAGGATAAATCACAGCAAATGATACTTTCCCATGTGGGTGTCACGAATTTCAGAGCTCAAGGTTCTGGGATTGTTTCAGGCCGATGGAGGGGACCAGCTCCTCGTGAAATTTGTCGACCCTCAGACAGCTATAACTCTTAGCAACCTTCACTGTGAAAGGAATCAAAATACAAATCAACACCATAAAAAGTGACACATGAGAACGATGTCCTTTCTGCCCGTGTTTGTAATTCCTTCTCAATGGCTCTATTAGAACTCGTATCAGCAAACCCATGCAGATCTCTGCACGAGCTGTTAATGATTATAGACTGCTGTTTACCTTATCAGGGAAGCTGTCAATAGGCCTGGTTAATGAATTTTTTCTTTTTTCTTGTCATGGGAATTTTATTTAACAGTTTATTAACTCTCGATCCAATTCACCAGAGGTCTGGGCAGAATTCTGGAAGATATATTATGCATATGCTCGTGCTTTCTTCTCTATTTAGACAATTTCTGGTCCAGAATTATTACATCAATTTCCCAGCACTGCAGATACAGCTCTGACCACTCCAATTATCTGTCTGCTCTGCAATACAGCAGCCGTAACTTCGAGCCATCATAAAGAAGTTTATTAATTTAGCTCCACTGAGTGCCAACCATTTCACTGCAGTGCAACAGAAAGCGATCTGCCCACGGAAGAAACCTTGCCCTGTTTGTCTCTTGGCCTTTCTAAAAGGACTTCGCAAAATCTGCAAAGATGAACAGTGGCTCCAGTGCAGAATCTGCATGGAAGCTTCCCTAAATCCCTGCAAGAACAAACGAGTATTTCAGGTGAGAAGCTTCTATTGTTTGAGCCTCAGAAAGCCTCAGGTTTGCTGGGGACCGCAGCAGCACTGAGGCTCTTTTTTCCCCCTAATTTCCAAGGGCTGGAGTTTGTTTGTTTACAGTCATTGGTGTGTGCTGTTTCCCCTTGAGTGAGCTTTCACTGCTAACTCCGAGAGCAATTGCTGAATATAAACCTCCAGCTTCACTCCTCCAACTTCACTCCTAACCGTATTCTTCCCAAGATTGCTCACAATCTTCATACCCTGAGCATCGGATCCACCTGACCTTCAGGAAAAATTGGGTTGAATTTCAACTGACCACTGTGCCCTGGGGCTGTACAGTCACCGGGGATGCCCAACAGCCTGGCAGGAAGGAGAAGAGGTGCGGCGAAAGATGCTCAGAATAGATAAAGCTGGGATTTAATGGCCAGTTTACAATGGAGGAGTCCTCTGCGGAGCAGCTGCGGATCACAGAGCTGGTCCAGGCCTGAGTAGAGGGGAGGGAAGGGAGAAAAAGCTCTTCAACTGGATAAAATGAAGTACCCACCCAGGAAAGCAAGGAGTGAGGGAGGCACAGCTCTCGCAGGGTTGTCAGGCAGGGACAGCCTGGGGTTGTAACACCTGGTTGTGTGTAACCTCCAGCATGATCCTCACTCTGCATCCTTCACATCACAGGAGAACTCACAGGGATTTATTCAGCCAGAAGAGATTGGTTTGGGATGCAAAGGGATTGCTTTGCCTGGAGAAACAATGGTATTTTTCGATGTTTGGAATAGATTCTGTACTTCCCAAGGTACTGAAACAAAACAAAGTTCCCTGAGCTCGTGACAAGTCCGGTTTGCTGCAGCAAACCCGGCCACTGAAGCTGAGCACATTTTGCAGGTGAGGTTCTGCTGTCTCTTTGAAAATGCCAGTTGTCGTGGGCATTATGGTACAATTCCAGCCCTCTCCTGTCATCTTGAACTGCTGCTGGTCACATACCTGCAACCCCAAACTCAGAGCCTGTCTCTGAATTACAGAAGCCAGCTGCCAAAACCGGCAGCTTAAATACCATCACTCCATCAGCTGGGCACCAGCCGAGGGTGAATGCCAAGGGAACGCTCCTGCAGGGCCAGGCAGGAACAGCACAGCCAGGACAGAGCTTTGGGGATCTCTGGGCCTCTTGAACACATCCCAGTCAGGGTGCAGAGCCCAGTACAGGGAACTTGGACTAACTGGGAGCAGGTTTGGTTTCCTTGACTGCTTTGAGAAGTCCTGCACAGTCAGTGGAACACAGGACCAAAATCTCTGATGAGATTTTCTGCTGAATGAGGAGAGGGGGGAAAAAAGGGCAATTCCTGTGCAGTGCTCCCAAAAAGAGCCAAAAGTGGCCGTGCAGAGCCCTGCTGCTGCCCAGGGTGAAGGCCACACTCCGTTTCACAGGAACATCAAACACGTTTGGCAGCCAGAAGGTCTTTTTCTGAACTGAGAGTGAACTGTTGCACTTCATGGATGGTTACTAGTGCAGATGGCTGGGATTATGAAAGAGCAAAGATAGATTCCTGATCTTTAGGCAAGGCTAAGCGGAGAAGGGAGGAAAATTGAGCTTTTCTCAAGTGTAATAAGGAACAAATGTGAAGCAACTATTTGAAAACTGCTTCAAAGCCACTTAAGTCAATGAGAGGTTTGATTTCCCACTCATTCCAGTACGCTTTTAATCAGGCCAATAAAGGGGAGACAGAAACAGACTGGTGGAAATTAGAGAGGTGTAATCAAAACACGTGTATCCATTTGGAAATGAGACATAAAATGGACTTTTTCCCTTTACACCATGTTTAATGCTCATGCTTCTGAAGATATTTATTTAGAAAAACAATCAGATTCTCGTTGGCAGAGAACGTAATACTCTAATAAGTTTTGCAGACTTATATGGAATGGTAACTATAAAAGACACCACCTATAAATTAAGGTTCAAAAGGTGAGACAGACACAGAATATTAAATAACAGCACCTTTCCCTAAGTTGCGTTAACTGTTCCAGCAAAATTTATTGCCAATCTGGCTACAACATCTGCAGAACTAAAGCAATTGTTAGAGAAAAATGCAACTTGTCTTTCTGCCAAAGTTTGGAGAGGCTTAAACAGAAATTAATATCCATAAGAAATCCTGGAACATTTTTGAAAAATTATCTGCCTGGCAATTCCTGCTGCTTTTCAGAGAAATAAAAGCGTTTTAAAAGGCATCTTTCACAGTGCAGCACAAACTCGCTCCACAGAAATGATGGTGCTTTGATACAACTGCTTTCAAATGTCGTCCCTGTGGTAAAGGTAAATTTATGCTAATCACTCCCATTCCTATCAAAACAAATCTGATGCATTCTCTGCAGAAACAGACACCAGGCTCTTGTACCCTCACCAAACGTGGCACATGTTGATGCTGAATATAAGGGATATGGATGGCAGTGCCGAAGCCCATCCGTACGAGCAGGTTCAAGGTGACACTTGAGGACAGTGCTCTCCTCTGGCTCATAAATCCTCTCTCCGCTGTGTGTTCTGGAGGAGCACTGCCAGAGCAGCTGAGACGGGCTGCAAAGGCCTCAAACCTCATCAACACTCGCCCCTTTTTGTCTATAAAATATCCAGCTGCTTATAGTTAAACATGCTAATGGCTCTTCCTTTCAAATTCTGGAATCCTCCAGCTCCTTTTAATTACTAGATTGTAAGAGATTAATGGCACCAAGAATTCACTCACTTGATGACATGCTGCTTCTCTTTTTATCACTGAAATCGGATGCCTCCAGCCCCTACTATTTGTGATAATAGCCCATGGAAAAGAAGATAATCTATACTGCTGCATTTTAAAATCTGAATTCTCTCTCCTCTCAGGGCACCTCGCAGAGAACTGGGCTCTCTGGGCTGTTCCTCATTAGCAGGAGGCACGTGTTGGATTGCCAAGCAACACTGCACTTGCTGAGGGAGATTGCCGAATTCCCGGCTCGGGGTGCAATGCCAGCACTGCCTGCACTGTTGGAAAAGCTGGGTTTGAAACGGCAAGGCCCAGAGAAGAACATCAGTTACAGCAGAGCAGCCTCCAGTACAAACTGAGATCCCGGTGCCGGGCAAGGGCAGGGGCTGAAACGCTGAATTCATGACCTAGAAAAAGAAATTTTGATTAACCAGTAGCTGGTGGAGAACCAGAAAGCAGGATTAAATCAACTCAGCATTTGGATAGCATAGATTTCTCCAACGTACGGAGCACTCTTCACTCCTGTTCAATCCACCCGGGAGAAATTCTTTCACAGCATTTAAAGATTGTCAGGACTGCGGATAATGATTTCTGTTCATAATGCTTTGGTTGTTATGACACCTTCTGGCTGTGGATTTCAGCTAATTAACAGTAATTACTTTATCCACAGCATCTTCAGCTCTGGTAAAGGCACCACCATCCCATTATCCACAGCTGCACAGGGCAAGTTCGAGCTGCCCTGTGCCCACAAGGACTGTTGGGATCTTTTCTTCCCAGCAGAGCAGCAGGGATGGATCCAAGGTGCTCCTCGCTTCTGGGATTTCCAACTTGCACGGTCCTCATGTGTAAATAAGTCCCTCATGCATATTTGATTGCTGCCTTGGGTGGCAATATCCCTGCCTCTAATGTATGTGCACATTGTGCAGTTGCTGTGGGAACTGTAACTTTGAGGTTTCGCGATTTAAAAACAAAATAGAAAGAATGTATTTATAGCCTTTATTTATTTGGCTTATGAATCAACACGTTAATATTGATGCAATGGAAGAAGAAAGGAAAACAAACTTCTAAACAGAAACAGAAACATCAAACACTGATCTGTTTATTTTTCTCTTCTGCAAAGTTCCCATAACAGCAAAATTGCAGCAGCAGAAGGGGAAAGAATTATAAACCAAGGAGGCCAAAGAGGAGAAAGCGAGCTGCAGAGAGATGAGCAGTTGAATTAAGTCCTCAGGGATCAGGTTTTACCAGCCACAGATGACACTGTGCCTGAAGATGCTGTGACACATCCCAGGATTTGCCATCTCCAGGTGCTCCCCCAGCAGCCTCGGAGCTCAGCCAAGACCCAGGTCAGAGCCCCAGGCTGCTCAGGTAATCACAGCGCTGCTTTCCACATCCATCGCTGGGCTCTGGGTGGCCACAAAATGTGGGATCTAGGTTTGCTTGTAGGTTTGGGCTTATCTGAGCTCCCGTGAGGGGTTTGTGCTCTGAGGAGCTGCCCCAGCAGCTGCCACAGCCCAGCACTGCCCTCACTGCCCTGTGAGTGGGACTGGTGTTGGTTCAGCTGCAGCCTCACCCCAGGGCGAGTTCAAACCACAGATAAGTCATGAGGAAACAGAAAAGTCACCTCCCGGGTGGCCCTGTGGGGTGAGTCTGTTCTGTCTGAGTCCGGGATGAGAGATGCCTCTGTGGTGAAGTCAGAGGAGTAAAGCACCCTGGTTAATTTACTGAGCCAGGGAATTGCAGGGAAGGATCCAGCTCGATCCCTCCCTCCCTCTCAGGGCCAGGCCACTTCAGCACTTCCCTCTCAGATGTCCTTTACCTGCATTCCCACCACGGGAGTTCTGGCCACAGAAAACGCCTGATACCAACGAAATGTGGAAGGAAGGGAAAATCTTTCCACTCTCACTTCACAGAGGGCTGGGATTGTGCCAGAGACAAGGAGCTGGGCAGAGGAATGGGGGAGCAGCTCTGGTGTGTGGGTGGAGTGGAATGAATATCTACGAGATCCTGATTGACCCACATGCAACCAAGGGCCATCAAGCCCTGGGCACTCTGGCTAATTGTTGTAACCAATTAATAAGTTGGAGTCCACTTAGTGAAGTCCAAACTGCCCCATGCAGCTCATTGCAGGAGAAAGGGGGGATCTTGTCTGCAGCAGCTGCCTGGAGAGGGAGAGAGTTTGGTGCTCCCAGGCTCAGGGGTGGAGAAGATCATGGCAATAGAACTGGTTTTTTTTTTCTCTGAGATACTCCTGTGATACATAAAAAAATATTCTGCTTTCCACTGATTCAGCAAAGACACACAGTAGGTTCTTAACTTAGAATATTAAAGGATTTTTTTTTTTTTGGTCCAAAGAAATGTTTTGCCATAAAGCTAAATATGTTTGAAACACACAGCAGTTCAAGGCAACAGTCATGCCGGAGACACCAATATTTACTCCCACTGTGACACGGTTCAGCACAGAGAAGTTGGCAGCAAGAATTGTGCTGTAAGCACAGGTCCATCCTCTGCCTTCCTGTGTGATTACAGCTCATTTGGGCAGTGTAGTTTTCTCTGGCAATGAAGCACTTAATAGCAGCCTGAGATTTCTGAAGGCTGACCCCGTGCTGTTTGTACCCACCTCATCTCCAGAGGCAGGTCCTTACGAACAAAGCCACTTAGAGGGGACATTAGAACTTCATTCTGTGATTAACGATTCGGATTCTGCTGCTAAACAAACTCTTCCCACTGCAGAGGGACAATGCTGGAGCCAAAGAAAGGGGCAAGAGTACACTGGCCTCTTCATCTCATGCTTATTAAGTTTTCTGGGATGTAATTATTTTTTTTTCCCTTCTCTGATCCACGTGGCCTGCTATCCATTTAATCTGCAGCCTGTAACTACATTTTACAAAAGGTGAAAAATGAGGGATCTGATGCGTTCCTACAGGCTGGAAGAAAAGTGTGGAGCTGGCTCCCAGCGCGGGGCTGCTCCCCACAGCTATTTCAGATATGAACATTATTGCCACTGTGCTGAATGGATTTCACATTGTGGCATAAATCTGTCAATTAGGATTGCAATTAGCATCCGTGACTAATCCTGCCCACGCTGGGAAGTTGCAGCGTGCGAGTTCCTCACCAAAGGGGATGGTTTTGTTCCTTTGTTGTTCCACTTTCGTGCCAGTTGACAACTTCAATAGTGGGGGATAGGACAGAAAATTGTGAGTTTTCTTTTAAATGGGAGGTGAAGGGTTGGTTAGGAGGGTTGCAGCAGAGGGTGAGGTCTTGATTCCCCTGTATTATATGAAATTCTATATTCAACTTCACATTATGCATCAACTCCTACGGAGTTTCTTTAAAATGAATGCTCCCAAGTTGCTCTGAACTTCGTGAAGGACTTTGTCACACAGCTTTGTTCTCAGGGTCCCTGATAGCACAGCTCCTTAAAATTCTGATAAAAATGAAGTTATTCTTAACTGTGTAAACACACCCTCCCCACCATCATATTCTTCTATGGCAAAGCCTTTTTATACTCTCTTAACAGTGGAAACAGATTTTTTATTAAAAAATAATATCTATAAGCAATTAATGTGCTAAAATTTAATGATGAAAATAATCTAGCCTTCAAATGTGACTAAAACATAATTAAAAAAAAACCCCAAGGAACAACAAAAAGTTGATTTGGGCACTGTGTTTTGGTACAACATCTGGAAATGAGAGATTTCTTTCTCTTTTTTCATTATTTTCTTTACGCCAGTAGAGGGCACAACTGTTTAAATCACATTTATTTCATACACAGTGGGCCATAATAAAGGCAATTTAAAAATTCATAGGGGAAAAAAAACCCCATCTATTTCCAATAATGAACATTTTGCGGCATTTTCCTGTATTATCCAGGAACCCTAATAGCAAAAAGAATGTTATTTCAATGATTTTTGCATTCCACAACTGCAAGAGTCTTTGAGTGTTTCTGTCGAGCTCACTATCAGAAAACAAATTTTTGGGCAATGGGATTAAGGGAATGAAAGATAATGAGATGGAAGTGCCTGAATAGAATAAAACCAGTGTTAATTTAAATCCAAACCCCCATTAATTTGCTGCTTTTAAATAATAGGACTTGGAAGGTTTGTGACTTTTTAATCAAATTTTATATAAGAACTTGGTAAATTTTCTGTACAAAACCATCTCTGCAATGGGAAACAAAATCTTGGGGTAATTTTTCATTGTATTATTCCATCTGACATCCATGGAAAGGGAATTAGAGAGGCTTGGGATAAACCATGGACTTGAAAATGACAAAACAGAAGTTCTGCTTTTCGTGCATAGCTTAGGATCCTTTCATCCCAGAGTTTATTTCTGGAAAGGCTTTGAAAAATCCTCGAGTCAATAGATTAATAGCTTACCTGGAATTGTAAAGGAAAAATTAATTAATAGAGAGAGCATCCAGGGGAAAAAAGTTTAATAAAACACAGAAAAAAACAGCAACTTGTTTTCTTCCACTTTCTGGTCTTTAAATTTTTGGAGCCAGCTCCATGCAGGGTTTCAGTGAGTGGAAAACCTGATATTGGATTGATTCTAATGCTGAAATTAGAGATGTTATCTTCCAGCCAAACAGCACTCTGCTGTCAAGGCAAGTTTGACAGAATTATTGAAGAACGTGGAAAATTGCCAGCCATGGATGGAATTGGTGTTTGGGAGAGGGGCACAGGAAGGATCAACAGCAGGGCCTGGGAAAATAATGTATTATCAACTGGAATTCTCTTAGAGTCTTATTTTTATTTTAACATTCTCCAAGTATTTTAAAGTCTGCTTTCAATGTGTTAAGGTTCACAAGGGACCTCAAGCTGAGCTGCAGGAACATTCTGGCTGGAGGTCACTGACATGCTGTTTTCCTTATTTTTCCTGCTCAAAGACATTTGCACAGGGTCATTTGTATTCATTACTGATGCAGAGTCTTCCCATCAGGGTATGTATAGATCTCAAAATTATTAATATTTGATTTAGGGAAGTATCCTTAACCTGGGCAGGAATTAAGGCGTGTGTTTTCATGGAGACAAATGTAAATAGTGGCTGAAATACTTCACCAAATCCAAGCTCCAGGGGCCCTTTTTTGCCGTGTTTATCTCTCAGGTAGGCTGGTTTTCATTTTGTTTCTTTCCAGGTCACTGTTATTTATGCTCCTTGTTTTATCTGGCTGCATCTGATCCCACTGGCAAAGGATTAAATGCATTTACCTTTTCTTCCCCTCAGACACGTTTGGGATGCCTGAGCTAACTCATGAATGAAACTGCATAATGCTGAAGCCTGAACCTACTTTATTATATTAACATTGAAAGTGTCGGGTGATTTTTAAAGTTCTGCAGAATTACTCCTTGGCTGCATGGAAGGTGCAGTGTGAGGAACGGCTGAAGGGATGAAGACAGTTCCTGATGTTTTGGGTGCCAGCTGCCATGAATTCCCCTGTTAGGAGGGAAAGCTTTGGAAAAAACTAAAATCCTGCATCACATTTGCAAGCAAATATTGTCCCATTACAGAAATCACTTCAAAAATATGGGCTAAGCTCTTTTGAGCGGAATGAAAAATCCCTGTGAGGCTAAAGAAGGCAAGGAGGAGTAGCTGCTGTTTCCTCCTCTCCTCCTTAGCTGGTAGTGCCAGTGATCACATTTCAGAGCACTTTTAAGGAGCATTTCTTTGCTGGTCAAATATTTCCTAACCACATTTTGCTGGCAATGACTGCCTGTGTTTTGTTTTCTGTCCTCACCTCCTGAACAGCAAATCCAGAGTCATTTTTTAGATTCATTTATCCTCCGTGGGTTCAACTCCTCAAAAGTCAGTTGAGCCCAGGAGAGGAGTAATTTGTCTTCCAGAGAGAGCCTCCTGCCCTGTGAGAGCTCCTCAAGACTCTGAACAAGATACCTCATTTCTTTAATAAACTAAGCTGAGCTTTCGGTAGAATTAAAACCTCTCATTTAGAAAACGTTCCATATTTAGCAAACTTGAATAGTACGTCAGGCAATTTGTTGGAACAAAGGATGGCTGGGGTGGTGGGAATATAATTTTGTGTTTAATTGGATTTGATTAGGAAAGTTACACAGCCCATCATTCAGCTTCCAGGACAGCCGGAAAATGTCTTTGCCTTCCACTGAATTGCTGGCCAGGCCTCCAGGCATCAGGCTGGTTCCTGCTTAACACTTCAGCTCAAGGTTGCCAGTTAATAGGTAATGATAAGAACTGATCCCTTGCATTTTAATGGATGTGACAAAATCAGGCAGAAGCACTGCAAAAATAACTTGAAATATAGGCGAGTGATCGGATTTTAATGCCTGGTAGCTGCAGATGTTCAAATTACTGTAATGCTATTAAAATGAGGAGCTATTAATACACAAATATTTCAATGACACACAAAAGCAGAGTCAAAAAAACCACCCCTGAAATAACGACAAAACTAAAATTGCCTGATTATTGGAATTAGCCTTCAACCACTTCTTTCTAAGGGGCAAAAGGCTGCCCATCTGACAGCACCACTCTCATTGCTCTCCCTCCCAGAGTTCATAGATTGCTTTTATGCCTCCATTTACCTATATGTGAAATCATTCCCCCGTTTTAATTTTCTTTCTCTGTGATTTCAAGATATTGCGTATCAGTTTGCACTCGCTGGGCACTTAACCTTGCTATTATCATTTTCTTTCCGTGCGGCGCTCTCCAGCACAATTGCACATAATCCACTTTCTTCTACGGCTTTTGGAACAGTCACTGTGGCCCTGCTGCAGGTCCTGCCTGCATTAAGGACATTTGCATCCGCAGAACACCACTGGGGTTAGTACAGAGGTGCAAACCCTTCATGCAGCCTCTGTGTCAGGGCAAAGTGAGGCTTCCAGCCACGGAATTAATTTCCTTAATACAGACAGGGCCTCTCATTAGCCTCCCCCTTCCGGCCCTTCCCTCCTGCTGCTCCCAACACCAGTTGCACTCTCCATTTATTAGCACGAGCAGCAGCTCACGGAGGCAGTGAAATGGGAATTTTAAAATGCTTGGTGATTTAATCAATTGGGTCTGATGCCAAAAGAAGTGTTACCATTGACTGCAGTGAAATTGGACCAGAGCTGCGCTGGCTGCTTCTGAGAACAGAATTATTTTAAGATGACACCTCCCAGGCCTGTGGAGAGCAGGATTGTCCAAAGTGGGGGCAAAATCCAGCTGGCCACGGGCACGAGGAGCGTGGCTGATGTTGGGGTCAGTGGTGGTCACTGTGGAGCAGGCATGGGAGTGAATGCAGCTGATCCTGTGGCACCACCACACCAAGGAACCTCCCCGTGCTTCGGGGAACTTTGGCTTGTGATACAGATATTCCGAAAACCACGATCTAGTTCTTACAGCTGACCTCGATCTTGAGAGAAATGCACAATCTCTTAACTGTGCCTGCAGATCAAGGCCTCAGATTAGTTGGTATCAGGGTTGGCTTAAGGAGGGAAGCGTCTCTTAAAAATTAGGGAGATTAAATTTGCATTAAGCACTTCTCCTTAAATAAGAATCCCATAAGTATAACCGGAAAGAGTCGATCTTCTACTCATCTAACTGCATCCAAAACATCCTATATTTTGTCCACATATTTTTGTCATCGACACTATTAAGCCTGAAAGTGTGATTGGGTAAGGTGGCCTGCTCTAACCTTTACACCTAGAAGGGCAGAAAACTAAATTTTGAACAGTTTTAAAATTTATTTTTAATATTCTACTTTCTAGTGTCTGTTTCAGTTAATCGAAGCTGATAGTGATTGTCAGAGTTAAGACCAGCCTAATGGTCCACTGAGCCCCATTGGTAAGATCCCACTTTGGGAAGGTCCTAGAGGTGTTTTACAAACCAAGCTCAGCTCAAGCTTGAGGTGAGTTACTTGGTATTTCTGCCAGTGGTAAGAGAAACTCTTCGAAAGCTAAAGCAGCTGGGAGACAAGCGCTGATTGATTCTTTCTCTGGAGGAATTTACGGTGTATCTGAGTGTGCTCGTTGCTGGTGGCTAAATTCCCATCAGAAATTTGAAAAATGAGGTTTGTCAAAGCAGGGCACAAAAGTTATATGGGCAATCCATGTGGTGAAAACGTGAACATGGAAAAAGTGCTTGGAAATGGATATAGCAACTAAGGCAGAGAGCAGTGACGGGGTGTAGTTAATAAGAGCAAGAGCTCAGTTGATAATTTAGGTCTCCACCAGCTGTCATCAGGATGGACAGGGTTAAGCCAGGTCTTCAAAACAAATTATTAATTGGGAAGTTTAAATAAGATCTTCATGTACCTGCTCACACCTGTGCTCGTGGATTAAAGCAGGGTTTTTTCCCCACTTTGATTCTGAGGAAGCATTAATTAGACAACACTAGAGCAGCAGCATTGCTGTTCTTCACGTGTAATTTCAGAGACCGGTCGACAGTGATGTCTGAATGACAAGTGGAAATGAAAAAAAAATCATTAGCTGGAAGGAGCGTGAGACTGGCAATTAAGTTGCTATTATTGAACGTGAATATTGCAGTGGGTTCAGAAGCCCCAGATGGCAGAAGGGCAGCACAGGCTCAGGGGCTGTGTGAAAACATTCCAGGTAACCTCAGAGAATTCATTGTCTGCAAATTGCTTCCCCTCAGTAAGTATGTGGTGATACTGCAGCTTTGCTGTGTTTTCTGAAATGAATACAGCAAAAGCACTTACAAACCCACTATTTCTGCATGCCTGGGTTGCTGGAAAATAAGTGAGGGGAAGAGTGAGTTTTGTCCTTTTTAACTTGTCATCTGAAAGATTAGAGTCATCTTTTCAACCTCACAATCTCATAAAGTGCCTCTCTGACAAACTTAAAATAAAAGCATCTTTTATGTGGCCTAACCCGATACCTATGATAGCAATTTGAAGTCCTTGACTTAACTGAAATTGAAAAAATATATTAGTTGGCCAAAGGAGTCCAAAGATGGGGCTGGGCTGGAGGTGACAAAGGACACCAGGGAAGGCGAGCTGCGGGCTGCATTTTCAAAATTTGAACAGCCTCTGTGGTCGGTCAAGCATAAAAATACAGGCTATCCTTCTCACGCTGGCCTTGCGCCGCTGAAGCTGATATTTCCGTGTGGAGAGCTGTGCCACAGGTCCCTGACCTTGTCAGCTCGCATAAGCCCGCACGACTTGGGTGTTGTGAATACGTGACCAGCAGAGCTCGGAGGAAGCCGAATCTGCATTTGGGCTTTGCTCCTGGCCCGTGCTCAGCCCCACAGAGGAGTTCACAGCCACCACGCTCCTACCTGAGCTGGAGCTTGCTGCAGAACTCAGGCTTGACCCCAGTCCTAGCTAAGGCTTGGTGCAATAATAACTGAAAGCGAACATTATCTTCTAGGCAAAAGCCCAAAGTGGAGTTTCAGAGACGTGGTGGAGTTATCAAACTGTGCTGCATCAGCTCCAAACGGGCTGAGTGCACCGTCCTGCTCCGTGCCAGGGCTGAGCTGGACCTCGCTGGCACAAATCTCAGTGCTCAGTTCATGGGAACTCATTAAATCCCCGTAATTCCATCATCTCTACGAGTCCTATTTGATCACACTCTGCCAATTAAAAATGCATCTTGTTTTCCTGAGATAATTCATTTCTTGACATCCCTTCCTCAGACCAGTGCCACATTTCATTACTGAAGTGGCTACGCTTCAGTGCTGGATATTCCTTAATTATAGACCTGCACGTGCATGGACAAGGGAGGACATCTCTTCAGGTCAGGGCTCCTACACCAAGTCTGGGTCAACAGATGCTGTGTCAAGTCTGTGCTATCCCCAGAGGAGACGTCGTTGTTTCTCAGCCAGCACATTTCAATAATTCATGACACAACTGGACAGAAAGGGAAACGGAGGCAGCAGTGACTTAAATCTTACTTGCTGAAGAAGCAAACTGTTTTCTTCATGTCCTTCCTCCTTATGCCATGAGAGCAAAGCATCCCCGTCCAAAATCCCTCTATGTGCAAGAGGACAGCCATCAAGTCCTTTCTCTCTTCTGGGAAGGTCCCAGCACAGAAAGAACATGGAGCTGCTGGAGAGAGGCCAGAGGAGGCACCAGGATGAGCAGAGGGATGGAGCAGCGCTGCCGGGAGGAAAGGCTGGCACAGCTGGGATTGTTCACCTGGAGAGGAGAAGCTTTGGGGTGAGGTCAGTGTGGCCTTGCAGGGCCTGAAGGAGCTGCAAGAAAGATGGAGAGGGATGTTCACAAGGGATAGAGTGATGGGACAAGGGGGAATGGCTTCCTACTGACAGAGAGTAGGTTCAGATGGGATATAAGGAAGAAATTCTCCCCTTTGAGGGTGGGCAGGCCCTGGCACAGGGTGCCCAGAGGAGCTGTGGCTGCCCCTGGATCCCTGGCAGTGTCCAAGGCCAGGTTGGACAGGGCTTGGAGCAGCCTAGGACAGTGGAAGGTGTCCCTGCCATGGCAGGGGTGGCACTGGATGAATTTAAGGTCCCTTTCCACCCAGGCCACTCTGTGGTGCTGTGATTGACTCTCTTACATCAACACTTCACTGTGGCTCTGAAGCCCAAACCATTCTTGGCAAAATTCAACGTCACCTGAGGCACAGGGAGCTAATGCACACTTTATTATAACACACACGTCACCGTGCTTTGGGATGCTGAAAGATAGTAGAGGTTTCAGGAATCTCAGTGCTACCTGCTACCAAAAACAACAAAAAAAAAGGGACTTAAAGGAATTCTGCTCAGCCTTAATTACACCACACAGCTCTAATGCTGCGATCAGCCAGAGCCACATCCAATAAAACCTCCATCCGGCTCCTGCACGGCGACCTACGCGAACCCGACTCTTTCCCTGGGCTTCCAGCCCAGAAACGAGATTGAGTTTTTATTTAAGCGGTAACGCCTCAACTTTCCCCGGCAGGGCATCCACCGTGCGCGGGTGGGTCCAGCGGCGCTCTCGGGGGAGCCGCGGCCGCCGCCAGCGGAGCATCCCCGGCGCCGGCGGGGCCGTGCCACGCTGGGCTGGGCTAGGTCGGGCTGTGCCGGGCTGGGCTGGGTCGGGCTGTGCCGGGCTGGGCTGGGTCGGGCTGTACCGGGCTGGGCTGTGCCGGGCTGGGCTGTACCGGGCTGGGCTGTCCAGCCCCGGGGCGGTGAGGAGCGGTGGGCGGGAGATCGCGCCGGGCCCGCCCCGCCGCCGGGAGCGCGGCCAGCGCCGCTCCAGAAGAGGCGCCGGGAGCTGCAGGATTACTGCGCTGGCTCCGCGGGGAAGAGAAGGGAAGGGCAGCGCTGCGGCGGCTGGAAAGGCTCGGCTGCAGGGGGGCAACTTCGGGGAACAAAGTTGGGCAGCGGCTGAGGGGAGCGCCGAGCCGCAGCATCCCTCGGGGGGGATGGAGCGGTGGAGCCGGGCAGGGGGAGCGGGCACCGGGGACACGGAGACGGCTCCGGGCGGGTGGCGGTGCCGCGGAACGGTCCCTGCCCGGATCGGGGGATGCCGTGCCGGGCTCGGGGAATGGAGCGCCAGGCACGGGCGCTCGGTACGTGCCGCTGCCCGCCTGGGTGATCCTCGCTGGTGGCGTTTGTGAGGCTCCTCGCCTGCCTGCAGGGCGCTGCTGTCCCCCTCCAATCCGCCCGTCCCCGGGGCGAGGGCTCCGCCAGGTGCCCGTGGCTCCCCCGAGGGCTGGGGATGCGCCCCGGGTCTGGCGGCGCCGGAGCGTGCGGCTGCTGACGGTCTGAGCGTTCGCACCGGCTTTGGGCTTTTCCCCCCCACCTTTAGAATTGTTCTGAGTGAGTCTGGAGTTGCTCAAGTTCTTAAGCTTTGCTTTTAATTAAGCACTAATGGTCTCAAAGGCGAGAAGGCGCGCACGGGAGGGAGCTCGCCCCAGCTCTGGTGTCGGTGGGGATGTGGCGTGTTGGTTTAAAACAGCCCCCGCACCACGCCAGTGAAGGCTCGGTGAAAAGCTTTTTCCTTTCTCTCGCGGATGAGAATTCCGCTCGTTCTGCACGTTCAGGTTCGACCGCATCCTGGCGATGGCGGAACTTTGCCATCAGCCCGGGGAGAGCAGCCCGGGCTGGCCGCGAAGTTTCAGCGGTGGCTCGGTGGCTCGGCACCGCCGCTGCCTCCGCTCTGCCTCCGCTCCCCGCAGCAGCCTCTGCAGGGTTCGCCTGCTCTGCTGTTCCCTCTCTCACCGCTGATCTGCCTCCTCTCTTGCAACTTTATGTTTATGGTTCATGCCTTGCCGGGTGCGAGCTGCCGATGTCCCCAGCATCGTGATGTGTGACCTTGTTGCCAATCCAGCGTGGTGCCTGGCTGTGATTAATTAACCCAAATCCAAGCACCATTTTGTGGGGTGCGTCGGAGGGAGATCAGCCCATTCCTGATGGGAAATGATCCAGCAATAGCCTTGGGTGGGAGCTGGTTAGTCGGGATTACCTTACTGGTGCCGTTGACACACGCACAGGATCCATACTGGTTTTTAGCTGTTCTCGAAGTGCGTGTTTTACACGAGGGGAAAGAGTGTCAGTATTGTTATTGTGAGTCCAAAAATAAAAACCAAGACCTCATGAAGGACAAGAAACTCTCCAAAGTATTGACTGCTGTGTTGTGCAAGAGAAACTTGAACTCTAGCTTAAGCTGCGTGCCAGGCTTGCTCAGTGATGTATTTTTCAAATGTATACGGGAAGTTATGAACAGGATACTAAAATCAGGAGTGGAAATGCTGAACTTGTAAGCTCTGGAAGTGTGTTGTTGCTATCCCATGTGGAATTGTTCCAGAAAGTTGTTTATTATGCAAGAGACTTCCCACAGTAATCTGGCAAATGCATTCGTGAAAGCATTTGCGGGAAATGCTTTGGTGAAGGTGTTTAAGTCTTGCCAAAATGCTGCCAGCTTGGTGTTGGGGCTGCAGCTAAAGGCTCAGAGTGCTGAGAGCTCCGTCCTGCCACGCCGGCTCTTCCCTGCTCCTCGGGGCTCCCACAGCATCCCCGGTTCTCCTGCTTCTCTGCCTCTCTCTTCGCGGTGCCTTGCAGGGCAGGGGACGAGCTGCGGGCTGGCAGCTGGAAGCGGTGGTCTTTCCTGGGAATAAAGCAGTGGGAGGTGCTGCTCGGAGCACACAGCTGCCAGCTGGCAATGGCAGTGGCTGTGGGGTTTTTCCACAGTGGCTTTTGTGGATGGCACCTCAGCGGATAGAACAGGTAGGGCTTGCCTAGCTGATCTGAAACTTGGTTTTTTCTGTGTTAAAGAAGTTAAACCACTGGGTTTTTGTGGTTTGGAGCTGCTGGGGGGTGGTGGCAAGCTCTGGTTGGTGACTCCTGTAGCCCTGGCACTCACTCAGCTCCAGTGCTGGTGACCTGGGCTGGGGTCTTGTCCAGAATTCTGTGCAGTTGGCTGCACGCTCTGCAGATCTTTGAGCTGGATGTGATATATGGACCTCCCTAAACAACTTGTTCTTTAAATTCCCGAAGATCACGTCACCGTAGCTAAGGAGCAATGCCATATTTTCCTGTCACTTTTCTATAATGCTTCTGTTGGAGTTTCCACCCACAAACAAATGCTTCCAGCCACTTGTGCAGGGGCGGTGGTTTTGGTTGTTTGTTTTTTCTGAGCCTGGCTGTCTTTGATGTTGTTTATGTTTATGTTCTTGTGGTGTTTCTTGTGGGAATTTTCCCACTGCAATACCACAAGAACATCTTAATGTTGTTGTGATACAGCAACGGGAGGTTTCTGCAAATAGATTCAATCTTTTTCCTGCTCTTCCTGGAAGAGGCTGAGTCTCACAAGTGACATAAGCCAGTGGTTTTATATGTAAGGAAGTGATTATCAGGATTCGCTTTGATACCAGCAGACACGGATTAACTGCAGTCTGCAAACAAGATTTTTGGTGTATTCACAGTGGTGTGAGGCTGTGTGTGAGGAGCCAGCAAGCCTGCAGGGAGAGGGAAGTTATTAGTGATGAGGAGTGACTGGGCTGGAGGTGAGCATCCCTCCTGACTTTGGATGACTTGAGAAATAATTGCAAGCCTGGTCTTGGTTTTCTAGAAATCAAGGCAAATGGGAAGTTTGTTCATCTGTAAAGTAATTTTTTATCCTTCTTGGTGCCCAGCTTGGAGCTAGGTCTGTCTTGTTGTGCTCTCAAATCCATAACCTCGCAGGGAACAGTGGATTGGAGTCCCCTGGGATGCATGCACACACTGAAGTTGAACACTACTGAAAATACAAGTGATGAGAAATGACTTTTTCAAGACACTTGTGTGATGCAAGCGTTGCTTAAGCTCGTGTTGTGCATGGGTGATGTCAAGCTGGATTAAACGGCAGGATACTCTGAAGTTAACTTTTGTTTGAAGAAGTTAGGAACTTATGTTTTGGTTCTTCCAAACTGAACGTGCCACAGGAACTGGCTCTGGAAAGGGACTTGCCTTGGTGCTCTGTTGCTGCTGTCCTTAAAATATATCTGCAGTGGCAGCAACTCTTTTTTCAGGTATTTTTGTTTATTTGTTTTGTTTTGCAGCTCTACAGCTGAAGTTTCCCTCTCTTGGCCAAACCAGGGATAGTTCAGTCCGTTATTATCCCACTGAAAAACAGCTGGAATGCAGAAAAACGAAATTGAAAGAGCTGTAGTTCCTTCCTGTGCCAACATCTCCACCTTGGATTTAGTGAAGCTGTTTAGAATTGTAGCCCAGACTTTTCAGTGGAGATTTGATCGTCTACATTTTATGGGATGCGGTGTAGGAAAATGAATTACAGGAAAAAAATCAAATAATTACCAGCGATACCTTGTAATGTGCCTTATCCAGGAAAGGATTAGGTAAAGGCTGCAGGTTTGCATAAGCTGAGAAGAACTTTTCTGATTCAGAGCTCAAAAAGCCACACACTTCTCTTGTCCACTGAGACAGATGAAAACCAGATCAAAGTTGATGGCCTTTTGAACAGAAGTGTATCCAGGAGAGCACTGTTGAGGTAACAAAAGTGGGAAGGGGGGAAAAAAACCCTTTGATCTTTGACTACAGTCAACTGAAATTTATTGTATATAGATTTATTTTTCCTAGTGTGCTGTCTAATACAAAGAAAAGACTTGAAACAGAGTGAGGAGAAGTGGCAGGAGTTCAAAAATCTTGTGGATTCTCAGTCTTGTATTTTGTTGAGTGAAGAGTGAAGGCGATGGGCAGCTGATGAAATAATGGAGTTGGTATTTTTTTAGTGTAAAGTAAAAATCTGCGTGTTGAAATTTGGTCTGAGGAAATACCAATTGAAATGCAGGTCTTAATGTTCATAGCGTTGGCTTTATTTTGAAAGAGCAGTTAGTTTTAATAGCCCTCAAGTTTCACTTTTTAAATGTAATAAAGCATACTAATATTCCTTAAAATAAATAATACTTTCATTTGGCAGAGCCGATGTGGGAATTTTTCCCAAATTGTAACATTCAGGTATTTTTCTCTTGAAAAATATATCTGTTAATTAATGCAAAGAATAATTAACTGGCAAAGGCGTTGCATTTCCAGCTGAGAGAACAGCAGTGGGAGCTACTGAAGTTGTGCTCAGCCCTGGACAATCCCACCTGCAGCTGGGGCTCTTCTGGAGAAACTCATTTAATGGGAGCAGCCAGGATTTGAAATCTGGACGTGTATTTTGGTGTTTCCTTAATCCTGATTGCACACAGGAGGAACTTTATCTGTGTTTGACTGCATCACGAAGTGTTAAAATCTGAACTGCAGAGCTGCCAGGGTGGGGGGGCTCCAGAAAACGAGACACAGCCACGTGGGCTGGGAAAGGCTTTTTTTGAGCAAGTGGTTCAGGTAAAAGGAAGAGAAAAGCAGGGATGACCAGACTTGTCAGAGGTTCTTTTTGTCAGGCAGCTCTTGGTTGCTGGAAAATACAAATAATGCATTTCGGAGCTGCAGTTTGAGGGGGAAGCACTGACTGTGTTGGCAAGGAGTGAATAGGCGTGAGCAGGAAGGAGCTTAAAAAAATCTTTGTGCGAGTGAAATCCGACTTAAAAGACAGTGCCACCGACCTCCCTGGGACCCTGGGGAACCTGGTGCTCCCTGAGGTGCTGCAATTCCGGCAGCTGAGGATGGAGCAGGGCTCCTGCACAGCCCCTCACCAGGTATGTGAGCTGCTGTTTCTGCTTTCCTGAGCCCAGCTTATTTGCAGAACGAGTCCAGAATGGCTGAACTGGTTCAGCTGTTACAGATTAGTCCCTCCACACTGGGTTTAAGTGAAGAAAACTAAATAAAGCCGTTTTTAACCATAGTAAGTTACTTGTGTAGTGCACAAGGGAAGCTGTGGAGTCCAGTGCTGTTCTGTCTGAGCCAGGGATGATGGATGCAGCACTGGAAGAGGCAGCAGGTATGGGCAGGTCTCCTACCTATTCCTATAGATCTATTCCTATATCCTGTTCCTTTGGTTTTGAGATGTATGGTTGAGGGAAGACACACTTGTACATTCAATTTTAACAGAGAAGTGAGAAATCTTGACTTTGGCTGTAGTTTCAAAGCAGTGGTTTAAGCCTCGCTGAAAATTCATGGATAAATCCGGATTCCTTTTCCACTGACATTAATGAGCTAACCTGGTATGAACTATTCTAAAAATGCTCTTCTCACTATTCCTGGTTTTTGTGTACTGACTCATTTCAAAAAATACCATACTGCCCTTCCAGCACTGCTGAAATCACAGTGCCATGTTCCTGATGTGGGAAGCATATTTCATTTCAACAAGCCTTGACAATTCTGAAGAGTATTACTGCTCAACATGCTCAGGCCTTTTGTGAAATCTAAAATATAATAAATTACAGCTGTTTGTGGCTGTAAACCTCTCGTTGGAGTAAACTGGTGGGGAAAATCAACTGGTTTTCCACAGTCTGGCTTAATGTGAAGCATGTCCAGCATCCCTTTTGCTTGTGCTGAGGTCAGGACAGTAATTTCCAGTGTAGTGCAGTACTTGACTACATAAGGAGCAATTCCTGTCTAATCCAATCCAGGGTGGATCAGTAAATGATAAATTCTGTTTAGCTTGCAAGCATACAGATTTTCATAGTTCATTTGCAGAAGGATCACGCATCTCTGCATTTGAAGACATTCCATTTGTTGGAGTTGGCATCTCTTAGCATTCCTGGTGCAACGTGCAAGATGAAAAATACTGTTTTAATGGCATATTGCTGTGAGGTATTTTATAGGGAGAAACCAGCAAATTCAACCGGTATGGTTGTTGCAGAAACCATCGTTTATTTCCCTGGATATTGCAAAATGCTTTGGTTTTATCCTCTGTTCTTAAAACTCATTGCAGTCACCTGGATGTGTCTGTCTTGGCTGTCCATCTGTCCTGCTGCTTGAGGATTGTTGGTTTCTAAACCCATGAAAACAGGGTCTGTTTTTGGGGGAGATACTTGATTTCTAAGAGATGCTGGAGCAGGTAATAGCCTTTGGTGTTGTCCTGGGTGGTGCAGTTTTCACATCCAAAGCTCACGACTGAAATATTAGCATTTTCTGATGGCTTTTTCTCTGTTTAATAGGAAACTTTTGGTGCCTGCTGCTGCAAGTGTGTTGCAGGTTGTCTTGTGGGCAAAGCAGAGTGGCAGGAGAGCTCTCTGCAGCACCCTGGGTTATTTATTGAACATCTCAGGCCAGTGTGTTGGTGTGAGTTGTAAATGACAATAAAAAGAAAAGGCTGGATATGCACGTTTGCTTTGCCAGGGTGATGTACAAAGGGTGTATTTGGTAACATTTCTGCCAGGTCACTGCTTGACCACCAGCACCTCTTCCCCTCTGAGATTTATGTGCTCAAGGAACAGGCTGCTGGACAATTAAATAATAACAGTGACATGTTTTTTTTTTTCACTTTGTAAAAGGAAATGCTCTAAAGAAACAGGATGAAGAGCCATTAGCATTTACCCTGATGTATGTGCATTCCTTTCCACTGTTAAGATCAGTGGAAGACCCCAAGTTTCCATGGTTTGTAGTCCTTCAACTGCATCACTTTGAGCATCTAAGTGCGTGTTTTTAGCAGTGTGCACCTCCTCTGGATAAAGATTTATTGATGCTGCAGAGCTGTTATGTTTGTGTGTGCATCAGTGGTGGATGAAAAACATCTGTTTGCACACTGAGCTTTTTACCCCACGGAAAGTGTTTTGTTGTTTTAGACTCGAGATCTCATCATTGATCCTAAAAGAAGGAGGATGTACCTTGACTTACTTGTCTCCCTGCTAAAAGTGGTAGAAGTTGGCTGGTTAAATTCATGCTGAAAGCTTTAGTTTTGTTGAGTTCCAGTTTACCTGGACCTGGCTTAGCCCAGGGCTGTGTTCACAGCCCCAGGAGCTCTGTGCCATCACTGCCTGCCTGCAGGGGAAGTGCACTTAAATGGGATTTTTTTTTCTTTTTAGACAAAATGAGGGGCAGCAGCTGCTCATGTGTAACCCTTTCCCATTCTTGGGCAGTGACTTGTTTGTTTTCTGCTCTTGCCTAAGCAAGAGTTAGCTTTTGTCCTAGAAGGAGCTAAAATAATGTAAACCAGAGTTATTTTCCTCTTCTCCACCATTTTTGAGGGGCTGCCTTCTCACACAGCACTATTCCTCCTCTCATTGATTGTGCCACATCTTTCCTGGTCTAAAAATCCTGTTGAAATTATAGTGGAAAAGTGAAGCCTTACGGAGGACTGGCAACCTATTTGCAGAATCAAATACAGTTCTTGAAGTGCTCGCATACACACGGTAGTTTCCCTTTTAGTGGTGGAGCTTAATGTGTTTATAGATCTTGCAGTTTCTCAATTTCTCGCTATAATTTTTGTAGCTGTTTGATTTCGAATCTCACATTGACTATTTTTGCTGTTGTATTGCTGAAGAAAATAACAATTGCTATGGCCCTGGTAAAGAGCAGTGTTTCTAATGCTTTAAAAGCTGTAGTTTATGGTCTCCTTGAGCATCTCTTTTCCTCAATAAGCTGAAAATGTAAACAGAAGAGGTGTTACATCTAACAGTGCTGTTCTTCTGCAGCTGTTAAATGAAGGATGAGTAGAGTTTCATCCCCTCTTCTCCTGGAATAAGAGATTGTGGGTTTTGCTCGGCACTTTGTTCTGTAGCAGGTTCTTCCCTGCCACGTAACTGTGGTTCACACACTAAAATCCAGAGATCAGAAAGTTCCAGTATTTCAGCAGGTGTGCCTGGAGACTGGAGAGTCGTTCTGCAGACCTGTCCTCCTACAAAAGAGCTGAAATCAGTTGAACCCTGATGAGGGAACACCCCATCCTCTTCAGAAGCACAGCCCTGGGAGCCCCAGGCTGGAGAGGGGAGTGGTGCCAGCCCCTGCGGTGTTTGCTGAGCCCTGACCTGGTGAGTGACACCACTGGAAGTGATGGGGGCATTTGGTGCCTCTCCAGAAGGCGCTGAGGTGAAGGAAAGGACTTCCCCAAGCTTTTTTCACATTTTCTTCAACAACTGCCAAGAGGACTGGAGTGTCTCTCTCTCCTGTTTTTTATTCCTTCAATACCCAGCTTAATCAAGCCCAATGTAAGTCCTTAAGGCTTTGACCTTGTCCCCATCCTGTCCCATGAATACCCTCGACGTGGGTTATAGATGAATACCTGTATGTATGTATGTGTACATGAATACCCTTGATGTGGGTTGGTAAGTTTATTTCCAGGTTTATTTTCAGATGAAGAACAGCTCTCAGTAGGTGTGTTTGGTGACTGGGATGGCTGCAGTGTTTATACTCCTTTCTAAAGCTCTTCTACCTTTCAAAGTACCACCACAAAGCAGCTTCTTCACAGCCAGGCTCCATTTAGAAATGTGAAATAATCTCTGGCTCGGAAGCTGGGCTTACCGTGCCGTTCCCCAAGCCATGCAAGGGAAACATCAAGGGAAACAAACATGGAACTCATCTCCTCTACCGAACTGTACCCGACTTTTTCTGGACAGTTTTTTTTGGGAGGGGACTTGGGTTTTTTTGCTTCTTTCCTTGGTCAGAGGCAGAATGACTCCTGAAGTGTCTGTCCCAAGTGTAGCTTAACCTGAGCCCTGTTTGCCATCACTTGCTGAATGCTCTCCAGAGTTCAGAAAGTTGCATAAGCTCCTTATCTGGAGCTAAGCAGCTTGAGGAAGTTGCAGAGCTCCACCACCTCGTACTTCCTCCTGCTGAGCAGTTTTAGCCCAGTCCCCTCTTCCCCCAGCACCTGAACACCCCGATGTTACAGATTTTCATAACCTGCATAGCTAACTGCTCGTGCCTGTGTCACCCTGAAAGAACAAAAGGCTCCCAGACCTTTGCATAGTTGTGAATATAAAATAAAAACACAACAGTAAAATGTGTGAAACTGATCGAAAGCAGTGCTGAGGTTTGGGATTAAACTCCAGTCCTCGTTCTGAGATGGGCTCTTGGTTGCTTAATGCCCAGTAGGCATCAGTTCTGATCTGGGTCATTGAATCCCTTTAATTCCTGATCTGGGTCATTGAATCCCCTTAATTCCTCACCTGGTACCTGCTGCCTTTTTGGGAACCTTGGGTATTGTCACAGTAGATGTTTCCAGCCTGAAAATATTACGTGTAAGTCTCAAATTTACAAATCCCTAATGACATAGGCATACTTCCCTGGGTGTCCGAGGATGTTCTCTGTCCAGCAGATAATAGTCCAGAGTGACATTTTGAAGAGAACCAGGCTTGGAATTTTTATTTGGAGCATATAACAACATCCAGAACATAAAAATTACATTTTTTTTTTCCCCTGCAGGTAACCTAGCAAAATAAGCAGAAGGAAAATAGTCTCCTCTGTCCTGATGCCCCTTTACTGTAACAAAGGCCATCTTCTCCCAGCCCTTGGCTCCCTGCAGCAGGGAGAGAGGAATCAGCAGTTCCTCCGTATTTTCAGAAAAAGTTGAAGTGCATTATTCCCCAGAATAAGCACTGCAGACAGTTAAGTGCCTGTAATTCTAATGCAAATTTCTTTTAATTCTAGATTGGTAAGGATCCACATTTTTCTTTCCCAAAAGGCTCAGCAGCTTGTCCAATAAGCCTAATTAAAGGTGGTAATGGACATTCCATTCTCAGATTGATTTATTCCTGTGCTTCCTGGGAAATAGTGTTGCAAAGTGATTTGACCTGGTTAAATGGCACCTGTGGAAAGGGTTTGAGGTACAAGCAAGGATGGCAGCAGAGAGCTGATGTGGTTTTCTTACTTTCACAAAAGAAATGTGGATGATGGAAAACCCATTTACTCTTTACTTCTGTAAAGTTTAACTCATAATGAACTTACAGAGAATCCCAGAATGGTTTGGGTTGGAAGGGACCTTAAAGGTCATTCCTCTCCCTGCCATGGGCAGGGACACCTTCCACTGTCCCAGGCTGCTCCAAGCCCTGTCCAGCCTGGCCTTGGACACTGCCAGGGATCCAGGGGCAGCCCCAGCTTCTCTGGGCACCCTGTGCCAGGGTCTCTCTCCAGATGCAGGAAACTACAGTTCTGGGCACACTTGGTATTTGTTATTTATCTGGTTCCTTGCAAACCCTCCTGAGGGATGCATTATTCTGATAAATTGTGTGTAGGAGTTCTAAAAAATCCAGCCTTTTGTTTCACTGGGATATGTTTTACATAGCTGAGACTTCTCTGACTAAAAGGGGTTGGTACTTCTAGAAACAAAATCCCAGCAAGGCTTTGTCATCAATTGGCAAAGCTCTGTGACTGTGTTCTTCCTCTCCACAGTGTCCAGTATATGGAGAGACAATTAATATTAGAGGAAAGTGAAAGACGTCTTGAAAGTCGCCTTTAATATTAGGCTTTGAAAAATCCTGCTTCTCACATTCATTGTGATCAGGTGACTTTAATGGTCTGCTTAGTGAAAAAAGGCTCTGAAAGCCTTTGCAGAATTAAAATTCCTTTTTATGAGTTAAAAACATGCACTGCAGGCACAGCTTCAAGTACTCTTGTGCAAGGTTTTTTTGTAGATGAGTTTATACTTTGTTCTTGCTTTAATGGCACCACTTCAAGCCGGGCATAATGTGTTCTTCAAGGCTCTGATTTTCACCTTCGCTCTCCCATACAATGAAGGATGCAAAGGTGTCCCAAATATTTTAGCAGCTGCAGCATCTTTCAGGCCACGTGTAATAGATGTGACTACTCAAATTCTGTATTCAGCTTAGAGCAACTTCTCCCTGTGAGGAAGATGAGAACCCATCCAGTGTATGTGTTGACACACACAAATATCCACTCTTCAGAGAGGATCTTTCCTCCTGATGATGGTAACTCCAGAAAAAGTGAAATGCAGAAGATCTGGAATTCTGTGGGAGGATCTGGAAAGAGTTAGGGGATGCTGCCCTAGATCTGAGAGGTTTAGGAAGAAGGATTAGGTAGGGCTGTGCTTTAGCACAGAAAAATACAGATTTAGTGGTGGATTGAATTTATGTAGCATGTCTCTAGTCTCTGTTTGTAAAGGACCTCTGGTGTCTCCTGGCCTCTTCCTCCCTTTCCTGGCTCAAAACACAGGACTGTTGTTAAACCATAGAAACAGTTTCCACTCTGTGCTTTAAATCAAGGTGCTAGTGGAGCTTGCTAAAGGGAATAAAGCAGCTTTGTGTGCCTGTAGCCCACTGCAGAAGGGCTGAGCTCTCTGGTTCAGTGGGTTTATTGGTTTTTAAAGAATTATGAATTTAGTTTGAGGTCATTTCTGGAAAAGCACTTTCTCTTGGTCTGCAGTACACGATTAATGGGGAGAGCAACGCCAAGTGCATTAAGACATGAAGTGAACCTTGGAGATCTGAAAGAAAAACAGCATCTTCTCAGGCCTGGGGCTTGCTGCTGCTGCTTTCCGGTTGGACATGGTGCAAAAGAATTGTTACTCTCTGAAGGAAAGTGATCTTTGGGAAGTGGAGCTTTTCGGTTAGTAAAGCTCCCAGTGGAGGTTTTCTGGGGATGGACTTCAGCCTTGCTTTGGTGCCATGAATGACCTCAGAACAATATTAGCATCATCATCATTATTATTATTAGAATGAATTAAATCCCCTGAACCTCAAAATTTTAATTTGTTTTTGTTTCTCCATCCCCCTCCATGGGTTCTCTCTGCATCACCCTTCTGCAGATCTGTTTTCCTGCCAGGGCATTTCGTATCTTGTACTCTCAATACTTTACAAACCTATTAACCTCTCTCCCCATCTTCTTTTCCTTCCTTGTTTTTTAGGCCTTTGTCAGACAGAGATTTTCCTAATTTGAATTTAGTTCCTAAGTCAGGAAATTGATTTTTTTAGTACTTTAGATACTCTCAAGTTCATCACCACTGAATGTTATCTGGGTGTAGCTCTCTGCTCTTTCCAGTTTTGTTTGGGTTTTTGGTGGTTTTTTTTGAACCAAAAGCTGTCAAACTTGCCCGGCAAAGCCAGTGGAATCTTTATCACATCTGACCTTGTACTGATATTTAAAGTGATCTTGTTAAGTAATTTAAATTCTTGGCTGGATTTTTTTCTCCCTGAAAGTGAGGCCTCATTACATGGGAGGGATAAAAGAGGTGTTCCACAGTTGTTTGGCTAAAAAATCTGGTTCTTTCTTTACTGCTTTTGGTGGATCAGCCATAATTGCATACATCAATCTTGGGACAGAGTGTAACATTCATTTTTTAGTGTCAGTGGAAGAAAACTCAGTGGAATTTAACCTCTAATTTCTGTTTTTTCCAAATTACGATTTTATGCTAAGACTTGGTTTCCTGGGGACACAGGGAACAAAGATACCCAAATAATAACAACAAAAACAACAACAACAACAATAATAATAATAATAATAATAATAATAATAATAATAATAATAATAATAATAATAATAATAATAATAATAATAATAATAATATCTAGATTGTACAAAACTGAGATTAACTTCCCTTTCCTTGCCATCACAGGGGTCTGGGTACTGTCCTCCTCCAGCAGTGAGTTAATGAAGCAAATGTGTATCTAAACTGGTGCTGGAATTAACTGGATTAATGAAGGGGAGCAGGGATGTGGAGAGCAAAACAGAGAGAAAGTGACGGGTGGGAAGAAGTGGTGAAGTGTTGGTTAAAAAGAAAATAGTAATTAAAATAAAATACCATATTCTGTGGTGTTAATAATAACCTTAAAATGGTTTGATTCTCTTGCTCTCCTGTCATGTGCAAGCAAATCAGCCCCACTGATCCACTGAACATCTCTGAGGGTTTTCTCATGGTCTCCAGTGGGTTTTGTTCTGCCTCTTGGTTGGATGTTTTTTCTCTTACCATCTCATTTTTTGATTAATATCTGTGCTACTGGTTTGAAATTCGGCTGAAAACGCAGTATTCGAGTTTTCAGGCAATGTCTCATAGTTTCCTTTGTAAAAAAGAAAAGAAACTTCTTCATAAAAATATTTGAGCATTTTATTCCTGTTCATAAGAGAGGAAACTCTCTCAGACGGAAGAACTTTTCAAGTGAAACTTCACAGACATCAATGCAGATTAAACTGCCTTGGTCTCAAGTAAGAAGTAGAAGGGGGGAAAAAAAAGTGCTGAAATGGGTTCAGCTCTAACCATTCAGCTGTGACTTGGAGCTTTTCTTTCCTTTCACATCAGTGCTCTGTGCTGCAGGGGATTATTTTCCTGCATGTGACTGGGAGGGAGATAATCACAGACAGGATAGATTAAGGGTACCTGTGGCCCTATCTCCCAAAGCTCAGTTCCTCGCTGAAATTGGTGAATATTTCTATCAGGCTCCTCCATTCCCAGGCTATATATCTATATATATATCTATATCTTTGAAAAGAATAAGAAAAGGCTGGTGAAGCCATATATAAAACGCGAATTTCACGTTTTTACCTTTATTCCTCCTGTTTGCTTCCCTTCTTGAAGCATCGACCCCATTTTTTTCTCTTGGTTTGTTACTTCTTGGGAATTAATTGTTCTTTTGTGATTAAACAGAGACAAAACATCTCCCTACCTGTTGCATGTTAGGCTGTAAAAAAATGTGATGCTGGAGCATCAATTTTGTGTCAGCTTTGGTCTGGGGAGTTCCAGTGATGTTGGTCAAGAAGAAACAAATGTATAATGTAATAATAAAATATTAAATTCACACCGTGTGTAGGATCCATTTAGAGGACAATCATCTGCCTTTGTGTCATGTAATACATTTATTTGTTTGATTTTTTTGGTGGATTAGGCTCTCCAATGTTAAAAACCCCAAATAAAACCAACCCAGCCATCAGACCTCTGCAGGGCAGTGGGGAAAGGCTGTCCTGTCTTGCTCTGAGTAAATTGGCCAGGAAAGTCTGCATTAAAATGCATTATTAAAGAGTTTAAAATCAGCAATCTTGGAGGCTTTTTCCATTTAAATGCCAAGTTGAGGCCAGGGCTTTGTGGGAACCCTCAGTGCCGTGGTGGCATTTGGGTGGGAGAGGTGCAGATTCTCATCTTCACGTCTTCTAGGAATACTTTTCAATTTCCATTGGAAACAAAGAAACATTGCTTTTTCTGGAAAATTCCTGCCTAATGCAGTGCACAGGTCACAGTTTAAGGTTAGATTGGGTGTTTTAAGGACATGGTTGTGTATGGGGGATTTCTTCCTGCACTGAGTTGGGCATAGGACAAAAACACCATTTAAATGGAATAAATTTTCTTGTAGGCGCTTGAGCATTAATGAGACTCGGAAGGAGGAAAGAGAGGGTGAGAAAGAAGAGATTTTTCTGCCTTTCTGTCTTTAGAATACATTATTAGATTGTTATATATCTATATCTCTCTGTAAATACTTGTGTGTGTATGTGTAGGTAGCAGCACCTTTTACTGGTTCACCTAAAGAGTCTCCAGGGTTTTTCAAGCCCAGAGTGTCCTGACTCTTTAATTTGTCAGCTCTAAAGGCATTCAGCACAGAATGATTTTTCTCACGTGTTGCGGTTTAAATTGTCCCTGTAAGGGAAGTTTAGTGGGTTGGAAATGTTGTTTGTGTCTGCTCTGATCGAGTTTCTGAGTCTCTCCTGGAGTGAGAGGGACCAGGCAGGCTGGAGTGCTCATTTTGATGAGGCTTTTGGGACTAAGAGCAGCAGTATTTGTTATAGAGGGCTCTGAAAATCAAAGTTAACTTCTTCTTCAGGAGAATTTAAACACAGGGCCCTGCTGATGTGAATTTTGGTGCAGCTGGATGTTGACGATATTTTTGTGTTAAGTTTTACATTCTTTTCAGTTACAGAGAAATATTGTCAGCACTCTCAAGTGGATTGAGTGTGTCACTGTTTTGTGGCATTTAATGGGCTGTCTGTGGTTAGGGTTTTTTTGTTGTTTCATTTTTAATTGGTTTTAAATCTTTGTGTTGGGAGGGAGTTGAGGACAGGCTTCAGGTTTGCGTCTGATTTTTTTGTTCTGTTTATTCAAGCGCTTGCTGGCCTGTTGTCACTTTGCTCCCTGGATGCCTCAGTTCAGGATCTGCCTGAATTTCACTTCCTGGGATTTGAAGCCCATCTCAGACGTGGGATCTTGCTGGTCCTATCCTGTGATTTTGAGTAGAGACATGAGGGAGAACGGCACAAAAAAAATTATTTGAGGAAGATGGTTTTGCCGTGAGCTGCAGCATCATTGGCAATTCAGCAGCCTCTAAATTTTTGATGGAGAGGGAACTGCTGACAAATTGCTGTAGGTGACCCTTGGAGCCAGGGCAGCCAGCGTGGATCAGCATTCCTGGGGCTCCGTGGGTGTTAATTCTGGCTGGGACTCGGCGAGAGGCACAGATCAACTTTGTTCTGGCCAAGGAATATCAAAGTGGAATTATGTATGCAATGGAAAGTGATGAGTTTTTATTGGGGCAACTGTGCAGGATAAAAGAGGCTTTTGAAGTTGTGATTTGTAGTGGATGGCACCGAAGGTGCTTGGAGAGAAATGCTGATATTTGTGCCTCACCAGAGAGCGCTCTGCATGTGTTAATAAAGGCTCTGGACTCGGGAATGGATCATAAAAGCATCCTGGGCTGATCCCAGCAGGAAAGGGGGGATTGTGCCCCTCTGCCCCCTCAGGTGAGCCCCCACCTGCAGAGCTGCCCTGGCCCTGGGCCCAGCACAGGGAGGGCCTGGAGCTGCTGGAGAGAGGCCAGAGGAGGCACCAGGATGGGCAGAGGGATGGAGCAGCTCTGCTGGGAGGAAAGGCTGGGAGAGCTGGGATTGTTCACCTGGAGAGGAGAAGCTCTGGGGTGAGCTCAGTGTGGCCTTCAGTGCCTGAAGGAGCCACGGGAAACATGGAGAGAGACAATTGACAAGGGATGGAGGGACAGGACACAGGGAATGGCTCACACTGCCAGTGTAGGTTCAGATGGGATATTGGGAAGGAATTCCTCCCTGTGAGGGTGGGGAGGCCCTGGCACAGGGTGCCCAGAGAAGCTGTGGCTGCCCCTGGATCCCTGGCAGTGCCCAAGGCCAGGTTGGACAGGGCTTGGAGCAGCCTGGGACAGTGGAAGGTGTCCCTGCCATGGCAGGGGTGGCACTGGATGGGCTTTAGGGTCCTGCCCAACCCAGACCATTCTGATTCCAGTGGTCACCCTTCTTTTCAGGGACTAGGAACTGGCTCAGCAGCAGCCTCTCCTCCATGCCAAGGCTCCCTGTGCTGCTGGCAGTGAGTCCTGGCAGCCCTGGAGAGTCTGTAACACCAGCGCAGACATCGGAGTCATTCCTCTTACGGAAATAAAAATCAGGTCTCACCCTTTCCCCCCACTGCAGCTGCACAAGCCAGAGTTCATCCAACTTCATATTTGATTTTTTTTTTTTATTCAAACAGCTCTGATTTATTTATCAGAATTCTAGAGCCCTACATTATTTTGAAATGATTTGTGACATGCTGTCATGTGGGTTCAGAGAATTCCTGACCTCTGGAAGTACCTGTCTTGGAACGCCTGGCTGAAGGTGATGACCCATATGTGTTATCAAAAGGGTGTCTGGAATGGGTGGGTTACAAGGGGAAAGCCTCAGGCATGCAAATTACAAGAGCAGGGGCCTGAAAATAACAGAGGAAATACTTGATTTGTGACAGGTCACTCTTCTGGAAAAAAAAAACCAAGGATTTTTCAAGTTGATTATTGGCTTGAAATATTGTTATTCCAAGAAAGGAAGAATTAATGGGCAGAGCACAGGTCGTGTCATCAAGGGTGCATTGCAGTTTTAACATTTTTGTGTTAATCAGCAGGGGTTGAAATGCACGAGTTTGTCGTGCTGTCATGGGTTGGGAAGGCATTTAATAATCACTGAAGTATAGAGAAATGTATCTGTACAAAGTAATAAGTGGAAATATTTAAAGTAGCAGCAGAAGTTGGCTTTTGGCAGTGACTGATGAATATGAATATCTACTTTTCAATTTTATTAACACTTGCAGGGAATCTCAAACTTTTCTCTGTGCTAAATATGCAAAATTCTGGGTTACCACAAGTAAAGAATTCTTCCCAAGACACTGCAGCCTGAAAGTATTTAGTTTTTTACATCCTTCCCTCCTGTATGTGTGGGAAGTACAATTTTGGCACTGAGTGAAGGTTTTGCTCGGAGCCTGGGAGTGAGTTTGGTGGTAAGTGAGCACACAAAGTCTGTGTGCAGATGAGATAAAGCAGATTGCCACACAAGTTCGATGTGTGGACATTCCACTAGGTAATGTAGAAAAGGGCAATATAATTCTGATTTAATTTAATAGCTGCATTTTGAATTTGAAAAATTAACCTGCTGTATTCCATGGAACACCTTCACTGCACCAACACCAAAACCGGTTTCCAGTGCCAGGAACTGAACAAGTCATGAGATTGGAGTCACTGTGGTGGGAATTGGTCTTCCAGTGTATGTTGGGTGTTGGGTTGCTGTTGCTTCTGACTTACTAATTTTAATTTGTATCTTGTGACTGGTTAAATGGTAGGAGTTTAAAGAGAGCCTGGTGAACTTTTCCTGGCGAACTTCGGGAAGAATGCAAAGCTGGTTTTCCTGTGAAGCGTTCTCGGGGTGTCCCAGGGTTGATGGAGCTGAGCTGTCTCCGCAGGTGCTGCAGAGTAAAAACCTCTGGCAGGATGTAAAGAGGCTCTCGAGTGGCTGATGCCCAGAGCTGTGGAAGGTGATGGTCTCAAAACAGAACGGGATTCCTGAGGACTTTAAGATAAATGTCGTTCCTTAATTATTTTCTTTTTGCGACTTTGCTGCTTTTGTTGAGATGGAATAACTCCCTGTGGCCAAGGCTGAGCTGAGCCGAAGGTTTTTCAGTGGTCGTAGCTGTGAGATGGCAGAACTGCAGGTACCGAGTTCAGAAAGCCCTGCTGCTGTGTGTGGGGCCCGGGCTGCCGCGAGGAACCAGAGGTGAAAAGCAGAGATGTTCTCTGACGCTCAGAGCGGGGAGCTGAGGCTGCGGGGAGAGCGGCCGCTCAGCCACTGCAAATGTTCTTTGCTGCAGTGGGAGAAGGAGGGACTGAAACAAGTGCAGGGCCGGGGAGGACGTTCTGCAGAGCAGAACCAGCGGCGTGATGCGCGTCCCGGGGAGGCTCGGATCGAGCGCAGGGGATGGATGGGCTGGGGAGGCCGGGGACCGCGCCCGAGAGCCGATAAATGCAGCCAGACAGGAGAAGCCGTAATAAAACTCCCTGCAGAACAGTTGCTGCTTCTGCCATATTAAGCTGTTGTAAATTAATTTCGTATAAAATGATGCTTTTAACTAGGCCTCTGCTAATGGCACACTGGAGAGAACTTTAATCCTGCTCAGTGCTTGGTAGTGGAGGAGTTCCTGTGAAAATTCCTTGCTGGTTTTTGTGCTTGCAGCTCGGTCAGGAGGATTTGGCTGCTGGCAGTGCCCCTGCAGGGACAGGAGGCTGAGGAAGAGCCACGGGCACCTCACGGGGGCTACCTGGGAAGCAGCTTCCTAACGAGGAGCTCCTGTGGAACAGGGATCTAATGAGACCCCAAAGGAGTTGGAGCAATCCCGTTTTTCCTTGGAGCACCATTTTAAACTTGTCAAAGCCACAGCATTGCTTAGCAGGCTTTTTAACTCTGTTCTTTGTCTTGCTGCTGGAGCTTTTAACTGGTCGATCCTATTTTATTTACGGCCTTTCAGGTGTGGTGGGTGCCTTTGCGTTTCTTTCAGGAGTGTGCTGCCCCTGCTGCCTCTGTGCTGGTCAATATTGCCTCTGTGTTTTGTTTTTCAAAGCCTTTGCAATCTCTAACATGAAATTACTCTGATATCTTACTCTCTAGATCTGCCTGGTGGATGATGTCAAATTGAATTAACTCTTTCCTTCAGCTGACAAAAATCCCTCCTAAACTCTCTTAAACTGGCTTTAATGCAACAAATAACAGATACCAGTTTGATTTTAATAAATAATTAGTGGTCAGCTCTGGCAGTAGACAGGTCTAACCTTGCCTGGATATTTGGAGATACTTTTAGCACTTTAGAGTTGGATTCGTCTCAACACAGATCCAAGTGAACTGGGCTGTGTTGGTATTGAAGCAAAATCTGGAGATTACCTGGTATTAGGGAAAGATTGGCTCGATACTTCAAGTGCAAATGGAGAACTACTACAGGGGTTTTGTTCTCTTTCTTTTGGATTTTCAAAAGCCTGTGATTGTAGCATTTTTCTAATAATTTTTTAATTGACCGTGGAGAGGTAAGTGTGGAGTTCCCATGCAAAACTGGAATATTTTCATCGTGGCACTGGTGCCTGCCAGGCTTGGAGTAGGGAGGCAGAGGCTTGATTCAGGCAGGAGGCAGAGGCTTGATTCAGTGCTGTGGAAGATTTAACAGTTCCTCTGTTTCCTCCCTGAAACCAAGTGGGTTGGGTAATTTTCACAACTGCTGACTTCATTTTGAGGGTAATCAGAAGTGGACGTCGCTCCCCTCCCCCAAAAGCAGGTAAAATGGGCTGCTTGAGCTTCTTGTGGAGTGTTCAGCTCCTCCTCTTTTCATGCTGCCCTGTGGAGATGACTTCACCATTAATTTGAGCGTAAATCTCATAATTTATCCTGATGAAGCCCTGGCACAGGGTGCCCAGAGAAGCTGTGGCTGCCCCTGGATCCCTGGCAGTGCCCAAGGCCAGGCTGGACGGGGCTTGGAGCACGCTGGGACAGTGAGAGGTGTCCCTGCCCATGGCAGGGGGTGGGATGGGATGGGATTTAAGGTCCCTCCCAACCCAAACCAGTCCATGATTTTATGAGAATTTAATAATTCCCTGCCTTAGCAAAGATCTGCTGACCTCTAGTGTCAGGACATCACTTGATTTTCTGTGCTGTGCTTTGTGATCGATACAGAAAAATAAGTTCTGGGTCTCCATAGCTCTCCTGAGTTCCAGGAATTTCTGATTAATTTAGACTCGATGACTCTACAAATTCCTCCTGCTCAAACACCCAAGTTTAAAATTAACTTGCCAGCCAGCTCTGACAAGTTCCAGTTCTATATATAGAAATAAAAATTCCACCTTTAGGGAACTCTGCTTTTTATGTTGGACTCTGTGTAGTAAAAATTAAGGTCACTGAATAAAATTACTGACTCTTGAACCTTTCCCAAACTTTTTATTTCTTACAGATGTTCTTGTAGATCACTTGTCACATTGTATGATCTGAAAGTGCATAGGTCTTGGAAGGCTAATTTTAAAGGAAAAGAAATGAAGCTGAATTTTTTGATATGGTTGTGCTCCCATCCTGCTTAATTTGTTTGGCTGGTAATTGGTTTGGTTTGGTTTTTTTTTTTGGATAACCAGTTACTTCCTTCAAAAAAATTGTTGGAGCAACTCGTGAGAAATGACTTTTCTCTGAAAGTCAAAGAAATAAATAATAAAGAAATGAAACCTATTAATTTTTCCTGGTGTTTTTTGCACCACTTCACAGCTTTGCTTTTTCACTGCCTTGAAATAACTTCTCAAAACAGAGCACTACCTAATAATAGGAAGCTTTCAGATTTAAAAAATAAATTTCTATTTCCTTTTGCATACTCCCTGGCTATTACTTTGTTTCTTTACAGTCTTTTCCAGCCTCAGCAGGTGCTGTTTGCCTTTATTCTTTCTGGCCTTTACATACAAAGTGCTGAATTTTGGGGGAGCCAGTTTAAATCTTTTTATTTCCGAAAGCTCCCAAATGATGTTGTGGGTCTGCCCCTTTGCTTCTGTAAAGGGGGACATAAAATGACTCTTAAGAGTCATTTTATTATAATTGCTATTTTAATATTATTAGTAACATTTTAATATTTTCATGTGACATAAAAAATTAATTTCTAATTTTGGAAACAGAATCCAGAGGCAAGGGGCTGGGACCTGAGAAACAGCTGGGGTTGTGTGGGAGCTGTGAAGGTGGCAGAGATGCTCAGCGTTGTCCTTGGATTTTGGATCCCTTCATTGGCATTGGAGTTCTTTGATGCAGGTTATTTCCACGTGAGGAATAGCTGGAATATGTATTTTTATAAAAAGCAACTCACTGCAGCCTTTCTAATAGAAAGTTTTGGGGATTTTAACATCTTAATTTTTAGATCATTGCAATAAGAAAGAAGAGGTTACAGCGAAGATGAGCTGCTGTGGTGCTCAATATTTGAATTTTTTTTTCCTTTTTGGAGCAGTTTCCAAGGCAGAAGCTTTCTCCAGTGCCAAGCATTGACCAGGGGTCTGTAAACAGCCTGATCCCACTGACTTGGCCAGGGGCAGCTCTGCTTTGTAGCCCTTCATGTTCTCTCTGCAGAGAAAAACTACTGTGGGCTCCTTTTCTTTCTGGGAAAGCAGAGAACTGAGGAGGAGCTTCAGTGAGTTCACACTTTGGGTGTGCACCTGGTTTTGCATCTTTGTAAAGAACAGGTGTTATTGAGCACAAGGATGCATTTATCTGGCTTAGGGCTGTAAATTTGAGCGCTCCTGAGCGTGGTGCTTTTAAAATGAAGCAACACTATTCAAGAATAGATCCTAGATTAGCAAAACCTGACAGAACACAGGGAAATGAAGTGTTTAATGCCATTTAAGTCTTACAAGGTTAGCTGGTAGCTGCTGTTCTCTCTTTAGATATTAAAATTTATTAAAATATAATGCAGCCAGAGGTTGGGATGTATTTTTATGATTTTATACCCACATACAAAGCTCTCCAATTTTAATTTTTTTTTTTAAGCTTCTACCAAAGCAGTTTTTTGCTGGCCTGAAAGGGATCTATCGTGTTCTGCTTTGCCCAGAGCACTTAGAGAACAAAACCAAATTAACTTTTAGCTTTTCCATATTTTTTTTTTCCCTTGCAAGGCTGCAAGAAAGCTGACACACGAGAGTGACCTAGTTTAGTCTTCCTGCTCCACCTCCTCCCCTTTCCCCTTCCTGCCCTTCTGGCTGCCCTCCCTGCTCTGGGCAGCTGTGGAATCCCTGGATTCCGGGGCTTGGGATGGTGATGCTCCAGCAGGATTTAGCTCTGCAGCCCCAGGCTGGGCTGTTCTGGGGTGCTCCTGTGCTGGAGGGTGTCTGGCTGTCCATGGAAAACCTTCCTTTGGGAAGGCTCTGCAGGTGCCCCTTGGAAACCCAGGGTGAGGAATGGCCAACTCCCAAGTTTTCAGTTTCAGCGAGAAGTTTTTCTGTTGTTTGGTTTATTTTTTATTGTTTCAGTTTGCTTTTTTTTTGTGTTCTCTTTTTTTTTTTTGTTTTGGTTCTGTTGGTTTTGGGGTTTTGCGGGTTTGCTTTGCTAAGGAAAAAAAGAAAGGCAAAACCAAAAACTAAACAGAAAAGGAGGAAATGAAAGTCTAGAACTGGAGATCTGCTGCAAAACAGGTTCCAACATTTCTTGATGAGACCTCACTTCTTTTTCTGGCTCAAAGAAAAGTTCGGACAATGTTCTCAGGCCCAGGGTGTGACCCTCAGGGTGTCCTGTGCAGGGCTAGGAGTTGGATTTATGATCTTTGTGGGTCCCTTCCAACTCAGGATATTCTGTGAAGAATTACACTGTTGCCAAAGCACTGTTTAGAGGTTTTTAACGTGCACAATTAACAGAATTTATTGTAGTCCCATCACTCCTTTTGGAAGCCAATAATATTTTAGTTGCGTATCACAAACGTTTTTTGGTCTGAGATCTGTGAGAACCGAGTGAGGCTCCTAAACCTGTGCCCGGGGGTGGGATATTCCCCTTCCCATCCGAGGTGCCTGGGAATTGCTGGAGCCCTGCAGTGAGCCTTCCTCTGCGCCAGCTTTGCTGGGAGATCAATACCTATTACTCCATAGAGATGTGAGGGCTCGGATTTGTTTCTTTTCTGGTTTAGAAGCACGTGGGGAAAATGAGAAAGCAAGAACTTCAGCACAGGATGGAGGATGGCACTGCCAGCTCTGTGTGGAGGTGGCAGTGGGTCCCACAGGAGCCAGGGATAGCAGGATGAGGAAAAAATACTCTCCTTGTGGCAATGGGTGATGTGTTTTGGAGGAGAGTAAATTCTCCTAGCAAATCACAGCTTGGGGATGTGTCAGAGAGGACCCTCTGTTTGAATTCTTTTTCTGGGGAGCTTAGCTTGAAATTCAAGCACTTAATCTACAGCAATATTAAAAACTTAATTCTAATGTTAAAAAAAAAAAAAAAAAGAGACAGTTCACATGGAAACATGGAGTTCAGACAGCTCAGGTTTGGCTCCTCAGAATTAGAAGTTGCTTTCTTGACCTTAATATTGCCATGCACTGATCTGTGGAAGAAGGATTCCAGAAGGAATCATTTAGTCTGGGCCGTGTCCTGCCTGTCTCCCCTCCCTCTGAAGAAAGAGGATGCTGTGGAAGTGACATCCAGAAAATATGAAGGCCACAGTTGTACTACAGCTAAAGAAAAACTATGGTAAAGCTTCTTTAGGAAAAAAATGCAAGTAAAATAATGTCCTAGATAAAAATAAGAGACTAGACTAAAATAATGTCCTACAAACAATAATGTTGGTAGGCCCTGGCACAGGGTTTGTCATCTGGCCAGTGACAAAGTAGCAGTGGCAGTAAATTGGTTCATTGCACCTGGTGGAGAAGTCCAGAGAGGAATTAAAAACTAAAAAAGCCATCGGTGAGCACATCACACTCCAGTGCATCAAAAAAAGGACGGGTTGGACGTGGCTGTAGTGAAATCAGTTACTGTTTGGTGGTGTTGCCAGCGTGGTTTGTGCAAGGCAAGTGCAGCACACGCTGCTGCTCACAGATGTGTTCAGCTGCTGAGCTGGGTATGGCTGCACCTCCTGTACTCCCTTCCTTTAAATCCACCGTATCTCACAAATAAATCACTGCTGGAGCTCGGTGGCAAGTGGGAACTGCAAAATCAACCTACCTGTCAGCTCTGCTCCCGCTGGAGAATAAAACTTCCAGCACCTCATGTACATGGGAAAATGTGAAATACAAATGTGCCCTTCTGTTGGGGATTAAGTCCTGGAAGAAAGAGGAACATTAAAGGATCTGTCAACTTTGTATTTATTTAAAAGTGCATTAACAAGGAAGCCAGTTCTTAAGGACCATCAAGGGATTCAGTTTTATGTCTGTTCTTTTAACAGGTTAAACCTTGCCACCTCAAAGACCAAACACAGTTCCCCTGAGACAAGCAGAATTACTGAATTCAGGTGACTGAAGATGCTGCTGCTGCTGCTGTGGGAGCAGCTGCTCCTGGTGTCATTTGCTGGCTGCCTTGCAGGTAACAATAATCTCTAACTTCTCTTTTAGAGCTGTGCATAAGTTCCCAGATTCAAGGTTTCAGCTGCACTTGAGCAGGAGAACCCAGAGGCTTTGAAATGCGAAAGTTATGTAGAGTTTAGAAACCAAGCATGCAATAGATGTGTTAAATAATGCAAAATATTTAAAGTGGGTAAATTAAAAGAACCTTTGCTACGTAGGGGTGTGCTTTCAAAGCCAGCAGAGGATACTGGAATGCATTAAGGATGCTGTTGGTGGCAGTGCATCGTAGGTGTGCTGATTGAAGAGCTGCAGTGTGTGTTTGTCTTTAACTGGACACTTCAGGTTCTTGTTGTGGCTGATTGCTGCAGCTCTTCTCACAACTCTGCTTTAGAACGGGGTTTATTCCTGAGCAGCAGCACTGTGTTACTGCTGAACTGCTGAATTGGTGCAGAGATTTGCTTTTCTTGCTGTGCCAGACAACTCTCCGAGTTTGGAGCTGGTGCTGCTGTTGAGGTCTCCTCTCTGCTGTCACATCAGCTCTGCAGAGTCATTTTTCTTGACCTGGTGGAGCTCAGGGCTCGCTCACAGCAGCACAAGTCCCTGCCTTGCCTTGGTGATCTCTTTGCTCAGCTTATTCTGCTCCAGCATCCCCAGTGCTGCCAAGTGTGCGAGGGGAGAGGAGAGGCTCCTGTCCTGTCCTCAGGCCTTGGCTCTGGTGAATTCTGTGCCCCTTGGCTTTGCCAGGCCTGCCAAGAGCAGGGCAGTGCCCAGATGCCCCCTGTGCGTCCTCTTCAGGATGGTCAGCACAGCTCTGGGGAGGAGGGCAGTGCCTGTGCTTCAGTTGAAGCATGAAAACAAAGTGGTTTATCCCCAGGCTCTGTTGTGGATAGATGTGTTTGCTTCCCAAGATCTCCAGTGCAGGGGGGCATGGAGGGAGATGCTGTGGCTGCCCTGGGCACTCCCCTGGCTGTGGTTTCCTCCTGGTCCTGCGCTGTGCCAGCCTCTCCTTCCGTCCCCTTCCTCCTGTGACCAGGGCTTGTGTCCTGGCTGTCCTCAGGAGCGTTGGAATGCTGCACACAGCTCTGAGGTAGATGGATTTAGCTTTTTATGGAGACTCAGAAGGCTGTGATTTTGGCTTAGTCAAGAACTTTATTGTTAAACCGGTCTGTGTCCATCCTCTCAGCCCTTCTTTGCACCTATTTCAGGTCACTCCCTGCAGCTGGGTACTTGCCAAATGTCAGTTTAGTGGCCACGGGGAGTTGGTAGATTGGAGGACCAGCAGGAAGTCAAGCGAAAAGCTGCTTTTCCTATTTCCAGAAGCCATCTGGCGTGGTGGAGCAGGACTGCCTGGGAGCCTGGAGCACCCATCACGGGTGTACATCCCTGATTTAGCCTTGTTGAACTGCTGTCACCGAGGCTTGGAGTCCCAGCCAGCACTTGCAGAGACAAGAGCTGAGCCAGATGCAATTTGCTGAACAGCAGGAACTGAGCATTTCCAGCTGCCTGGCCCACCTCCCTCGAAACTCTGCAGAAGGGCTCCATCCTGACATAAAAACCTCCTGATTTTTGGAGCCTGGGCATGCGTTCAACGCTTACGTTACCTGTTTGCTCCAACTGCATGAATCCCTTCAGTGGACCTTTGGAGCAGCAGGCTGCTGAAATCCGCTTGGGAATCCGGGAGCTGAATTGATTTCAAAACAGATTTTAGTAAGAGCACGCTGTAAATGTAAAAACAAGTTGTCAAACAGTTCGGAGAATGTTATTTTAACCTCTTATTAAGATAGATCAGCAGGTATTCTGCCTCCCCATGGAAAACCATTTTTCTTGTGCTTTGCCTATAAGCAAAAAGACAGTTCTTGTAAGAGCTGCCTGCAGTTCAGTGTTATGAAATAACATCATAGCTGCAGAAAAGGAGATGATGCTGATCTTGGCTTATAAACCCTGACATTCTCTGTCTTTGCAGATAATGTATTTCAAACTAGGCCCCTTATTGCAGTGTCCTATATTGAATTGCTTTTCCTTTATCCGATGTGAATCTTCATAGTTCATCAAAGAGGGGAACGTGAGAGGATCTAATGAAAAAAAACAGTGGCCCTTGGGTTTTTGTTTATTGAAGTATGATTACATCTGTATGACTAATGATCCCGTGGTCTTTTGGTCCATTTACCTTGGGGAGCAAAAAGGTGATAACTGAGCATTAAATATACATACGTGGGGTTTCCAAATGCCTGCCTCGTTAGGAGAGGAGTTTCAGTACACACACTTTAGCATTATTATGTTTAAATTACTCTGAAGAGCAGCTTCGAAGGTAAAAATGAGTAAAAGATGCAAAACAGCATCAACAGTGAAAGTGCAAAACTAAGCTGTGGCGAAGTCAGGAACCAATTCCAGGTGTAATTTCTTGCAGCTTCTGCTCCTTGTAGAGCCTTCACCCCTCTGAGTGCCCTGACTGCACTCGGCCCTTTGGGGAGGGGGGTGGCAATTCCTCCTGGAATGCGTGAGGATGAATCCGGTGAACACCTGGCGTAACTGAGCTAAACCCCCATCAGATGAGCGTGTGTAAAAACTTCCCTGCACTTCGTGGGGCAGCCGCATTTTCTGGCCTCAACTGCGAATTTTGGCTTGGTTTCCCTGCTCCGCTGGAGAGCAGGAAAAGGCTCGTGGGGAGCCCCAGCTGGCACAGAGCGCGGTGCCCGGGCTGCTGCAGCCCTGCAGGGCACGGGCGCCGCTTTCTCCACGCTCCCGGAACGCTCTGCTGTTTCCTGCTGCTGAAACCAGCCGCTCTCTGCTCCCGGAAAGGTGCGTTCGTAAAGGTTCCCCTGAGAATTAACGGGAAAAACAGCTTCTGAGGGATGGTTGAAGGGGAAGGAAAGCTGGGAATAAAGAGGGAGTTCAGGGAAACGAAACAAGGAGGACTCTGTGTGTAAATGCATAAAAATTTTTCTCCTTCAGGAGGTGAAAGGGGACATTTCAAACAGCGTGTCCAGGGCGAGACCTGGAGCCGCCACCTGGATTAACTTTCTCTGCTAAAATTCTGACTCCTTGCCACCACAAACAGTGAATCCTAACACTGTCATTGCTGTACTTTATTTAAATAGAGAAAAAACAAAATAATTATTAATTTTTTGCTCCAGCCATTGAAAGCCTTGGCAAAAAAAACCCAAAACCCTCTGAAAAACAAACAACGAAACAAAGCCACAAATAAAAAACCCAGCCAAAGCACTACTGTAATATATAGAAACTGTTTGGACATTGAAGCCTGGTTCTTGTTCTGTCACTTTATACTAAATTTTGCCAATAGGGAGGTTTTTCTTCTAATTCCTTATTCAGCAGTCCATTTGGGTTTAAAACTAGATCATATTCTATGTATTTCTTGATGTCAATTCAGGTGTTTTTATTGCTTTCATTTTCATTTTTTCATTTTGTTTTCTCAGTCTAATACAGAAATAAACTGTTAAGCCCTCAGGCGCAGCAATGTCATGTATCAGATTCACAGTTCTCCTCTTCTTTAGTATCAAGTTTAGGAGACTTATGAAATTGGAAAGCATGATTCTTTCTTTATTTTCCAGAGAGCATGAAAACAAACCCCCTGTGTTCTTACTGCTCTGTTGTTGTGATTAAATCATGCCGCAAGGAAAGCAGAAATCTCCTCTTCACATTTAGTCTTTGGTGAGGAGTTTCTGTACGGGTAAAAGTCCATTTGTAAGAAAAAAAAATAAATACCATCATTTACTCCTCTTGTTCAAATTCAGTTTTCATTAAGAGTTACAGCCGTCAGCCAGAGCCAGCCTGGCTCTTGATGCAGAATGCTTTTGCATATTAATAATAATCTGGTTTTTGTGCATTATACATGTCCAGCCATCACGTTCAAGTGCAGCTGTGCCAGTAGTGACTGTCGGAATTGTTTAGCTGGGGTGGCTCGTGCACTGCTACCAGCATTCACTGCACAGCCAGAAAGTTTGGGCAGAGTTAGTTACAAAATGAAGAGTTTCTGCTTTTTTCTGAGGTGTTTGCTGCCCATTTACCTTGGGGAGCAAAAAGGTGATTACTGATCATTAAATATGTAAATACGTGTGGGGTTTCAAAATGTCTGCCTTGTTAGGAATTTCAAAACACACACTTTAGCATTATTATGTTTAAATTACTCTGAAGAGCAACACCAAAGATAAAAATGAGTAAAATTCACAACAACATCAACAGTGAAGGTGCAAAACTCATCGGTGAGCTGTGGTGAAGTCAGGAATTAATTCCAGGTGTAACTTCTTGCAACTTCTGACTCTTGTAGGGCCTTCACCCTGCAGCCTTTCTCCAAGTTCATGGATTTCCAGGAGCCTGGGTTTCCGTGGTGGGCGTGCTCTTATTGGTTATAATATTTAATTCCATAAGTGCAGAAAATGCTGTGATATTCAAATTCTTTTTGGAGAGAGACCTTTAATAGCTTTTGAAGAGTCTCCTTGGTTTCTGCTTTATCTTTCAAGCTGAAGAAAGCCTCTTGGAAAGCAGCTCCCTCGTGCTGCAGATACTGTCTAACCTTAAAGCTGAATCCTCACCTTCAGACAATTAATGCTTCATTTCAACAAGACAAATGCTGCCTTTATCTTCGTTAATTAAGCTTATTGCAGATTTGATGACATTTGAATGGAGAAATTTTGGCTAGTGGCAATTCTGATTTTCACATAAATTACCAAGCAGGAATTTCCAAGCGGTTTATCCTGCAATAAAATTTTGTTACTGCAAATATTACTGAGCATGAAGGCTGTACATTTGTACTGATACAGTTCTTCTGCCTACTGCAGTTTAAAGTGCAGTACAATAGAGCAAATAATTCCAATATATTTCTTGTAAAAGGTTATGGGGCTTGGGCACATCGAATAGTAATCCCTACTGGAATGCTTACTCCAATCCACAAGCTAAATATTTATTTAATAGGAATTGTGATAACTCCCAGTGCCGTAGGACTTCTGTTTGCTGAATTTTTTGGTAGATAAATCATTGCCTGGTATTTTGTTTATGGCTTCTTGTTTGCTGTGTGACTTCAGCCTTTTGTCCCAGACACCTTGGAAAAAGTGTCTTTTGAAGATTCCCAGTTTCCCCTGATTTCCCTCAGCATGAAGCCAGCCTGCCTCGTGACAAGGACAGGACAGGAGCCTCTCCACGGGTGTTTTTTGGGTTTTAGTGTGGGCCAACACAAAGTTCCAGAAGAAGTGAGGTCCTGGAAGTTGTTGCAAGACCCTTGGCTTCCATCCCTTCCAGCCCTTTGCTTGGGAAGCTCAGGACACTGTGGAGTTAAAAAAATCACATTAAAGAGGTTGTGACTGACTGCTGAAAAACAGGGAAGGTACACTGGGCTGGAATCTAAAGCTGAATAATTTGGCAGATGTTCAGAAAATCAGCAGAACTGAGAATAATTCCGTTTGTATATAAAAAAAGCTCTTCAGTAGAAACTGTTCTGATTTTTGTTGTTGTTCTTAATGATGATGTTCAAAATGAATGCTTTAGGTTTTTAATTTTTGGTGATTTTAAATACGAGGCTGCCAGAGCCTTGGACAAAAGCTGCATTTGTGCCATAATTAACCTCATAGTTTTTTGTATAATAACAAATGTGTTAATAGTAGCCTTTAGCTTTTCCAATACAGGATGTACATACCAGCAGTGAGATTTCAGGGATCAGTGTTTATCAGGGATTAGAACACAATTTACACACTGTTTTTTCAGTAACAAAATAACACAACATTGCAAAGTACAAAGCTTAACCTCACCCGTATTTACCAAACGTGTTTGAAAACCTAAGCGAATAAAAGCTCATTTATATTCTTGTCTGATTAGCACAATCAGAACTTATTGATGCTAAAACGAGCCAAATTTCCATAACTATAAACAGAATATTAAAATACAGTTGACTAGCAGAGCATGATGTTTTTCCCCTCCTTGGCTGGAACATGGAGTTACGACTTTCTTGGTGACTTTTTAGGAGTCTTTCTTGAAAGTCAGAAGCATTTCAAAGCCAGGCCTTTGGGCAGGGAAGCAGAGCTTCTTCCAGGCAAGTGTTTGCTGCCTTGGAATAGAAAGCAGAAGATGACTTGTAGGTGAATGTGTTCGTGCTTGGCTGTCCTTTATTTCTGCATAGCTGGGGGTCAGATGTTCAGGAACTGAGTGGAGAAACATCTGAATGTAGAAACCACTTTATTTGAGGCAGCCACTGCAAGTATTTGTAGTATTTTACTCAGCAGATGGGACCAGAGAGCCTTGGTGAAGCAGGGGAGGAGGTATGGAGGGACTTGGTGCAATGACATAAATTAAGGAATTCCATACTGAAGCCAACCGGGTGTTTCCCTGTGGTGTAAAATGAGAATGGCCGGATGGTTTGGGTTGGAAGAGACCTCAAAGATAATTTAGTTCCACCTCCTGTCACAGGCAGGGACACAGAAACATGGAGTAGCACAATGCAAAGAGTTTTGAGGAGACCTGGGTTTGAGTGTGATGGCTGTGACCTTGTGCAGGTGACTCAAGTTTCCATTTAAATTGCCAGGAAAAAGCCTAATGACACTTTGGAAATGTTTGTGTGGTCCCAAGGGTCTGGGTGAGAAGAGTGCCAAAGCTGAGACTTGCCACGTTATCCTAAATACACACCAGGGTTTGTTCCTATCTCTGAAGTGCCATTTTGTTAAAAAGTACCGTGTGAGGAATTAGCATCACTTTTATTCAGCAGAGTGTGTCAGGGTCCTGTTTGAAATAGGCAGAAAATTTTGCATCTCCAGTGCTGCCACGCCGCCCTCACAGACTGTGCCTCCAGTGAGCTGCAAAGTCACACCTTGCACCTGCTTTGCAAGATAATTTGGTGCAACTCGAGGTGCTCTGCAGGCAGCAAGAAGCAAAGGACTGCAAAGGAAAGGGTAGCATTCCCTTGCCTTTGGCAGTTGTTGTGCAGTGAGAACTTGAAAATGGTTTAAACCTGAATTAAAAATAGCTTCATTTGCATAGTCAAGGGTAATTAGTGTATATTTTATCCCGATTCCTCGCACAGCTATTTATAACTCTGAAAGCGATAAAGAAGATCCTCAGGTAGTTTGATGTTTGATTCAGTTCAGGATTCTCCCGTAGCTCAGAGGTGGCACGTAAAGATCTCACTGTTGGTAAACACCTGAATGGCAAATTTTGATATTGGAGATAACGGGCATAGCTTGGAAGAGATAAGGTGCAGATGAGAATTCCTCTTCCAAAGCTGTGCTGTGTGTCCAGGAAATGTTTTTAGCTCGTTCATTCCAGATTATTTCCACTCTTTATGTTGCCAGAGATCATCCACTGGTAGAGACTTGATGAATTGGGTGTTTTAAGGTTTCATCCCATTTCTCATTTTTAAGGCTTCTGTGTAGGGAGATCGTATTGCCCTGGATTTATTGAGTCAGGGCAGCTCTGGGGGCGTGGAATGGAAGGAAAGACATTTTCCCTACGCTTTTCAAAATGAGAAGAAACATTTATCCTGTATCAACAACTGGAAAATAGGACAGATTCATTCCTTGCCACGATGTTTTGTGCTGGCTGGGAAGCGATTCCAGCAAGCACTGATAAGAGACAGTGTTTGCTGAGATAAACTTCTGACAGTAATGATGCCTTGACTTTCTGGGGAGAGGGGGCGTGTGACAATTCCTTCTGCCTTCAGAGTTTATAAGAATTGCCTTTGATTGCAGCAGTAGAAAAACCCTAAATCTGAATTTGCTTTCTAGCCTGTGCAAAACTTTACTGTAGACCACAGACTGTGGTTAAAAGTAAGACAATTACATGGCTGAATCTATTTTTTTATACATAATTTATGTATAAAATCAAAAGATTCATCTCCAGTTTCACATCTAAATCCATAGCATTGCTGCACAGGGGACATATTTCAGCTTTTGCAAGAGTTTGCCAAGTGAGTGACAGTAGTGAGCAACATATTGGAAAATATTACTTCTGATTCATTTTTTAAAGGTTTTTTTTAAAATCTTAATGTGAAATATTGTATTCTGTAAAGAGATTCTGACGAGCAAATGAAATTACATAAAAGCATAGAGGAAATGAGGGAGAAAAAGCAGTTGTTTCAGATCATAACCTCATTGGTTGGGGTGACAGTTTCAATTCCATCTGAGTTCTCTCCAGTTCTCATCCTTTTTATGTTGGATTAAGTAACAGTTTTTGTCTTCTTATTCCCATAGCAACCTTATCTCCCTTTATTTTTTTGATGTAGATCTGCTTGTCTCTTACTATCTTTCAAAGCTTGTGCATGAATAGCTTGTGAAGGAGAGGACTGTGGCGAGGAGAGAGCAGAGACTTTCTGGCGTAGAAAATATGGGAAAGAATATTTTGGATCAAGAAAGAGAGAGCTAAAAAAAATATATTTTTTTCCTCCCAAAGCTATTTATTACATCATTTTCCCATGCAGTTTTTTCATGAAGGCTAAAACTTAAGTGCTGCTTTGGGACGTTGCGTTGAGCTTAACTCCTCCAAGAAGTTTAGGCCAGCCTACGTGCTCAGCCAGAAACACAAATTTAATGATTTGTGGCATTATGGTTTCTACAACTTGGGAAAAGTGCCACTTTGAGCAAAGGTGAGTCTTGCCTTGCCATGATTTTGCCCCTCATGGCATCTCTTAGGAAAAGGTCGAGTTTTGGGCAGGACCCCCAGCTTTGTGTCCTGCCCTTCTCGCCGTTGGTCCACGGTGCGAAACGGGGAGAATGCTGGTGCTTGAATCCTCAGTATCCCAGGGATGAGGCTGCAGATCACAGCATAAAACCTGTTTGTACAAAGGGCTGCACATCCTCCGTGAGGGGCAGCTGCTGGTTGGCCAAAGGCATTAAATGAGGTTGAAAAAAGCAGCTGTTGCTTTGTCTCCCTGCATCTTTTTCTCATATCAAACACTTCACTTGATTGGACTTGCTTAATATAAGACGTGTCTGAAGTGCAGTGGAGACAGTGGATACCAGTATGATTTTATATTTTTGGATTTTTAGACTTTACGCCTAAATGCTGAAATCTTTTTTAACAGGAGCCTTTTGAAGTGCTGGTTCCATTTCTGGAAAAAAAAATATATAAATAACTAAAAATTTTGGGATTTCCTGCCACAGCTCCCCTTCTGGTAAATGAAAAATACTTCAATTCTTTTATGTGTGTGCTTGGTTTATTTGTTTAAGAAAAATAGTGACGTTTCTTAGGATTTTTGCATTGCAAGACTATTCTTGAAACTCTGAAATATGGATTATTTGGGAAAACAGAGCTTATATTCACTGAAAAATCAAAGCAAGTCCTTGCTAAGGGAAGTATTTCAGCCGTCGATTTGTTTGTCAGAATTACCCTGATGGGGGCTTGTTAGCCCATTTAACATGCTACTGATAATATTAAGATAATACTTAAAAATGTTTACATTACATCAGTGCCCCATTAAGGGCCTGATCTAAAGCCCATTGAAGTTAACAGGAACGTTCAGTAGGAATTGAATGCTTTGATCTTTCAGCTGTAGTTTTGCAAGTTTAAAAAAAAAAAAAAAATCAAACATGAAAAATTGTTCCAGTCAACAGAAACAGGGCTGTGCTGTGTCCTACCCCACCCTGCATGGCTCCTAAAGCTATCGGATTTGGAGCCTCCTTGAACAGAAATAAAGATTTAGAATATCAGTTTGGAATGTGTTTTACAGCTCCAAGCTGTGATGTGGAAAAAAGGGCATTGCTAAAAGGCGTTTGATGAGGACTTGAAATGAGGGAAGCTTGGCGGGGTGGCTGAGAGCATTTGGCTTCATTGTTTAGTAGATGTAGGGTTTGTTTTTGTTTTCTTTTGAGATGTGCAGTGCCCTGGCATGGTTTTAGATGTTATCTTATTGAAGGTGGTGTTCTTCAAATAATGCACAGCAGATGTCCTTTTCTTTTGGGGTCACTTGGAAGACGTGTAGGGGTGGATTTAGGGATGGGGTTTAGTGGGGTTGGCAGTGCTGGGGAATGGTTGGGCTCGATCTCAGAGGTCTTTTCCAACCTAAATGCTCCTGTCATTCTCTAACAAGCACAGGTGTCTTGTGATGTACAGAATTACTCTGACGTTCAGTGACTTTATAAATAAATACACACTAAAGTTTGAATTAACTCCTGGCTGCAGCCCAATAAATGTGGAGAGATTGCAAATAACAATTTAAATGTCTTCACTGGGTATCACCTTACTTTAAATAAACTTTTTCAGAGCTCCAGTTTGCTGCCAACCTGCATATTTTGCTTTCTGGTGTTCATTGCAAAGCAATGTAGGCGTCTTAAAACCGAAGCAATGGAACTTAGAAATCTGCTCCTATTACACTGCATTGCTTATGTCTTTATTCTTGTATTGATTATGTATTTATGTCTTATTTCTCATACGGTGTGGCACTGAGTACTTCCAGAGAGCACAGGCTGGGAGTTGTGGGGAGTCTCATTTAATAACCACGGAAATTCTCTGTACTTATGAGAAGAGATGCAGTACCTGATTTTATTTTCCTGTTATTGCCTCTCTCAGCCCTGTGTGGCAAGACGTCTTCTCTCTTTTTTTATGAAACTGTATTTTTTCAGCCCGTGACTTTTTATTAAATTGTAGTTAACGATATATTTCTGAGGATTACATCAGCCTGCAAGGAGCAGTTTGGCTCAGGCCAGGGATCAGTCTGCACGTGGAGCATCTGTCACGAAACGAGTCTGCTCAGATACCAACAAAAAGATTTGAGGTCCCCCTGTGTTTTGGGAGTTTTCTCCTTATGTACATGTCTCAATCTATTAAACTCTCCTCAGCAACACTGGGATTGTATTTGTTTCTGTAATGCAGTAGCAGAACTCAGGTATTTCTCAGGAGCTGCTTTTTCCCCACTCCTGCAGCCTCTGTTGTTGAACGATGTGATGCTGAATTCATTAATCTCAGCCGTTGCTTGCTCAGGTGTAATCCCTTGTTCAGCCACATTTATTCATCCACTGAAGGATGTGCACATTGGTCCATCATGGCATATTAAAGGTTTGCCTCCTCCTGCCACAGCTGTCGTCTCTTTGACCCCTCAGTAAACTAACAGTCTTCCGCAGAATTTTGCTTTCATTCAAGTGTGATGCCATTACTGTGGAGGCAGACAGAATGCAATTCTCTAAAGATCTTGTCTCATTCCCTTCTCTTCCAGGGAGGTTAATGTGCTCAGATGATCCCTGTATTTTCTTTTTGCTCTCTTGCTGCAAGAAGAGCAAAAAAATAGAGAGCTCTTGGGTACTCTGTTTGGACTGGCTTTTGGGGGTTGGAGCAGACTGGGAAGATGAACTCACCAGCTGGGTAGAAGCTCTCTTTACCACTTGTGTTTCAAATGCCTTCATTTGTTTCCTTAACACTTTTTATTTCTGCAGCTTTTTACAAAAAATGTTATACAGATGTTTTTCTGAAATGGAAGTAACCGAGTCAAAACCTCTTCAGTTGAAACCAGCTAAGCCAGGTTTAAATATTAATGACGCGTGGGAGCCACTTAAGTCTGAAGTTGAACCAGGGTTTTGTCCACAGCCAGTTGTCATTTACAAGTGGTACCATTCCAGAAAAGCCCCAGCCCACCCCCTCAGCTTGCGGGGAATGTCTGCAGGGTCAGCGCTTTGTGGTCACAGTGGTTCCTGATTTTGGGAATGAGAGATGCTCTGAAATGGGCCTGGGGACATCGATTCCAGCCCCAGTGTGAATCCTGTCCCCGAGTGCAGGTTCCCTGGATGAACTTACTGTCATTGTCACATCTAATGACTTGGAATGGCATTGATTGCCTCTACTGTACGTACTGCTGTTTCACCCGCTAATTAAGCTAAAAAATCAAATGAGCCAGTGATTTATTGGGTGTAGAGGCTGGTTCTGCACTGCCACAGCTCCTCATTGCTGCCTGAACTCCTGTGTGTGATTTGCCAGAGGCTTCCCTGGGTATCAAATGAGTGTGTGATATGATGCTTTTGATTTTTAATAATCTGATATTAACAGCAGTATTTTGCATTTCCTTAGCTGTTGTTAACACTCCTTTGCATTCAGCTGGTTTTGAACCTCTGATTTCTTACTACATCTCTCTTTCTGATTTTATTTCAGATTCTTTTCAGAAGAATTTTTATGCTGCTTTGGTTAGCAAAATGTAGCATTTTTCTCCTTAGTATTTCATAACTTCAGCTCTTAATAACACATGCTGCTCTTACTTACTCTTTCATCTTTCTGTGTAACTCTTTTTTGCTTCTGTTTAAAAGTAACTTTGGCATCTCTTTACGCCAATTGCATCTTATCCATCCCTTATTTTTCTCCTATCTTTCCTGATGGAGATTCAGTGGAATTACTGTCTTATTTCTTCAAGAAACCTTTTTGCCTCGTAATAAATCCTTCTTTAGTGGAAAAAACAAAAACTTGTCTAGAGATCGCAGGTCTGAGCTTTGTTTCTAAACTTGTGGGACCTAAGCATCCTTCCAGACTGTGGTATTTACTGGCTCCATGGCAAGGGTGGAGTTGGTTTCTCACGTCCCGGTGTCTGGCGAGGCTGGGGAAGGGCTGCTGTGCTCCCAGCTGAAGCCAGACACGTGGGCACGGCGAGGTCCTCGTGTGCCACACACCCCGAGTGGCACCGGTCTGTCGCTGGAGAAGGTGACTGAGCAGCTCAAGGTGGTGAGTTCTTATCACAAGTCATTGCTTTGTGGAATGAATTTAATTTATTCCAAGTCATGCGTGTGAGGGTCTGCTGCTCTTCCTCCAGACACCCCAGTATCAGATCCCAGCTCAGTCTGAGCCAGGCCAAATGCAGTTCTGTCATCTGTTTCCCCCTTTGTTTAATTGTGTAACGATTATCGTTCCTGCCTCCATAAAGCAAAACATGGGATTTGTTATCTGTGTGGGGATTACACTGATTGGGTTTTAAACATCTCTCTGTTACATCTGGGTCAGAGCAATGATTCACAGTGAGAGAGAGGTTTTGTAACCAGGCTGAAGCTCTAGCACGTCCTGAAAAGGCTGTTGTGATTTTAGAGAGGCTGTGAGGGGCAGAAGTGGATGTGTGGCAGAGCAAGTGGAATTTGGGCGTGATTGCAGCAGGGGGAATTTGTCGCCCTGGTCGGGCTGATCAGCCAGGGCTTGTCACTGGCAGGAGCAGTGCTGTGGGAGGATGGAAGGTAGTGCTTACAGCGCTTAGATTGGAGAAAATAAGCTGTGCCAGAGGTTATTGGTGTCTCCCTCTGACGAGAGATCACGAGGAGCTGTGAGATCATCGGTGTTGGTCTCACGGGTATCACGACACGGTTTTACTGGGTGACCTTGTGTTAGCCCTTCCCCGCTTTGCAGGAACTGTCGTGAGGTTGTTACTCTGACCTGAGTTTGTCTGGCTGAAGCCTTTGGGCTTGTCCTGGCTGAGGAACTGCCACCAGGACAAGGATGTGATGGGCTCACAGCCTGGCAGCCCCTGGGGCTGCTCCCGAATGCCTTCGCCCCGCACCGAGGAGCCTTTGCTGGCTGCTGGGAGCTGCTGATGGGAAGTACGAGTGTGAGAAGGTTGTTTACACAGCTACAGATCTGTAGAACAGCAACCACGGGTCCGGCTCTGCGTGTTGGAGCAACTGCAAGTCGCCACTGCTCCTCTGGTTTCCCCAAACATCCCACCAGGAGCACGGAGCCGGCACTCAGCCAGAGCCCGGTGCCTGCTGCAGCTCACCCTGGCTGCAGAATAGCTTCACGCCTCCCACTGAGCACTCAGGCTCTTCAAAAATAATTAAACACTCTCAGCAGCGCTTAAGAGGTTTCCAGGTAAGACAGGAAAGTGGCTGTTGTAATAGCTGGGAGCTGTGGTGTGAACCATCAGCCCTCGGTGCTGAAATCTTGCTGATGGGGCTTTTGGTTTGTTCCTCTGCCAATACTTGCGGTCTTAAGCAACCTTAATTTGGCATTTTCTACCTCCAAATAATTGAGTTTGCAGCCTCTGTGTGTTCTTTTAATTTTATTAGGGACTAGAGAGTAATATGTTCGCGCAATACTGAATTAGGTTATGCAGTGGTTTTTAGCTTTTCATTAATTAATTACCAACTTGTGCCTGTGCACAGGTTGGAGACGTGGCTTCATTGGGAAACTTCATCATTTGGCTTTCATCTTCAGCACTGAAGAAATGATTCTGCTTCATGGACTCTTCCGTGGCCTGTCTCCTAGAGATAAAGTTGGAATTTTCATTTTCGCATTTTTATGTGAACCTGGCAAATTATTATTGTTTCAAACATCTCCGCGGTCCACATCGCAGTAACGCGGGGTTCCTTTCATTTTTTCTGCCTTATCTGCCACAGAAAATACCCGTTTTGCTTGTCAGCTGCAAAGGACATCAGGGTAAGAAATGCCTTTCCCTGCGTTCCTGGTCCCTGAAGTCTGTAAGGAAATAACTCCAGTCAGCTTTAGCCACTTTTTGCTACTGTGAAGGAAGTGAACAAAATCTCTTCTGCTTTGCTTTGATGTGCTCCTGAACATCCATTAAGCTACAACTCCAGTGTGGCTGTGTGGTGCTGGGATAGAAATAGATCATTTTTCTTATCTCTGCTGTCCTTCTGAGCCTGTTAATGTAGTCTAATCCCAGCGAGTAACCCCAGAGATTTATAGTCACAAATGTTTGCAGCAATTTTCCAGAACCTGTTTTATGCTGTGGTGACATCTTGGTGCTCGCTCAGATCCTGCTGGGGTTGGAGTGGAGCACAGGGGAAGAGCACATTATATCCCTGATTCACAAATGGTGGGTTTGAACTTCACGGCAGCAATTAATGTCAGTCCCAAACTCTGTGTTCAGGGTGCTGAGTCTGAGGTACTTTATTTGTCACACGTGAGAATTCGCCCACCTCTTCCTTCATATGGTGATGTGAGTAGTTAATACAGTGAAATAACTCTTCTTCCTCTGCGTGAGCCAGGCAAATGTGCTCTGAAAACGTATCACTTTTATTTCTGCTTCTGGCTTTTTCATCTTCACTTCAATAATAGAATTAAAAGTTTTAATTTCTCCTAAATTCCTCTGTAAATATTGTTTTTGTTACAGTATGAATCTATCCTTGCACCTTATCCTCTCTACAGCTTACTCCAGGTGGGTTATTGAATTCAGTTATGTAGAAATAGTCACCTTCTCCAGGTTCCCTTGTATTTCTGTTATCAAAGAGTTGAGGCGTAACATACCTGAGGTTGAGAAACAGTAAACAAGGGGATTATTAAAATAAATGCGAAAAATAAAAGTCCATTAGCGTTTAACATTTTCCTATTAAAAATACTGAACAGCAACTGTAACTGGAAATAAAACCCAGCTGATTTTGGGACAGAAAATGGCCCAGGTGATTCTGGCAGGGTAAGTAATGGGTTAAGGTTGGATCCCTTATTCTTGGCACGTGATTTCACTGCTGGAGCTCATGGATGGGGGGGGGGGGGATTTGTTTCATTGCACATACAACAAAATATTTCATTTTATTTTGCTCAGCCCAGGTAAGGCCACACATTTTGATGAGAACACAACTCTTTGGAAGGCCCGTGAACATTGGTTTTTTGTGCTGACTCACAAGTTGGTGGTTTTTGGAGGTGTGGAGAGCAGCTGGGGTGAGACATCTGTGGGCAGGACACTCCTCCATCCGCTGTGTGTGTTGTTTGTCACTGGCACATCTGTTCTGGCCCACATGGCCCCAGTCAAAGCTGGATCTGTGCCAGGCGCTCCATGCCTGGTGAGATGAGGAGAGGACAGATCCTGGTTACCCATATCCCACGAGTCCTTTCAGGTGGTGAAATATTTTGTAATACTTGGGGCAGAATCTCTGCATTTCTCTGTGGAAGGTGCCATCTCTGGGAACATACAGGGCTGAAGTCAGTGGCAGGAAAAAAAAAAAATCCCATTGTCACCAGCATGTTCCCAGTGCTTTAAAACTGAGCAGTTGTAGGATGGTTTTCATTGATTTATTTATTGAAGAAAGGCTTTTTGGGAACACTTCTGCGTATTTAATAAATAAACAAACCTTCAGATAATTAGAGCTAGATCTGGCAGGGCTTTAGCCATCTGTTAAACTATTGAAATGTGACTAGCCTGGTGTTCTTCAGCGCTAAACCTGCTTTGTGGTTCGAGGGCTGGTGCTTAGTAGACTGTCAGGATGTTCTTAGGGCTTGTTTTGGGAAAGTGTTAGGGGGGAAAAAAAATCTGTGTTGCATCTGAGAAGTCGACTGTAGGATAATTTCCTTAAGCAAACATCCTTCCCTCCTGAGATACTTCTCAAATTGCCTGGATTGCTTTGTTCAGTTCTGTGTTTGCCTGGAGTTGAGTGGTAATTCCCAGATAATAGGAATTTATGAAAGGCATATTTTTGGAAATACCTACTGGAGAACATTTTTCTTTCAAAACATTCATTTCCCTAGTAACGCTGTTAGGGTTTGGTTTGGTTTTTTCCCAGTTCTTTCAGTGCATTTTTGCCAGTGCAAAGCATGTTAAAAAAAAAAAAAAAA
>VZTF01001237.1:1997024-2120192 GCA_013397755.1 Cnemophilus loriae
TTTTCTTCTGCTGTCTCTGGTCTCTTCCTTCAGTTCCACACAGCCCACAGATCACCTCATCCCTCTCTGTCCACTTTTCCCCTCATTACTGCAAACTCTTCTACCTCTTCCCGTGCTGGCATCTCCTGTTCATCACACTCTGCCAATTTATTTTTAGCTTTTCCTACTTGTGTTTACATAACACAGACTTTTGAATTATTCTCCTTTAATTGGTGTAGGAGCGTTTAATTCTTTACTGTTTCATTTTTTGCTGCCCCTCAAGTCCATCCAAGGGGAGGGGAAGAGTTTGAAAGATTTGTAAGGGTTTTTTTAGTGCTGTTGGCTGGTGCTGTTCACTGCACCTGGCTCCAGCAGCCTGTTCATCCCAGCAGGACTCACCTGTGAGATATTCAGCATTTCATGGGATGGAAACAACCTTCAGGGTCTGTTCTGCACTGAGGTTTGCTGCATTTTATTGGCAATATTTCTGTGGAGGCACGAGCACTCAGGTGGGCTCTGCTGGTGGCACCGATGTGAGCAGAGATGGGGGCAATATTTCAAACTCAGGAGTTGTCTGAGGAGCAATTTTGGGTGAAAAATGAGCCTTGAAGGTGGGAGGTTGTTTAGCTTGCCCTGTCGTGGGGCTTTCAGGGCATAAAATGCAAGTTGAGCCGTGTGGCACAGCAGAGGGGGATTTTGTGGAGGTTCTTCTGGAATTCTGGGATTTCCCTCTAGCACCAGCCTGACCAGGTGAAACCCTGGACGTGCTTCCCCAGCAGCCTCAGAATCTCTCCTCGAGTGACAAATCACCCCCACTCTGCCTGCCTTGACTAACGTTCACTCCCGCACTGTTCATATTTTTATCCTCTCTCTCTCTCTGCCCAGCAGAAGTTGATCACAGAGATAATTTTTGGTCTCATCCCTCCCTCCTCCCTCAGTGTGATTCTCCCTGGGGAGGCAGCAGCAGGTTTTTCCATGGTTCACAGCCCCGGTGTGGCGTTTCCAAGGCAGTGTGTTGGGGTCGACAGGCCGTGTATCCCAGGTATCCTGGTGAAAATGAATTCTGCAGGGTGTATGTTCAGTTTTGGCCGTCTGTCTGAAGAAATACAGAATTCATGGTCTCAGCAATGCCTTGGCATAGCAGATTTTGGGGTATAGGGTGGTGGGGAAGGTTTGCTCGTGCAGACGGCTGAGTTAGGGGCTGCTGGTGAAGGTTGTTGGGTTTTGTTGCTGTTTGTGTCTGGTTTTTTTCTTTTTAAAGAAACAAATTGGTGTTACTCTGGTTTTCTCCAGGAGTTCTCATTACCAACATAGCTATTACAACGTGCTGAGGCTGTTATTTGCCCTTGAGAGCTGAGAGAGTGGGATTTCCGTTCTTTGTAATAATGTGACTTTTACCAGGGCGAGTGGGCTGTGAATTAGTGCTTCATTATGGGCTGACATCAAACAGAGTCCCCACTTCGGAATTAGCCACTCAAGAAAACAGCTTAGATTTGGTTGTCTGACTCATTTAGGCACTTGAACATCCTACCAATACAGAATTATACCTAAAGTATATTTAACAAGTGCTTCTCCTTTGAATAACAATGAGTCTGATGAAGCAATACAACAAATATCTTCGTGGCCATTAAGGGACAATTATGTTTGCAGAGCTTGAATCCTTGTTCTGCAGTTTTCAAAACATGGTAGAATTGCTAATAAACATGTGTTGACAATAAAGAGCAATTGATATAAGTGTGATGAGGTGCTTGGGTGATGCTGGGCTGGGAGTTGGAAACCTGAATTAAAAAAAAAGAACAGTTGGAAAACTGAATCCTGCTCCTCTCACAGTGAATGTGTTCTGTGTATTTCTTAAAAAATAAATAGGATTTGGTGTAGTTTCCAGCAGTGTCTGCAAACCTTATGAAGTTCCTGTGTGCAGAATTGGTGTCTGGAGGTGAAGTATCACCCAGGTTTCTTGACAAAATACGGCATAACTCAGCAGTGCCACAAGGCAGCAGTTCTGTGTGTGGAGCAGCTTTGTCATCAGAAATTCTCTGAATTTTTCATGGCGTGATGTTGCGTGTCTTTTCAAAGCATGGCTGTAGTATTTGATGTGATCTTGCCCCATCCCTCGTTGCTTACACGAGATCACAGAAACATCTGCGAGGTGCTCGCAGTGACTGTGGTCAGCGGGCTCTGCAGATGAGTTCTGATTTCTTCTTTTATAGAAACGTCACTGTTTTCAGCCTGGTTTACCTTGCAGACATGCTTCAGGTCGTGCTTTCCCCCCCGTGAATCCACAAATCCAGGTCTTTTTAATTGTCCTGGCTATCACAGGAGTATTCAAATGCAGCTGGTACAGGTTTGATACTCACATTACTGTCACTGCACATTTTGGAACCTTTCTCAGCAACTTTAAGTCTCAGTGCTTGAGACTGAAAACTTGGCTTATTAAACAGGAGAGAGCCCAGTGGAATATGCAGTTCTCATAACCTTTTTGTATGGGCAGGAACTCGTTTTGTTCTCACTTCGGGCAGAATCAAAGACTTTTCAGCAAAGCTGAATTGCAGTTTTTTTCTCCATTTTATTGTGACGGCGTGTGGATTTCAGTTGATACAACTTTATGGACTTGGTACTAAAGCAATGAGACAAATACATGTATTAGCAGGGGAAAGGAGAAGAAAATGCTGTTTCAGGAGTCAGAAAGCCTCAGTTGCTAATTTTAAACTTCCTTCTATATGGCAAACTATAAACAGGCAATAAAAGCATTTAATTTGCAAATTACAGTTCTAGCTTGGTTTTTATGTTGGCTTTTTTCCCCTTGTAGTCAGGATTTTTGTAACATTTTTACCGAAATATTTTCAGTGGCAGGATTAGAGCCTTTGCCTGGTGGGGTTAAGTAATTAAATCGTTAATTTTGTCCATGAGTAGTTGCATTTCAGATGAACGGAGATCAGAAGTGAGGTGTAATAAATGCAAGGAAGAAGTGAAAAGATTAAGGCAAGAGAAACTAAGGGAAGCACTTCAGTTTGGTGACCATCTTGAGAGAGTTTTAAAAATCTGCTGATGAATAAGGCAGTCTTTAGTCCAGCAGATAAAATGCAGAAATACTTTGTGCGTTTCTTTTACTGAACAATGAACTATTTGAACAATGAAGTATTTACTGAAAATACTTTTCTTTCACTGAACAATGGGATATTGTCATCCCATGGGTGCTGAAAAGCGAGTCCTGTTGTGACTCAGCGCCCCTCCAAACCATCTTCTGCCCTGATCGCTGGTCTTTGTTTCCAGTTATATTTTATCTCTTGAGGCGTTTCAGCGGGATCAGAGCCTCTGATTTCGATTCAATCCGTAAAGATAAGCAAGCTTTGCCATTATTAGTCCCCCTTTTAAGGTATTTTATTTACCTTGAGGACTTAATGTCCCTTCCCGATGAGTTCATGTAATAACGAGTTTTGTGAGGAGACGCAGCTCTGCTCCCTGGCGTTATTGTGCTTGGGATTGTGGCTTTATTAAAAAAAAATCAAACGAAAACCTCACAAAGAAGCCCAAAGATAAACAACCACTCTTGATCCACTTCCAAACATGCCTGGCTTTGACCTTCAGTCCTCTGAATCTGCTGCAGAAACACCTGAAAATCAGACCAGCGTCGTGTTGATAAGCAGCCAGTGCTCTCCAAGGCCAGAGATTGGGACTTCGCTGTGTAATGCTAATAAAGAGCCCTGCTCCTGTTTTGCATGTTGATTTTTCATTATGTTCAAAGCCGTGCCAGACAAGAGAATACAAAAGTTTGTAGAGAAATTAAGTGATGGTATTTTGGCAGCTGTGTGATGAGTCTGGTACTTGAGCTGCTCTGGAAGGTGGGATTTGTGAAAAATGATTCTTTTATTGTAGCACGGCTCATATTCTCCATTTTCAGCTGGATTTGCATTGCTTCTGGTTTCCCCAAAAACTGCTTTTCTGTGACAGCACTCTTCACCTGCAATCAGTGACGAATAATTTCAATTTTTACAACATTGCAACAGATCAAACTGCAGAGCTGTGGTGGGTCCTCACTGGGATGAGGGTGTGCCTTCCCAATCCTCCAGCGTGTCCCACGTCCCTTCCCAAGGTGCTCCCAGCCCAATCCCATCCTGCCCATACCATTTGTTGGACAACACAAAGACAGAGAAGGTTCTGGAGGTCTGTAGTTGCAATAAATGAGCACAGGGGCTTAAAAACCCATTTAACTTCCAGAAATTGTATTACTTAAGATTTATGACTTGTGAGGGTTGTGATGTAAGAGGGCAAAATGTGGTCTAAATTAATTTTATACGTAAAATTCTAATTCTTCGGGTGTGATTCATCCTGAAACAGAGCAGTGTGTGTTCTCTGAGGTGCTGTCAGCTCCTGGTTTTTCCTTCCACGGCTCTGGGGAATGGTGTCGGGGCAGCTGGTGAATGTATAATGTTATGGGGGAAAGAGCAAGATGCTTTAAAGGCCTGAAATGAATTTAAGGCTGTGCTGTTTTGATCTCTGAGTGAAATCAGTTTGGCTGGGGTTGTGTGTGACTCCTACATCATGTCCAGCAAAAGGATCTGAGTTTATTCTGAGGATCCCGGCGTGGAAATTCACTTGGAGAGCTGAAAACAGCCCTTCTAAGAAACATTCCTGTGAACTTCATGTACACTAACAAAGGATTGTACAGCTCTCTCTTACTGCAGCATTTTTTTAAAGGAAGCATTGAAATTCTAATCGCTCTTATTCAGTGTTCTCACTGTAACAGCTGTTGCTTTGCAGTAATAAAAAACGCTGTATTTTGGGGAAATAGCTACTGTTGGTCAACTCACTGCTCCTATTATGCTTGGTGATAAAGACAGCCTTATTTAAAAACTGTGTTAGTTTAGTATCCTATACAAGGTTATAAACAAATATGGGTGGTTTTTTTTTTTAATTGTCTTCTGTTCTGTTACGGAAAAATATATGGTTTATTTATGGAAAAGCCTTTTTCAGTGTAGGACTTCCATCTTGGTTTGTATGGCATGTTATATTTAGCTTGGTTTAAGGGTATAATGAGGCCCTCCTTTCTTGGGTCTTGACTCACTGGTTAGAGGGAAAGCCAACATAAATTTATGATAAAATACTTGCATTTGTGGATGCTCTGCAGCATTTGTTTCCCCCAAGAAGTGCTGGACAATGCTGTATGTGATTTTTGGGGTGTCCAGTGCAGGGCCAGGAGATGGACTCACTAATCCTTGTGGATCCCTTCCAGCTCAGGGTATCCTGATCCTTACACACCTTAAAATAATCCCAGAGACCTGAGGCCGGTCAGAGCAGAGCACTGGCTCAGCACACCGAGGTGCAGAGCTCTGGTTTAGTGATGTTCTGGGGGATTCTCTGGTTTAGTGATGTTCTGGGGCATTCTCCTGCAGGAATATGATCCAGGAGGTTCTTTTCTCGTGGGAAAGATCCATGTCTGTTTTCTGAATGGCTGTTATTAATGTTATTTTACATTGGTTATAGGAGCTTAGTAGGATCTTGATGCCGTGTTCATCATAGCCTTCATTTCCAAAGAAGCAGTGGCTTCAGGACCTGTTTTTAAGTCACGCTCATTGGCTCCTTTTTGGTTATCAAAATCGGGGTAGCAGGAGCCAGGCGTAAGAACAAAATTAGCCACAGGATCTGTTTGGTTATCTCGCTGCAGATCAGCTCCCTCCAGCCCCGATTCTGTCATCCTCCCTCGTGCCGAGCAGCCTTTTCTCCTGCAGCTGCTGCACGGAACTTGCTGAGTTTGGTTGCAAACCAAGAGGTGGGAGGTCGGGATTTGGGAGTTTGAATCTGCTGTCTGTTGATGTTTGCTGACACCCGGCTCTCCTCTGTTTCCCCCGCAGATGTGGAGAACTCCAGGACGAAGATGAGGAGCGCGGTGTCGGTGCGGGAGGGCCAGGGGGTCGTGCTGCTCTGTGGGACACCCCCTCGGACAGGAGGTAAGGGACCCTCGGGGCTCCTGCGGCTGGGCAGCATCCCTGGGAATGCCAGACAACAGAACAAGGACCAGATCTGGGGTCTGAAGGAAATCCAGGGAGAAAGAAACCAAAAACAAACGAGGGGGGAGGGAAGTGTTTAAGAGGATTTACTTTTATCTTGAAATGCCTTTCTAGTTCCTAGTAATTTCCGTGCACTTAACGTGTCTGATTTTTATGGGATTTCCTGTCATGAATGAAGTATCTTCTGGAGTTACATTCTGCCCAATTTCACAATTGCTGAGCCTCGATGAATCCAGTTTTCCCTGCGAGCAGACGTTTGCAGAGAGGGGATTGTTGTCTTGGACGGTGCTGGTGTCTGCCTGTGTTCTTGCAGCCAGGACGTTCTGTGGTGGGATGGAATGATGCTGTGTAATTTAAAGCACTGCTCCACTGAGGCGGTGAGAAAAGTGGAGTGGAAATGGATTCTTGGTGCACCAAAAGTTGCAAGTGCATTTCACCCCTCATTCTGCATCTTCGGTCTTTGACTAATTGCTATTGAGCCTCAAGTAATATTTGAAAGGAGCTGGGTTTATTGTTTTTAATTGATACGCAGTGTCGTTATTGAAGGGCTGGGATGTTAAACATGAGATTTGATTGCAAAGACAAGGTAGTAGAAGCTAGACATTATATTCAATAATATAGGTATTGTGGCCTCATAAATTTGGCAGAGTCCAAGCAGACACAGCCATAAAGTGGCAATTTTACAACTGTCTGAGCTTGCAGAATTTTTTCCCCTCTAAACTGATACATACTCTTAAATCATCTTTATAGCCTTACAACAGCTTTGTCTTTTCAGCAGCTGAGAAAATGGGTCATTCTCCCAGCTATCTGTAAGAATTAGAATGATTACATTTTGCTTCTAGATGCAGTCCAAAGTCTGAATTGCCCCAGCTGTTCCTACAGCTGTGTCCTGTGTGTGGGTTTACACCCAGAGGTGATGGCCAAGCTGAGGCAACTCTGCCTGACTCTGGCAAGGTTTGAGGTGTGGAACAGGAGGTGATGCCAAACATGCTCGTGGTGCTGAGAACAGTGGTTGGAAGAGGTGAGAATTCCTCTTGCAGTCAGCAGATGGGAGATGATCGACACCCCCACACTAATTATGGTATTCATCAAAAAACAGAACTGAGCGCTCCCAAAATTATCAAATGGGATCAAGAACTGGTACCAGAATCATTTCAGCTCCTTGGATCTGTCTGAGAGTTGGAGGATTAACTGTTAAAGTTTTCAGGGGATATGGAGCCAGGTGGAAGAAGATCCCCCTCCTTTCTTCGCTGCAATAAAGCTGTAGCAGGGTGGCATCAAGCACGCGGTGCCCCTGGGTCTGACAGGGCGGGATGCAGGGCAGCAAGTCTGAGATGAAACATCCAGCCAGGAAGCTGAAGTAGTTTGTTAGGAATAGCAGGGATGGTTTAGGAACAGCTGACCTGGCCTCAGGGATGTTCAGCCCTTTCCAGATCAGTGATCTGACTTTTTCTTTTTTTTACTTTGATTCTGTATTTATTGCACTGAGCTATCAAATAATTCCAGACAGTGCTAATTCTAAAAAGCTTCTCCACCAGCTTGTTTCCTCTCCCCCTCTAGCCCCCAAAATACTCTGCTTTTGTTTTCTGGCGTGTTGTGCAGTTTGTAAGATCTGGCTAACTTAATTGCACTTATTTCTTGTATTCTCTGTAAGGAGTTTGCAAGAAGAGACTTGATTAAATAGTGATTATTCCTCCATGTACAGCACTCCAGTCACAATAGAAACCAGTGTTCCTCCCCAAAGAAATGCCAGTTCGTAGTATGGAAAAAGCAAATTGCTTCCCTTCTACAATTTATCATGTTTTTTTCTTTGCTTATCTTAGGCACAGATATTTACATAAGTCATGTGAATGTCCCTTTTCAACGGGGAGCAAATTATTGCTGCAGTTAGCAGTGGTTTTGTCCTTTTGAAGTGTGGAGTTCCAGCTCCGCTGGGGTGTGGACATCCAGCATTTAAACCAACAATGAAACTCCATTTGCGGATCACAAACCACTCCAATACGTTCTTTAGAGTTACCACATTTCCCCCCTCTGGAAATTAAATAAAATTCCCTTTTTTAGCAGGCTTGTTTGGGATTTACCGAGTGGAAGATCTGGTAAATGACTGGCTTTGAGTGTGAAGACTTCTGCCTCCAAATATTTTTCTGATTCAGGCTCATTTTATTATTTTTTTGTATCATAATTGAGCAGTGATGCTTGGATAATTAAGATGGTCATCTGTCATCGTTCTGCATGGCCCTACTTCTGGATCTCTGAATTCTGTTGCAGGGAACCTGTTAAAATATCCCTTCCTTTGCCACCAAAAATCAGTAAATCATCTCACCCACATACTCAAAAGGTAAAATAACATCAAAAATGGATTTATGTAGCTCTCCTGCTACTTTTCCCGTTGTTACAACCTTTAAATATCACTGAAATCTCTACGGCTGTTTTGACTTTTTACTGTGTTACTGTTATGTCTTTAATGGTTTTAAAGGGCTGTCGATCCAACAGACATCTCAATATCCCAGACTTAATGTTGGACACAGTTAATGTGCAGCTGGTTAAAAAACATTCATGTGATGCTAATTTTTGCCCATTCTGCCAAGAGTGGAAAAGGCTAGACATATGGAGATCTAAAAATGGTTTTTCTCTGCTATTGATTTTGTTCCAGAATTGGTATCTAACGAGTGACAAAGCCCTCAGTAAAGCAAATCTGCAAGTTCCTGTAGGGTTTTACCTCATGTTACTACTGTGCTCTGTATTGTGATTATTGTGTAGCTCGTCTTCAGCTGTTATTTCTGTTTCTGTATATTGGGATTTATATGTTAGTACAGTCAGTTTTCCTCATCTGACATTGATTTTGGATTTATGAGGTATTTCTGCTCTTCGAGAGAGGAGGAGGCAATGAGGCATCATCCTTTGGTGTCGTCTGGAGTGGTTTAAAGCTGCTTTATTTACAGAGAAAAGGATGATTTTTAATGGTAGAAGCGTAGATTTGCTTGATGGTTATTCGAACATTTCGACAAGTTTAGTTTGCTTGGAAAAACTCGACATTAGTTTTACATTGGTGTCCTTCCTGCTGCATTATTCCCGTGGGCAATGTGACCATAACCCAGGAGAACTTAAATAAATAACAAGAATTTTGTGGAGCTGACGAGCTGTTGATTGGAAATTGCGAGGAAATTCTGCTTTATTCCTAATTAGCCTCGTGTGCTCTGCGTTCCCATTTCATGCAGTATGGCAGGGATGTTCCTACATGGGTAAAGCAGCAAGGATGTGTCCTCCCTCTTCATATTCCCTGATAAATGTGGGCTTAATCCATAAATGAGGCTGGATTTGAAGGACAGGGATCAATTCAGCTCCCAGCGTATTGTGTCAGAGTTGTGACATGCTGATAGGAAATAATATTAGATGGTGGAAAAATAGATCCCAATTTATTGCTCAGTGTTTGCTATGACAAATCCTTCACTGAATAATGTCGTGTCTGTTCCAAACGAGTGTTTAGACTTGCAAATTTCTGCTCGTGTCTCTTGTATTGCCATTTGGAGACCTGCAAGTTCCAGCAGGGCTCTGCTTCATGAATAACGTGGCGTGGAAGGAGTCTCAGATGCCAGAAATACTGGGATGCTCTGATTGCTTCTCTTCTGCAGCTCTTGAATAGCGACGTGCTGTTTTTCAGGGAGCTATAAGTTGAATTAATTTTACGTATTTGCCTTTGGAAACATTTCATACCTTTAAAGCAAAGCAAAGTTCAACAGGTGGAACTCCAGAATATGATTTCTTTCCTGCTGCACATCAGTGTGTTGTGGAAAGGCTTGGGTTGGAATAGACCTTAAAGATCTGATTCCACTCCATGGGCAGGGACCCCTTCCACCATCCCAGGTTGCTCCAAGCCCCGTCCAGCCCGGCCTGGAACATTCCAGGGATCCAGGGGCAGCCCCAGCTTCTCTGGGCACCCTGTGCCAGGGCCTCCCCACCCTCCCAGGGAAGGATTCCTTCCTAATGTCCCATCTAAACTCGCCTTTCAGGAGGTGAAAAGCATCCTGGTTTTGCACCTTTGCCTCCTGCTTTTGTTGCAGGTTGTGGATGACAGCATCTGGGCCTCAGCAATAAATCACCCTTGCAGAGGTTTTTGCACAAAAATGTATTTGAAGGAGAATGGTACCTTGAATATTGTAAGAGCAATGGCCTTAAAAATGGTTCCATAGTGTTCTTGTGCTGTTTCAGTCTGCCAAGGAGAAATGACATTTTTATTTAAAAACATATTTTTCAATAGTCCTGCTGGTGTCATCATCATCACCTGCACAAATTTCAGCTGACAGTTTGAAATCAAATGGCACCTGAGAGACACTTACATTTGTCCATATGAGGGAAGATAATACATGCTCACAGCTGGATCTTGCAATGATTTCTATCTGCCAGAGCATTATTTTCACCACCAGTACCAAACCAATGCTGCAGAGACACTCTGCTGTGCACTTTGTCAAATGCAGTCTTCCTGAAGCGCTTTTCTCTTTTGATAAACCTGTGTTCCAGGCTGAGGTAATCCAGGCTGAAATTAATATATCTTATTTATATATTTGTGCACCATCTTCAGTTGCTTTATAGCGGATGTTTTTAAGCTGCCACAGAGGTGTATAACTGACCTAAGAAGCTGTTAGCAGTTTCTTACCCTGAAATCTTAGAGAACTCTTTAACTCCGTGTTCCGCTGGGGGCTGTCTGTTGGAAGAATGGGGGATGGAAAGAAAGAGGGAGAGGTAGAGTAGGAGGAACCAAATTGCAAAAAAAAATTCAGGTTGAACTTTTTCACTTAGCCAGTCCCAGGTATCTCAGCTATGCCTTGGGGAAAAGAGGAGAAAACTGGGGAAAGTAACTGCGATTGGCTCTCCACCAAGTGCATTTTTATCCCTAAATTGTGACTGTGGGGTATTTCTCCTCCAGCTCTTTATTGTCTTCTCTACTGAAATATTTGGGTTTTTCTTTGGAAACAGGATCATTGATTAGGAGGAGGCAGCAGGGAGATGGCTGCAGTCCCAGCACACAGTCCCAGCTGATCCCAGCACTCAGAACAAGAGTGCTGAGAGGAATTTCTGTTTTTCACAAGGGTTTTGTCAAGTACTTTCTCCTAAAAGAGTGCAAGAGTACCAAATGAAAATGTCACTAATTACTGCTTCCACGTATAAATATTGGTGCTTTACTTTGAAAATTGACTCCTGGGTATTTCCATTAGTTTCCCTTGGTTTATGTCCCTAATATTTAACATTCACAAGAAAATCAGATTTATTTTAGTTCAGCAATAAACTAAACTATCGCCTTTTTAATCCTCAAAATTATTATAGGCAGGAAGCAATTTAAAAAACTTCCAGCTATTGAAAAAGCACAACAGAGTTCTGGAAATGCTCTCAGCAATTAAATGTAAAGTTCTGGGGAGGTGATTAAAAGAACAATTTGTCACTTGAAATGGATATGGCTAATGGGGATCTATTTACATATTGCTTCCTAAAGCACTTTCTTACTTTTCTGCCTGCTTCCAGAGCGGGAGCAGCGTGCTCAGAGCCAGGACACTTGGAATGACACAGCGAGTCTGGAACAATTAGTGCAGAACTGTGATAAAGAGAAACCAATCCGTCTGCCTCCCGCACAGCTCCGGGGGAAACGAAACGGGGTTTTTTATTCAGCCCTGGAAGCCAACCGCAGCAGAGCTGTTCTGTCAGGCTCTCACGGACATCTGGGCTTCCTTGGGAGCACCAGGGGCGTTTAACCTGCCAGCCCAGGAGCGGGTTGGCATTAAGAGGCCGTGGTCAGGCTGAAAGCTGCTCGTGGCTGGTGGTCCCTCTCCAGCAGGCAGGCAGGGCCACGTGCCGAGCCCTTCTCCAGGGAATGTGCTCTTTGCAGTTGGGCTTACCAGGAGGGGCTTTGGTGTTAATGAAGAAACCAGCTGCCAGTCTGCAACGTCTGTTTGCCAAGGATGAGCTTGGAAGTGCGGGTGCTTTAATTGCAGTGGTGAGCGTTGCTTGTGACGCTCTCAGGAAAGCTCCAGGAGGTACAAAGTGTAGGGAACGAGTGACCCTCGGTGGCTGTTGCACATCCCTGAGGCAGGTGGGCTCAGGTGACAGATCAGTGTGTGCAGTCACCTCTGGGCCACTTCTGTGGCCGTGCTCCAGGCTGGGGACAGCTCACCAGGGTCATTTCCTGCCATTCCTGAACCTTAAAAAACCCCAAATTACTGCTGCTACAGGAACATGATGGGGTAAAACCCACACATTTACTGGTTTTTAACTATGCTCAAAGTCAAGCCTTAAGTTCGTGCACATCCTTTTGAAAACAGGGCTTTAAATGATGTTTAAAGAATTTTAGAAATACAGAATTGAAAGAAATTACACATTTCTTCCAAGTGAGGCTGCAACACATGACTGGGAGATCATTTACACAACCAGGGTGATTTTACTTCTTGTAAACAGAATTTAAGTGACAACAGCAGAGGAAAGCATTGCATCTGTTTTTACATCAAACCAAAGCTCATTTCAAAATCAGAAAAATGAGTGGACTCTTACCCTATTCCATTTAAAAATGAAAATCAGGTTTTAGCCGGAAGTAGGAACCTTGCAACTTCAGCTGAAACATTTCAATATTCTCATTAAATGAGTAGGTTGAAATGGTGAGATGTTGTGTGTGTGTCTCACGCTGCTCTCATTGTTCTGGGCTGTTCCATACACAGAAGTTGCATGCCTGATTACCTGCACAGCAGGCTGAAAATTGATCTGCTATATTTTAGCCATGAAATAATTCACCTTTTATGCCAAAACAATTAATGTTATACATTAGTTTCAAATCAGAGTGTTGCCATTATACTCTGGAATCAAATTAATTTTTGGGGATACGTTCTTCACTTTTTATAGCTGGACTTGTATTCCCATCGTGCAGTTCACATTTTGTACAAACAAAAATTCAGCCAAGAGACTTCTTCTGCAGAGTTCAGGTGAAAATTCAGTGGTTGGAAAATCACTGCACCTATTTAAGCAGATTCTCACTGTCTCACCTCACTCCTGGGGGCCACAATTCAAGCCCTGCTATAGAGGTTTTGTAATTGTCATTATTTTTATATAAAGGACATTAACGAAAAGTCAACGACCAACCCACAGTTTGTTCTCAGAAGTGGGACTGCAGCTAAAGACTTTTTCATTATCAGTGACGGAGCTACCTGAATGCCAACAGCCCAGGATCCCCCTTGGAAATGCAAGGTTTGTTTTTTCCAGCTGGACATAGCTTTTAATTTCTGGGCATTGAATTTGTGCAAGAATATACCCTAAACCCTTGAAATGACGTCCAATTTATCTCAAAATACAATTTGAAACTGGTTTTTTTCATTGCCATTTCTGACGGTGGCACCTCGTGACATTTTGGGCTCCAGTTTACACACACGTTATGGGAGCACATAAACACCTCGTCCTGCGCCTCCAGTGAGGAAGAGTTTTATTTGGAAAGCAACCTTTAACGTTTGCCAGGAGAAACGAGGGAGATGTTCCTTGTTTTACGGCACTCAGAAAGTACCGCCAGGAGCGGCTGGTGGTGGGGGCTTGCCCAGGGGAGGACGGGCTGCTCGAGGTGGTGCAGGAAAATTGGCCCAAGTAAGGAAGGAGAAGGAGTTAAGGAGAAGTTTGAAGGTAATTTATGTAAAATAAAACAGATTACACCCCTGGGGGCTCTCGCTTTCCAGTATTCCAATCCCACAGCGCTGTAATCCAAGGATTTGCCTGCAGGGAGGTGAGGATGCTTTGCACCCACGAGCATCCTCCGGGACCTTAATGCACTTTTACCTCATTAATTAATTTCCTACATTTAAGTAATTTGTTTTCACTTCCCCAGAGGTTCCTGTGGAGACAGACAGAGCTGCAGCAGTGGAGATAAATGGACATTTTTGTGGGTGTTTGTGCCACTAAAACCAACCTGAATGCTCAGTGTGAGCTCTCAGAGCTCCTCCCTCCCTCCCATCCACAAACAAGAGACTTTGCTCCATTTTCTGCCATTTCATCACGGTTTGAGCTGAAATTGGCCCAAATGATGAACTAATTGGTTTCTGCCTTAATTAGGGAGTCCGTCATTATCCTCTCCAAATCAGTGTTACTTTTCCATTATTTTTAACTCCGAGGTAGATCATTCAAAATAGCTGTTTGCTGCAGATTTCCATGGTTTAATTGCAGTTTCTGTCGTTGCTAAATTCTGCCTGATGACTTTCTTGCAAACAGTTTTCCAGGAGCCACGTGCCATCCTGTGGGATAGGCAGGGAGCCAGTTGGAGACACAAAATACCAGGATATTTCAGCTTCCCCTTGTGTCTCTGCTACAGATTATCGTAAAATCAGAACTGGAGAAGTGCATGAAATAATTAGGATTTGGGTATCAGTGATTGACATGAAACTTCTTTATGTTTTGGTGGTTGTTTTTTCTGTTTGTTTGGTTTTTTGGATTTTTGGGGGGGTTTTTTAACCTCTAAGTGTTGTTCAGTCAACTCCATGCACCCAAAAATCAAGAATTTTCATTTCTTACCAGGTTTATTTATGGAAACACCCACTTGGCTAATTCAAATCTAATCAGTTTTGAACATTTTAAATCTGTTTCAGAAGAATATTGTTCAAATCACTTACTCATGGCTATTTTGGAAGTCTCATTTAGGTGTGAATTATGGGGCTGGCAGCTAAATACTAAGCAGGTGTAGAGCAGCGATGGCCCAGAAGACAAGGAGCAAGAACTGACATTATTTATGCAAATAGTGGATAAAATGAACTTTATGAATTGTCCTTCTGCTTCTGATCATAGATCTATGTGCCCTTTTTTCCCCCCACATTCCTGCTTTTCCAACTTCCTGAATTTAATTACAGTTTTGGATTTCCACTGCTGCTGTTATCACTTAAATCCTTTTTACAAGAAGTAAAATCACCCTGGTTGTGTAAATGATCTCCCAGTCATGTGTTGCAGCCTCACTTGGAAGAAATGTGTAATTTCTTTCAATTCTGTATTTCTAAAATTCTTTAAACATCATTTAAAGCCCTGTTTTCAAAAGGATGTGCACGAACTTCAGGCTTGACTTTGAGCATAGTTAAAAACCAGTAAATGTGTGGGTTTTACCCCACTGTGTTCCTTTAGCAGCAGTAATTTGGGGTTTTTTAAGGTTCAGAAATGGCAGGAAATGACCCTGGTAAACCTCAAAGGCCGTGGTGATTTAATTGTCGAATTTCACAAAGAATTCAGGTTTAGAAATGACAGGTAATTTTATAAGCATTTTTTAATTGAGCACTTAGGTGCACAAAAGGCCTGGAACAGAGCGAGCATGCTGAGTGTGCTGCAGACTGCACAGTAAATAATAATCAAATAATGCAAAATAAAGAGAAGCCGCCAACCAAGATGTAGTAAACAAATAAAAATTGAGTAATAACTGTAATTTCCAATACCTTATCCATGTATGGTCGCCAAATAAGGAAAAAATGCATTGGAAAGCAAAGGCTTAGAACTCAGAGGAAGCCCAGGAGAGACATATTACTTCCATTTATAACAGAAAATCAACTGAAAACTTGTAATTGACAGAAAGGGAGTGAGTTTGTGTCCCTGGAGGTGCCCTAAGATCAGCAACAGGCAAATGGTGTAAACATAATAAATCACACCACAAGTTGTTTAATATGATTTTTTTTTCCTTTTTTTTTTTTTTTAATTTTGGAAAATAAGAATACAATTTTGTACAGGACAATAAATATAAAATGAAGTGCTCGTGGTGGTGGTGGGGCACAGGGAAAGAAACACCGTGGCCTTTTTTAAGAGAGTCAGTGAAAATATGTGCTGAATGGGGAATTAGGTTTCCAGCAGTGTTTATTCATAGGCTGTGGAAGGATCCAATTACACTGGAATCCACTTTGCATGGCTGCCATAATCCCAGGGACTGATTCCAGTGGGTTTAGTCTTGACTTAACCTGATATTATAGGAATGAAATGAAGCTGCTTTATTCTCCTGCTGCATCTCCAGATCTCTCCATCCCCTCACAGTGTTTTGGACGGTTTTTTGTCTTTTTAAAATCTCCTTTTTTTGTAAACATAAAATAATATTTTGAGCAAGGAAACATGAGTGGCTCAATAAATACCAGAACCAGTAAAGCCTGGTGTCACCCGCTGCTGTCTTGTGGGTGTCTGAGTTTGGTGTAGAGCTGAAAATGGGATTTTTGGTCCCCAACTTGGTGAACAGCCTCTCCTCAGCCCTGTGGTCCCTCTCTCCACCCAGCTCTTCTGTAGAGAGAGTTCTCCTCTATTTTCTAGCCTTTCCCACTTAGAAAGACCATAACATTCCTTGCTCCCTAAGACCTTGTAGTCCCCTCAAACTCCTCAGGTGTACTCTGGTTTTTCTCTTTTTTGAATGATGTAGTGCTTCCCACTGCCCTAATTCCCCCACTGTTCCCTGGCAGATCCTTGCTGCCTTCCTTTCCATGAATGGATGGCACCTCTGGAGTTCTGGAGGAAGGAATTGTGGTGAAAGCCATTGTTGCTCCTGAGGAGATGCTGCAGGTCCACAGGGGTGATGGTCTAGCAGGTCTTTTCCTTCTTACTGTTTTTGACAATAAATATTTCTAAATATGACAGAAGTTTAACTCCTGAGCCTGTTAATGGTTGGCTGCTGCAAAATTACCTTAATGGAAGAGGTTTAAATATTGATAGAAGAAAATTAAATGCAGTTTAATGATCAGCCTTTTCATTTGATGCCCTTTTTGCATTAGGCAGCCCATAAATATTTTAATAATTCCATTTATTGAGTGTTTTTTTTCACCTGCACGGTCTTACCTCGTGTTAAATTGTCCTGTTGGCTTTGGCAGCCTGGGGAGGTGTTGAGGGTTCAGGAAGTGTCACCTTTTCATTTCGTGGTGCACCCAAATTTGTGCCCCTTCAAATTAAAGCTGTGCAGGAAGGGCTGATCTCCATTTCGTGGGGGCAGTGCCAGTGCTGCAGACACTGCAACACAGAGAGAGGTCAATCAAGCTGTAATCAGCGCTAATTAGCGCTTCCAGAAGCTGTAATCTTTGTATAAGTGGCACGTGGGTGAAAAAATCATTCCTTGCCTGGAACACCATTAAAAATTTATTTTCCTTTGATTCTGCAGGAAATGAATGAGACAAACACGTGGCCTCGCTCAGGAAGGGGCTCTTGCCAGTTAAAATTGGACACAAAGCTCGGAGCGATGCTCAGAAAACAAAACAAATTCAGTGGATTTTGTCCCAAATCTCTTAATTTTTTGGGGGTGTGGGGGTTTTCCCTTTCAAGTAATCATAATAAATGGTAGCGAGGGCTACGTTGCCAACCTTACAGAAATTTTAATGGAGTTTTTATGGATTTTTGTATGAAAGAAATAGTTTTGCTGTGTGATGAGCCCTGCTGGGAATTCAGGCTTCTTCTGACATGCCTTTCACGTGGATACTCCTGTCCTGCTTCTACCTGCTAAGCATCTGGCTGAGGAGTTAAGTAGCTACTGAATGAGTAATCTTCCCGTTTTAGCGAAGTTTGCTCTCGTTTCTGCTGTCTGCTCCTATTTCCGTGCATATTAAATTAAAAAAAAAAAAAAAAAGGAGATTTAAACCCCCTAGCATTCTGGATTTCTTTTGCCTTTTTTCTTCTGCTGGAGGAGATATTTGGTGAAAAAATTGAGGGTTTTGCTGGTTTCTAAGTACTTTTTAAAATGTGTTTTTCTCAGTCGTTGGCTCCGTTTGTTACGCAATAAATTATTGTATACAACGCCGTAAAACGCAGTAATAAATGGAAAAGAAAGGTGAAAAAAACCTGTCAAACATCTTTGCTTGTGGTTTTTCCCCCCCCCACCCAGACTTGTCGTTTGCTTGGATCTTCAACGAGTACCCGTCGTTCGTGCAGGAGGACAGCCGGCGCTTCGTGTCGCAGGAGACGGGGCACCTCTACATCGCCAAGGTGGAGCCGTCGGACGTGGGCAACTACACCTGCGTGGTGACCAGCACGGCCACCCAGAGCCACGTGCTGGGCTCCCCCACGCCCCTGGTGCTGCGCACAGACGGTACGGCCACCCTGGAGCTGGGGAATCGCCAGGAATCGGCGACAGTTCCCGGCATCGCTCAGAGTTTTTGGCTCTTGCACCGTAAATTTTTGTGTGTTTTCCGAACGTTCGTTGCTTTCTACGAAGGTGAACCCTGTTGCGTCCTAACTCTGCCCCTGGTTTCACTGTGCTTCCCTTCGTGAGCGGGGTGTGAGAAAAATAGATTTGATTTTGAATTGCAAAAGAGAGAAAAGAAAAAGGCTTTAAAAATCGCCTTCAAAAATTGACTTTCTCAATTGTCTCCTGTAGGTGTGATGGGAGAATACGAGCCCAAAATAGAAGTTCAGTTCCCTGAGACGCTCCCAGCAGCCAAAGGCTCCACTGTGAAGCTGGAGTGCTTTGCACTAGGAAAGTAAGTTTTCATCTTCACTGAAAATTGAAGCACCTTAGGGTTCACCTGCACAAGAGGTGTGCGGTTCTGGCAGTTGTTCTGGTGTTTTCCAAAGACCTGATTTTGGTCATCACAGCTCTTGCCTTGAAATAAGAGGGCAGAGAGTCTTGAAGTATATTTTGATTTTGTTTAGAATTAAAATGTGTATGATGGCAGCGCAGGAATTTGCATTTCATTTTGAATTGACTTGAGTAGATTCAGTGTGGTTTTGCATATGACCTTTGAGCTAAATCTCTTTTCTGTGTGCAAGGAGACGGTGCTGAAGTCTGTGAGAATGTTGTCTGAATTTTCCTCTTAAATGCGCTTGATGCTTTCATAATATTGTTCTTCCTTTATAGCCAAAATAAAGATTAAAATGCATTCCTCCTCTGAACGATGCTTCACTCACAGCCGATAATCTTTTCTCTTTCACAGATGATCTGAGAATGCATTTGTGCTTCTGTAAATGTATTTACTTAGCGGTGTGGGGTTTGTTTGCAGGCAGCTTTGTCAGGTGCCCATATCAGATTGATAACTTGATCACACGCTATTGCTTTGGCTCCCCGGCGAGGGGAGGGAAAGTTTGCAAATCAGAGAATAAAAGGCTGCTGGAGGATGGCAATTTCAAAAGACTTGCCTGGATTCTCCCTCCGTAGAAGCCACTGGTAAATCTCACCCATCCTCGCGGGAGGCCAGTGCTGATTTACAAGAAATTTCACTATTATTGGGCATTCACAGAGTTACTCCTGACAAATTTGGTACCACAAATGCAGCACAGGAATCAGCAATGAATGCAAATCAGGTGCCAGAGTGTCTGACCATCTGTCATGTACAGTGTGATTACTGCTTTTAACACAGCCTGGAAGTCACTGCTGAATTTAGTTTGCTTTAAGTATCTCATTATGACAATCAAGGACTTTAAGCAAAACTGTTTAAAATCTCATTACTCTCTCTTTAGCCCTGTGCCTCAGATTAACTGGAGAAGAAGTGACGGGCTGCCATTCCCAAGTAAAATAAAGCTGAGGAAATCCAATGGCATGATTGAAATCCCTAATTTCCAACAGGAGGATGCAGGGCTCTATGAATGTATTACCGAAAACTCCAGAGGCAAAAACATTGCGAGAGGACGTCTCACTTACTACGGTAGGAAACTTCTGTTCTCCCTCTCCCCCCACCTTTCTTCACCCAGGAAACACAAACTGCTCTGGGCTACTCGGGGATTTGCAGCTTCTGCAGTTCCATCAGGCATTTGGGCTTAAAAACCCGCGGCGTTTCGAGTGCTCCCGGAAAATGAGAACTTTTGCGCCAGTTTCTTGGTAAGATCTCCAAGAAATGGCTTAAAGCTCACAAGGGTTGCTGAGAGTAAAGCAGAGTGTGCTTGTGCTTGTTTTTTTCTGTGATGGGAAGACTTTTTTTTTAAAAACACTTCTTGGTCCATTGGTGAAACCTTCAATTTTCAGTCGATTGGATTTATTTGGGGAGGATCATTTAGGCCTCACATTTATGGGAAGTACAGATTTTGTCTTGCTTTGTGAAAAGATTACTGATGGATATTCTCAATCCTGTGCTTTCAAAACAGCCAATTTTATTTTAAAACGAGTAAATAAATGGGAGGATATAATCCAGTATAGGAAATGAAATAATATGAAATTTTATAGCTGGAAGAAAGGCAGTCTCTTGTGCATTTAAGGCTATAGAGTGAAATGAGTATCAGCAAAGCACACTGGTGGTGGTGGTGTAAAGCGAGAGTGATTTGCAACAAAGTGGTAATTGACAATTTTTTGTTAAAGCCAGATTTCAGCAAATATAATTTTCCTTACTTCAGTGGCAATTTAAACAGTGTTTCTGACTCTGCCTTGGAATGTTTCCCTCATGGAGGAATATTTGAGCAAAGAGATGGGTTTTTAGCTGGATAAAGGCACAGAGCACAGCTCCTCTTCAGCTGGGAGCAGGTTCTTTACTCCTCCGTGGGGAGCTGCTGCTTGGTAGAACACACAGAGATTTTGGTCCGTGAAGATTTTGGTTTAAGGCACAACAGATTTTTTAAGGAGGAAGGAAAAGAGATTTCTCTCGCTGCCTAATTCCAAATTAATCTTTACACTGAATGAGTGTTGTTGGAAAGATTCAAGCTCGGGTTGGACAGGGCACGTGAAGCAACACAAATTTTCCAAGCACTGATTGTAAATATTACTTTTTGAGGAATCCTATAATTAACATAGGGCAGTAAATCCAAGCTGCTTTTCCTGCCAGTGTCCTCTGCCATTCCAAACTTGGCACTGTGCATTTGGTTTTATTAAGTGACCTTACTTGCTGCTTGAAAGTTCCAGAGTTGTGGTTTGTCCATCAGTTTGGCTCAACATTCCCATGCCAGTGTTAAATCAGGGCAGTTGTGAGATACATCAGTGGAAATTACATATAAAATAGAGTAGATTTGTTCATCAGTCCTTGTAATTCCAGCTGTGGCCATTCCTGGGGTACCTGCCCTGCTTCCCAAGTTCTGCTTTGCTCACTGAAAGGCCACAGAGCTGAAATAAAGGATGTTGCTGATCAGTAAAAGCAACTCAGCTGCAGTTCAGTGACAGCCGAATCAGTGTGAACGTTTTCAGTGCCAGTCTAGCCAGGGGTTTGAACCCTCAGATGGAGTTCATATTCCAGTAGGAACGGCTGCCCGTGTTAGAGTCATCCCTGATATGGATGTTTATCTTAAAGAGAATAATGAGAGCTGTAATGGCAGTAATGGCACTCCAACTGTTTCATTTCATTTGTTCTGCTTCACGGAACCCATTCTGCAGAATTAAATAGATTTAAGTAATCTTTCTTATTTTGCTACTTGTGTTGTTGTTGTTGCAGTTAGAATTCCAACAAGCCTGGATTCAGGATAAGAGCATTTAACTCTTCTGGATAAATCCAAGTTTTATAACTATAGAGATAATTTCTTCTGATGGATTGCCACCTCATCTGGTGCCAAAGCCCAGAGATCAGTCTGCTGAAGAAATCTAACCACGTCCCTCTGAGTCTTCCAGTGAAAGATCAGTATTTAAGGAAGTTGTTCTAAAAGCAGATGAGGATTTGGGGGAAACTAATGCAATATACTGAAGACATGGAGTAAAAAATGACCTGTCTGCCAGAAAGTACCAATGCTGTCAAAAATCCACAAATCTGGTGTTTTTAGGGAATGTTGGCTGTTGTTAAAACACTTCGCTGGTAGAAGTTTAAGGCGTGTCTGCTTAGCAAACATAGAAAAATATCAACATTACAAAAGTACAAATGTCTTTTTATTTCAATAGTGGCAACATGTATTTTCCTCTTGGCAGAACAAAGCATGTTTCTGCCTGACCCAGAAAAAACCAGTATGAGAAGAATTGGGGTTAACATTTTGCAAGTTGTCATAGTGAAATAATGTGAAAAATAAATCTTTAGGAGGAAAAATTATCAATAAAAACCTTTCATGTGCCTGAAAGAAAGGTTTTTCTTTCTTTGCAGACTTTAAGGAGTCTTTGTAAATGTAACATAAAGCTGTTCCTAAACAGAAGCTTGAAACATTGTTGCTCTGCTACGAAGTGAAACACTCCTATTTTGAATTATTTTATGAGCTGAAACTGGGAAGTTTAAAATCTGAAAATTTCCAGTGCATATGTAGTTTGGTTAAAAGCCTTACTTTTCCACCCAGTAATGAATTGCAGTCTTGAAGCCACAAAGCCCCTGAACACAGGCTCAACTTTACTCCTGTCCGCAGTCAGTTTCTCAAGAATTCCTGTAAATCTGTCACATCTCTTCTCCTGAAAAAAATTAAATTAGTCTGTTTAATTGTAATTATAGTGCGTTTTAAATATAGCTCTCAACCCATGGTTGACGTTGATAATTAAAATAGATATTCTAACCCAGATATTCCAGGTTCTTTCATTGCAATACTCACAAACTATTTAATCTTCCTTTTTTCTCCTGAAGGATTTTATCAAGAAAGGCCTGACATCAAATGTTCACTTTTTTGTCCTTTTTACGGTTCCAGCATTTGTTAAATGCCAGTTTTCTACTCAGGGGAGTTCAGATTGTGCTAAAAATAGGACAAGATTATCCAACTTTGATTGAATGTAGAACCTGAATATATAAATAATTTGCTTTCCCTTTATTAGCGTGTTCGTTTGTCATCGCTTTTGGTTTCCCATAAAGAGGTAATGGGAAAAAAAAAAGACTCCACAGAGATGTTTCATGGCAGAGAAAAATGAGAGGAGATGAAACAATTACATTTTTGTGTTTTAGGATGCAATTAGACATGAAGCACGGTAAAGATACGTGAAGCAATTAATTTAAAGTATAATTGAAGAAAATATATTCTTAATTAGCCTGTGCTGATATACCAGAAGTCCTGCTTGACAGTACCAAGGTAAAATGTTTGACAGGGAGAAAGAAATTCTGCTGCTGTTCTCCTTTTGCTCTGCAGTGCTGGTCTGTGATAACAAAGACAAAATCCCCCAGGAATAAGTAGAATCTACATCTTTTTTTTTAGTGTATTAAAAAATACTGGTATATTTTGTTAATTTTTTTTTTAATAATCTACCAGCAAAATTGAACTGAAACTGTGTAATTTGTGTATGTGGAAGAAAATCTCTGTTTAAAGGTTTTATCTGAGAGCCTGACTCTGTCTTGTGCTTGGAGATATCTTCAAAACATCAAAAACAAAGATATAAATGACTAAATAATACCGATGAGTTGCTGAGTTTGATCAGCCTAGATTCGTGTTGTTAATGCTGCCTAATAATATCATTTTCTTGCTGCACAAATAGTTTGTCTTCCTTTACATACTAAAGCTTCTCGCAGTGATTTGGAATTACCTGTTGCTTGAGGGCGTTCTTATTTTTGAATAGGAGCCAAAAAATGGACATTTTCAGGGCTGTGTCAGCTGCTTCTCTACTAGGCCCAGCTGTTTTATCAGAACAAAAGTTATTCGTGCTTGAATTCCCTTGGAGTTTTGAGCTGAAATGAGAGTTCATCCCTGCTGCAGGCATCAGTGTGGGTGTCAGAGCCTGGAAAACTGCAGGTTCCGCTTTCGGGGTGGGTTTTTCCCCCGTTTGCTTCACAGCTGCTTCCTCTGGGAAGTTCCTTTCCTCTCTGATTTCTTGCCCAACTGCTGAGCTCCCCAAAGGTGTTTCAGAGATTTCCAGCCCAGCTTTCGCAGTGGAAATGTCAGAGTAAAATTACAAGTGTGAGCAGCAGCATGTCGTGTGAATCCCTGTTCTGGAAGAGCTTCCCAGAGGCTTCGGCTCCCAGCAGAGCACAGAACTCCCTGGGAGAGCCGTGGCCCTGAAATTCTGCCTTCCCTTCTCTCTGTTCCCCTGGCCTACAGAATTAAAAAGAGATTTTTATTGGATCCTCTCGCTCTGAAGGAAATCTGACATAAAAATAAGTGTTCTGATGCATCGTGCGTGGTAGTCCACAAATAATCCCAGCACGGCCTGTGAAAAGTGGAACGTGGTAACTTCTTCAGCCGTTGCTTCCACGAGCATCACTGCAGTTGGTCTTCCTTCACATCAATCCCCAGAACGTCACGGAGGATTTTGTAAAAGTCTGAAAAAATGGTTCTTGCTTCGCTTTCGGCCTGCAGGGAAGGCCTGGAGTGTAATGAAGCAGCAGTTGTTTCCTGCAGGCCTAACTGGCTGCAAGAGAAGGGTCATCATAACCACCGAAGGAAGATGAGGGGGCCTCTCACTGGGATGCTTTTTATGAAGTTACACACTTGTTCTCTCCTTGCCTCTGGGACCGTGAGCACTGCAAGGAATATTTTAGGCTAAAGCGACTGAAGCAAAATCCAGGCTGGTGCTTTTCCAAGTGACTGGCCATGGAGCTGACGGGTAACCTGCTTTAGAAAATCACTTACCTACAAGCATTTGGTCCTGGGGGAGCTCCAGATGAATCTTTCATGAAGATTGCACAGCAAGTTCCGAAGAATTCTTAATATTACCCCGAAATACGGATTCCTGTCACAGTCTCAAACCCTGCACTGCGAACTCTGTTAGTTTTAGCTTCCAGCCTCTCAGCTTGCAGGACAATGTCTGTTCTTTTTTAGCTCAGGGAGGATGTGCTGCCTGCTTGCCTATTCCTGGCTTTAGGAGGGAGAAGTGACTCCTTCCTCTCTCCTCTGGAAGACCCAGGTTTCATAATAGCTGTGCAGTAGTTCAAGAGAGAATGAGGCTTTGTTACCAAGTGTTCCTTCAGGAGCACAGATGTGGCAGTGATGGTGGAATCAGATGTTTTGGGCAGTAAAATTTGCCTGGCAGTGACTAAACCTTGAGAGGAATAAAGCTGTTTATTCAGAGTCCTTCAGGTGGGCTCAGGCAGAGCTCAACACAAAGGGGCAGCGCTGGGCTTGGCAAGTCCTGCCCCTGTTTTGAGATGGTGTCAGAGTATCAGAGCAGGATCAGAGCTGCTGATACCTGACCTCCTGTCTGCACGTGCACCACCCTTACCCTGGCCAGGAGTCAGAGTATTCCCAGCTGGGATTGCCCCTGTTGAGCTGCGTTTTCAATTTTGAGCTGGTTGGTCGAATTGTTCTTTTTCAAGGACGGATTGAAAAGGGTGCTTTTCTTCCTGCTCAACTCCTCCATCAGTAATTGGAAGAGAAAAAGAGCCTTCCTCGAGGAGATGGCCGAAGTCTCCATCAGCACTCTCTTGTGGACAGACAAGCAGCAGGAATTTCTCCCACTGTGCTTTGGGAAGCTGTTCTGTGCATTTCTGCTTTATCATGTTGTGTGGGAGCTTGGGAAACCCTCCCGTGGAGACTGCCTGACACAGAGTCCTAAAACAAGATTTATGGCATAGACAATGATTTTGTTTTATTGGTAGAATTGTATCCAAGATCTTCATACTTGAAAACAGATTATATTTAACAGACTTTCAAGTGGAGATAGGCAGCAGATTGTTAAATATTCCACGTGTATGGATCCATCAGTAATTCAAGCACTGCTGAACGTTGCATAAATATTTAGGTGTGCGAAGTTCAGGGAGCTCCTTACGTGGAGCCCTGAGCTTTCATTCCCTTGACACGTGGGGCAAAACTCCAGTGACGATGTGAGATGGAGCAGTGGCTCTGTCTTGAACTCCAGTGTTGTAACATGAACTGTGAAGATTTAACCCAGTTAATAGCAGTGAAATTGTACATTCATGGGACACAAAGATCAGGTCATCCTGTGTTTTTTGCAGCTGACTTTGATAAAGAGGGTGCAAAAAATAAATTCTCCCCAAATCAGTGAAAGGTGTTAATCGTCATGGGGATGTGGAAAAAAAATAATATTCAGGGAGTTTCACTGTCAGCGAATATTTGTTGAATTCCAGTATTTATTAGTTGTTATTGTCTCAATGAATAAATTTTAGGAAGTTCTTCTGTAAGATGTTAACCCTAAGTATGGATACATAAATCGTAAACAGATCAATCATTATCATCATCATAGCCTGGTGCTGTACCTGGTCAGGTTCAGGTGTTACCCCTGCATTGCAGAACCTGGGATGGAGAGGAAATTTCCATGCTAGGAAACAAGGAATCTTTTAAAATGAAACTAATGCCAACTCGAATCCAAACCCGGCTTGGCTGGTGCTGTGCCCGTGGCAGTGGAAAGGTTCAGCTCTCAGCTGTGCCCATTTCCCTCATGCCCACGGGCAGATCATTAATTTCCCTGGCCTGAGTTAATTGCTGTGGAACTCCGTTGTAGTGGGAAGTTCAACAGGAATTAATCTGACATTCTAAACTCATGTATTAAATAATGTTTTCCTACATCACCAGGGACTTGTTTTCTCCTGGTTGTTTTCCTGTGAGGGTGTTAGGAGATTTTCCTGAATTACTAACTTTAGATAAGCAAATTGACTCTGGAAAATTCTTTGCCCATAGCTAAGAGTTTGCAGCCAAGTTTCATCCTCGTCTTTTATCTGTTTTCTCCATAGGCAATGTCCAGAATTTATCTTTTCTTGGAGAAATAGCATAGGCTGAGATTATAAACTTTCCAGTAAATTAAATAAATTCGAAGAAAATTCTCAAATTACCTATAAAACAGTGTTGAGCTGTTGTGTGAAATAGCACTAAAAGAATAAAAATAAACTACTGTTGTCTTTCATGCGTTGATGTTTATTTGCCAAGTGAGCTTTCTCCTTCCTGTGAAAGCTGCAACAGATGTTTTAAATATCTTTACAGTTTTAACTGTTTTTTGGGTAATTCTGAAGGATGTATGGTATTAGTGCATCAAATTTTGGCTTAAAAGTTAGTGAATTTTTATGGACTTTCTTCTGCTGGTTTGCATTACCCAAATTCTGTACCAAGACTTCTGCTTTCAAAAACAATCTCGTATATCCATGTTTTCATCCAGTTAAGTGCTGCCTTGCATTAGAAAACAATTTAAATGGTATTTAGCACTAAGGCTGACATACCATTATTTTTTTTTAGGACTTAAAGGATTCTCTTCAGCATTAATTTGATGATTTAGCCACATCACTTATTTAATTTCAGTCTCGCCATTAATGTCTTTCTCTTACATTTGCCTCGATTGCAAAACGATGTTGTTTAATCATTAGTGATTTTAATATTGGTTTCACGAGTCCAGCTTTAGTGATCTGTGCTCTCAATTTTCTTCTGGTTTAGTGCTCATAATAAAAATGTATAAAAGGAATAATAAGTTATTTGTTTCATCAGGGGGCTTGGAGTGGGACCAGTGGGAAGCTCTGTTGGTGCAGATCAGTCTGTGCCGAAAATTGATGAGTTCTGTGCCAGTCTGATCCTGATGTGGAGCAATAACTTGTGAGGCTCTTTGTTGTTGTGTATTTCATCTGCAGCAAAGCCTCACTGGATCCAGACCATAAAGGATGTGGAAGTTGCTGTGGAGGACACCTTGTCCTGGGACTGCAGAGCAAGTGGGAAGCCCAAACCATCCTACAGGTGGCTGAAGAATGGAGAGCAGCTGGCAATAGAGGTAACGTTCTGTTCGGGAAAAGTGGTGCTGTGTAAAATTAGCAATATTCATGCAAATAGGAGAATCCAAAAGTTCCTGGTATTAGTCAAGAGAACTCTTTGATGCTGGGTTCGTGTTTTTCAAGAGCATCCTGCTGAAGCCTCAAAAGCTGCAAAATCAGATTATGTTGTACAAAAATATTCCAGCTAAAAGCAGATTCAAAAGCAACAATAGAACCCCAGAAAGAAACATGGAAGGAATGACTGGAGAAGGAAGTTTAATAATGTTATAAACAAGGGATGGAGAGCTTTAATTATTTTAATATATTTGCAGCTGGCATTTCATTAAAGGTAGTAAGAAAATATTTTCCAGCTTCTTGACAAAACTCCTGAAGATTCATGGGTTTACCACTGCTTGATGCAAAGAATGGAATACCAGCAGCAGCATAACACAGAGATTGGCTTGAATGCAGTTGTCATAGTAAATTAATTGAAAGTAATGCATTTGATGACAGGGGAAAGAGGTTGAACTTAGAAGGTGGAAGGTCAGAAATGCAGAACAGGATCTGCTACCCCTTATTTATTGATTTTAAATCTCACTGCTTCACTGGAAAGCAGCCCTGTTGAGGTTATCAGGGATATGAACTACAGGCACTTTTGCAGGAAGGGGTTTTGCCCTTGGCCAGTGCCTTGTGCTCAGAGCTGGCTTTTGGGGAGGAAAGTGGCTGCTCAGGTGAACTCACTGGATGGTTCTGAAAAACAAGCAGGGCACAGGAGAGCATTTCTTACATCCATGCTGGCTAAAAGGAATGGTGATGTTTTGTGGACAGGTTAAATGAGGGAGCACAAAATCTCATCTGGGTGACTTAAGAGCATTGCTGCTGTGTCATGCAGAGTCACTGAGGTCATGGGCTTTTTTTACCTCAGGAAGTACAAAAATATCTTAAAATCATTCAGTCTCCCTGTTCGGGGTGTTGGTGTCCAGCCTTTTGGAGTGATGTCAGGGCAGAAGTGTGACTTTCTCTGGAAATATTAAAGGAACTCTTCGAGAACCAGCACTGAGGAGACACCAGAGGAGCTCTCTGTGTGCAGTGATCAGGTGTCTTCTGCTCCTTGACTGCAGTGTCCCTCATGCTGGGTCTCCTTCACAAACATCCCTTGGGGTTGCTCCACTCAGCTTCCCTTCTCCATAAACAAATGTTTTGTAAGAGCAGCAGCTTGGGATGCTACAGAGGAGATCAAGATATGGAGACTCAGGCTTTTTCCTCTGTGGGATTGTTCTCTGTCTGTGTGGATGAACCCCTCGCACTCAGCTGGGACAGGACCTGTCAGGGAAGGAGCTGAGCTGTCCTGGAGTCACGCTGTGCTAGGGCCAGCTGTGGGTGCTGCCCTTGGCAAAAGGCAGGGAGTGAGTGATTGCACTGGGCCTCCTAAGCCAGGTCCAGATCCAAAAAACAGCCCTTAGGAAATACTTCTGGGCAGGTAGTTTGGGGTTTTGTCCGTTCCTGTGTGTCTGGTTTTCCCCAAAGGTTTCTCCCCAAAGCTGATGCTCCTTTGGTTTGTCTTTCTCACTGGTCCCTTTTCTCACTGGTTCCTTTTCTCACTGGTTCCTTTTCTCACCGGTTCTGCCACTCAGATTAGTCACTTCCTACTGTAATTGAGCTTTCCAAGAATAAGCAAGGTGAGGAGACCCAGATACTTGAGTAGCTCTGCTGACTCCAAGGCAGTTCAGTTTGTGTCTTGGGTTTAATGGCTCATGGAATTTTTTCTGCACGGTATCGGAGAGAGCTCATTAGCAAGTGGCACGTTTGAAATCTCTAAATAGTGTGAAATGCCAGTGCCATCTGCACAGTTTGGATGCTCTGGTCTGTCTGAGGGGGCTGGGAGGATTCTGTCTGTATTTCTGGAGAAATAAAAGGGCATTTGAGATTGCCAAACCTCAGTGCAAATGGGCAAGTTTGAAGAATTATTTGCATACACTGCACTGCCAGGTCTGCATGTCTGATCGCCATTGCTGTACCATGATGCAGTCGTGTCACTTCTTTTAGAACTGTTCTCATGATTGTGCTTTTGCATTTACCCTATTCATTGTATTTATCCTGCCCTATTTCTATTCCTTACTTATTTTAAAATTTTTCACAGGAAATATATCATCAATAAAGATATTTTTCTTAATATTCAGGGAAGGATCCAAATTGAAAATGGTGCACTTACAATATCAAATCTAAATCTGACAGATTCTGGCAGATACCAGTGCATAGCTGAAAATAAACATGGTGTCATCTCTTCGAGTGCAGAGCTCAGGGTTGTAGGTAAGATGTTCCTTTTTCTCACTAAAACACAAACCTCATTAAGCCTCTCCACACCCCCTCAGATTGCACCTCAGATTTAACTCACTCAGCTGCTGTCACTGAAATAAAACATTTTTGTCAACCTGATGTCTTCATCTGCAGAGCTCAGGAGTTGAGTCATCTGCTGCCAGAGGATTTGCAGGCCAATCCTTCGTTTCAAACAGAACAGGATAAATGATCCACCAGGGGAAGAGCAGGGATGGGGGTTTGGGTTTGGGCATGAGGATTAAAACCTCTGGTGTGGTGTGGAGGCAGCGCTGGCTCCATCAGCTGCTGTCACCTCTGTGCGGGGCACTGTGGGGTTAAAAACCTCTGTGTACAGCCCTCCTGGAGCCGGGGGACAGCGAGTGACATTGTCATCCACCCAGTCTGCCTGTGCTGGGGGCTGAAATAGTGACAGCTGTTTGTTGGAGGGAACGCCGGGCTTGGGACTGACACGCTCACACTTGGGCGATTTCTCCTTCCAACACCAAGTCCAAACTAGGCTGTAACAGTGCTGTGGCTTGGGGACACGGGTTATTTCCTTTGTGGTGTTGATTAGCTCATGCTCCTTCAGCCTTGGTCTCCTCAAACACTGAATTTCCTCTCAAAGTTGAGTGTTACTACAGGGAGAAGGCCACGAGCCTTTTCTTAACCGCTAGTTCATGGAAACTTCACTCAGAATGAGCTGCAGTGTCATTTCACGTCATCCGACCTGCACTGGCACGTGAAACTGGAAACCTTCCAGTTCCCTGAGGTTCAGTGAGAGTCCTGGTGTGATATTTATTAGATTTATTAGATAAATCTGCTCCCTTCAGCAGAGCATCCAGTTGTTCCACATGCTGAACGTGCTGAACGCTCCTTGCATTCGTTGAGCTTCAGTCACTGTGATCTTCTGTGCTTGCCTTGTTGGGTGCTCACCTGCACAGCTGAGACCTTTTGTGCCAGAATAAAGGTACAAAATAATAGGGATAAGGAGGAGAAATGCCTAATTGTCCAATAGAATATCTGTCTGAACTAATTAATGGTGTTGATCATGTTTGGAATCTGAGAAGTGCTCGTGTAAGTGCTAAGTAGTACTATCGTTAATATCGTTAAAAGTGCTTTATTTCACTATTACTACCCCTTCTGTTTTAGCTTCTGCTCCAGATTTTTCCAAGAGTCCAATGAAGAAATTGATCCAGGTTCAGATAGGCAGCACAGTTGATTTTGAGTGCAAACCCAAAGCTTTCCCTAAGGCCAAATGTTCCTGGAAGAAGGGAGGTGAGCAGCTACGCGAAAATGAAAGGTATCACGTTACATTGGTTTATTTGTTTTAACCTTACAAGAAGCTTTTGCGTGTCGTTTTATGCAGGAGTGTCAGCTGTAGATCCAAACACTTGTAAAGTCTCTCTGAAGTCTGGCTGGCCTGGGGTTTTTTGCTTGGTTTTTCTTGTGATGGTATCAGAGCACTGAGAATGCAAAGGTAGTTCTTTCTCTAAGGTCGAGGGCCAGATTTTGTTTTCAGTTTAATGTGGAGTTTGGCCTGATTTAGAGAGAACCAGGTGCTGATAGGAAACTGGGAATGCAAAGCCTGTTAAAAAAGTACTAAAAGCCTTCAACAAAATGCTCTGAAAGTGTTGGCAGAGGGGCAAATGAGGTGTGTTACAGCCATGGGGATGATATAGCTGAGGAAAGAAAGAAAAGTTAGTTGGGAGGTCAAGAATAGCGGATGAAAACATGAAAAGGAAAATGCATTTCCAGGTTCTTCTCAAACAGCCATGATCTTAGCAGGGATAACAAATGTCGTCATTGTTTACATGATCGTGGATGTGTTTTGGGGTTGTAATTCTCAGGGGAGGGTTTGTGGTTCACCCGTGCCCCCAGCTATTGATTTCCTACAACATGTAAATGGGTTTTTTCCAGCAATAACCATTAAAGCATGATTGAATTAGTCATAAACTGAAACTGCACAAGTGTACTGGTTAAAGTGTATAAAAAGACAATGCAGGGCTGTACCTCCCTGCTCTGGAGCAGCCTTCTGGTTTGCATCTCTCCCACACTGGGGATTGCTGACTTTCCAGGCTTTCTGTTCTACATTGCAGTATTTACACAGACTGGGAGTTTCAGGGAGTGAACTGGGACAGCAAAAAACTCCTTGGATGAAAGGTGTGGTTAAGACAGTTACAGATCTGCTTTAGCATGGATATATCAGTGTGGCACTTGGGCATTCCAGCTGCAGCACTTCACAGCTCAGGACATGCTGTGCAGGCTCAGAGGAGCCAGAATTATTTTTTGGGAGTTCAGTCTGGCCCCAGGTCAGCCTTTCTGTCTGAGTTAGACACAGCTGTAGTCACAGCAACAGCCCTGGAAGGTCACAGTGCTTGCTGGGAGCAGTGAGGACAGGCTGACTGGTGTCACGCTGTGCTTGGCAGGATAATTCATGGACAGGGAGGGTCCAGAAGTCCAGATGTGAGACTGAGGAAACCAAACGTGGTTTTTGAAGGAGGATTTCCATGGAAGTGTGGTGTGGTTTAAGGAATGTGTCTCTGCTCCTCCGTTGGGTGGTACAAAGCTTAGTGTGGCATCAGGGAGCTGCTTCTAAATCAGACAAAATTCTTCTGGTCCTATATTCCTGTAAAACACCACGTTGTGCTTTTCTTTGGCAATTTCTAAACGCAGAAGTTGCTCCCAGACAGATAAAACCTGCAGAGACTGCAGTGGAGACCTTTATTTGTTCCACCATGAGGCTGGGGCTGTCTCCTTGTACCCAGAAGCTTTGGGCACTGTCATCTTTGCCCTGGCTCTTTGTTCACAGGGATCACAAGAGTTTTTGATGTGTTCTGGTGTTAAGTGTTGTCAAATGTGACAATTTGGCAGAAGTTTGGGCATCTGTTGTTGCAGGGCTGGACATGGTACCACAGCCTTCACTGGCTGCCTGCCTGCAAGCAGGCGAGCAAAATCCCATTCAAAACAGCGCTACTTGGTTATTCTTTCTATGTGAATACTTCTAGCCTTTAATTAAACAATATTAATGTATTAAATTAAACGATGACATCACAAATTTATGTGGAATCTGGTTTCTTTTGATGGATCTCAGTTGGTTTTATTTTTATGATTGCTTTTGTGAAGCGTGTGCAAAAAATGCATAGCACCTGATTTTGTCCATGTAGGAAAATTCCTAGCTTTTGTCTCCATTCCCTTTCCATAAAAAGTAGAGTGGCATCGGTTTCATTTGGGCTGATGGTACCAGGCTGAAGAAAGCAGCGCTCAGTTTCCAAAAATGAACATACAGGGTGCTGCCTGCTTAGGTTTGTGAACATAAATTACAGCTGTTACTTCTGCCAAGTGCAGGGAATTCCAAAATACGACCCAGAGTGTGGATTTTTGACAACACACTGGAAATGGCTTCCAGAGGAAGCACAGTAACAAGGCAGTAATCCTGAATTAATCTAAATGAAGTAAACTCCCCTTCAGAGAAGAGCAGAGCGTGGTTCTCTGCAGAAAAGCCTGGAGTTCATTACTGTCTGCTGTGAATAATGGCAATTGGTGAATTTCTTGCGGTTCCACAATTCCTGCGGTTCAGGAAAGGGTTTCAAATTAGCAGTACATTTTTCAGCCATTAACTCCATTTCCAGTGCAGGAGTCTGGTGGGGAGGAGTTCCTCTTTTTTAATTGCAGCAAACGGGAGGAATGAGTTCCTCCCACAAGGGAGGTCCAGCATGGACAACACCTGGGAGAGGTGGGGAGGCAGAGGAGCTGAATTTTAATTCCATTTGCAGCAGCATGGATAGAATTGATATGTCTGAAGGAAACTCCTATTTGAATAATAAAGATAAAGCACAAATACTTCAATTTCTTGTCATCAGAGAACTTGGGTTTCACTGAGCTACTGACCACAATGCTTTAGTAAAGCCTGAGAGAGTTTCATTTTGATGGCACTGTTGCTTGTATTCTTAATTTATTTTTAAATGGCGCTGTATTTTCAGTATGTAGAAGATTTGGATAATGACTCAGTAAATTTTAATTAAATGAGCTGAATATGGTATGTCTTGTGGAGGGGAGAAAATATAATTCAAAATGGATTCATGAGCTCTGGGCTGAGAAATCACTCAGCATTGAAGAATGCAATCTTGTTTCTTGTTAATTTTGCGAAGTAGGTGATTTATTTTTTTTCTTAGAATATCTTGAATAAAGAGAGCTAAACATTAAAGAGCAGTGGAGTGCAGAGAGAAGTGAAAGCATAGGATAACATGCAGAAGGAAAGACAGAAAATGGGGATTAAATTTGTCGGGTGCCTGAGACACGTCCACCTCCAGATGGATGAATCTGTGTTGTCTTTTTATCCTCCAGAAAAGGAGGATTAGATGTTTAACCAAGGTTAAATGCTCCTGATGGTGGTTTAACTCTCCAAAAACAGAATAAATACTAAAATATCTGTGACCCAGACATAACCCCTTCCAAGATTTCCTCAATGTTTGCTGTATGTACATGGTTTTAATTGTCAGACTGTACCTGACAGTCGCTGCCTGTGGTCTGAAGTGGGGCCTGAGCTCCTGGCTCAAATACCCCACTGGAAGAGGGTTAAAAATCAGGATTTTGTAAAAATGCAGAGCAGCATTTCACCTCTAAACAAACTCACCTTTATTCCTAGATGTTTCTAAATTTACCAAGACTAGAAAAAGATGAGAAGATGCTGCAGAAACTTCACTAAAAGACTTCCCAGTGCAACTCCCTTAGGAAAACTCCAGTTTTAGCAGCTTTCATTGTGGCAAAGTGATGGCAAATTAAGGGAGGAAAGAAATAATTCCTGATAAAAAATTGCACGATACTTAGAAGTATTAGTTAATGGTTTTAGCTTCCCTGCAATTTGAATTAAGTATTTTTATTCCTTTTGTGTTACAGTTTGAACTGCTGTGACGTGAAAAATAATGCATTTACGTACCAGTACTTGCATAGGATTTTTTTTTTTTTTGCTGACTTTCCTGTTAATTAATCTGCTTTAAATTAGTTGGAATTGGATTGATCCATAAAAAGACAGTTCTGACCCACTTTTCCATTGTTCCTTTGCACTGAAGTGTTAGGAACTGGAAAGGAATGTGTTTGTGTTTATTCCCATATCAGTAAGGATCTCAAATAGTTGCATTTTTTTGCTGAATAATCTGGCAAATGAAGCAGGCAGCGATTCCTGAGTTTGATAGTGTGTGTGATAGTTCAGTAATAAAGTTTTGTCCTGGGAAGATGGGTGGGTTTGCAGTCGTTAACAGCTGCATTAATGACACCAAGTTTCAGTGGGTCCTGAGGCACAGTCTGTCTTCTCTCTCTAAATATCAATATATAAAGAGCTGTAATTTTTTAATAAGTATATAAAGAGGTATAATTTTTTAATAAGCATACAAAGAGGTGTAATTTCTCTCAAGTCAGGAACCCCAAAGTCCTGAAGTTCTTCAGTCCTTCTCCCCATCCTGTTGACCTCAGTGTCAGGGTGTGGGTGTGAGTTAAGGGGGTTTTATTTGACCGTAGAGAAAAAGAATCTCCCCAAACATCAATTTCCCCCAGTTTTGCTCAGGAATTAGCGAGAGATGATGAGTTTGTCAGTGATGCTTTGATCTGATGGCCAAACAGGTCCTAAACCCATCTCCAGCTGGAGTGGGGGTGGGTTTAGGACCATCGCTCCCCCCATGGTCCCTTTTACAGGGCTGAAGGTTTTGTGCTGTTTGCCAGGGTATCACAAGGGTGCAGGTTGTGGCAAATGGAATTCCCATGGAAAATTGCTGGCCTGCAGCAAAAAGGGTTGGAGAAACACCTGTGGATGCAGGGAGTGCCAGAGGCTGCATTGTTATTTTTGTGTGTCACAGGTCTGGGTCTCTCCCTGGCAGCGTTCCAGCACCGTGTGTGAATATCGAATAATTCTAAGTAAACTAAAAGCTTTGGTTTGTCTCCTGTTTCAGCAGGAGGGGCAGAGCTATTTTTGGGTTTAGGGTTTTCATAGGCTCTGAGCTGCATTTTCTGTTTTGTAATTGGAAAAAGTGGAGCATTTCTCTTTTTCTAATTTGCCAGTAAAGATTTTATTTCGCCTATAATATTTTTCTCAAATTGATTTTTTTTTTGGTGTATTGTTTGCTTTTTGTTTTTAATTCCGGGAAAAAAAGATTCTTAATTATATCTGGGTTTTAATAAGCTCTCTGTTTAATTATTTTAGGCAGGCTAGGCTTGCAGGTAGCTCAGAGCACTCTAAAAGTGATTCGTTTTAATTAAACAATAGACATTTTCAGGTTTATTCCCTGATCCTGCTTTTTCCTTTGTTTGATCTTTGGCTTTGTCAACTCTTGAGGTTTCTTTAGTTTTTCTATTGAATTTTTTCTGTTTCAAAGTAGATGAAGCCTCATCTAGAAAGTGCAACAGCACAGGAGCTTGCTTGCTTTAAAATATAATTGATATATTTTAACACCTTTTTTTTTTATGTCATTCTAATTACCTATAAAATGTATCACTCATGTCTTTAACACATTTAAAATACCTATAAACCATATGGCACGGTTTAATTAATATTAAATGTTCCGTCGAACATGAAGTGCAGCCAAAGATGACTTAGGAATTTTCCAAAACAAGTTAATGAGCCTCGGGGATGTCACTGGTGAGGCACATCCTCCCTTGGAAAACGCCTCAAATGCCACCACATCAGCTGAGGTACCTCAGGGTGCTTCGTGGTTATAAATGGATTTAACTGCCTATTTATAGCTCTCTTTCTCACCCCAATAAGACGCTTTTGTCTGTTGTTCCAACAGGATGACTTGTTATCTCTTGTAATTTGCATCTGCTAATTTCATTATTGCACCACCTTTGCCCAGAGGAGGAGTAGCTACAACACTGAGAGCAGAAACACCTCTTTTGAGGAAATACGAAATGCAATTTGAAATAATTATGAAAAAAGCATTTTAAAATCGTATATTTTTCTATATCGTAATTCCAAAAATTCTGTTTCCTTGCAAGGAGCAGTGCAGCTGTGGCAGAGTCCAGGTTCCTGCTTCCAGAGGTTTAGAACAGCCTCCATGTGGTGAATTTGCTGTTAAGGGCGAGGGGCAGTGGAATTACAGAGCCCTGCTGGGACTCCCACCAGCTTTGCATTTAGGGGCTGTGGGTTTGGGGTCAGACACGTTAAGGTCACTGAACCCTCGATGACCCTTTCACGGAGAAATTTTCCCCAAAATCCGATCTAAGCCTCCGTGGCCGTTCCTCTGGTCCCTGTCACTTGTCAGCTGGGAGGAGGCTGAGCCACCCCTCGCTACAACCTCGGGGCAGGGACTTGTGGAGAATTTATCCCGTGCTGCTCCCAATCCCCACCTAACGCAGCAGAATTTAACCACCCAGCTCAGCTGGGACGAGTGATGGGGACCTACTGACGTAATTTTACCTCAAGAGTGCAGAGAATAAAAAGGGCAGCAGAGGTGTGTGATTAATTAATTCATTTTGTACCGGGTAAAGCAGCAGGTTAATAACGAGGCACGTGCAAGTGAGCAGGCCAAAGCCTGCCAGCTGCTCTGAGGGAGGGAGGGTGGCAGTGTTAAGTTTGGTGACATTTGCTGCCTTTTCAGCTGGCACTTCCCCTGAAAACCCAGCGAGACTCCGGCTGATGCAGGCAGAGCTCTGCCTGGAGAGGTTTTGTTTGCTGCTGTGTTCGTCCTTTAGCTCAGTTCGGGGCATTTCCAAAACACCATCCAGCCGAGGTGCTGTGCTCCAGGTGGTGCCTCTCAGACGGGCTGATGGGATGGGAGAGAAAAGCTCTTGAAGCTCTTTTGACTTGACCACATCAGGAAAATGGGTACCTTTTGTTAATGATTGTGGACATTTTTATATTTGTATTATATATTCAGATATTTTGCTGCTCGAGGTTGTCTTAGGGTAGAAGTCCCTGCAGCTGTGGATAGAACAGATGGGAGGCCAAGAAATGGGGGGAGAGGGAGTCAAATCAGCCTTACCTGTGCATCCCTGCAGTGCTGCTGTCTGGGATGTCACCTCTGCCGTGGGGATGTTCCTGCTCCTCTGTCCCTGTCAGTGCTGTGGGTTTTCTTCTGTCCACGTCTTTTATGAGCACCTTCCTGCTTGTTCCGTGCTCTCAGTGGGGGAGGTTGTGTGGGGCGAAGGGAATTTTCTGTCCTGCGAGTCCTTCCACAAAGGAAGTTCATGCACAATCCTACAGAGTTGTCATGGTAATCACAGTTGTTTCGAAGTTGCTGTGCAAGACTGCTTGAGGTAGACAACAAAGGAGCTGAAAATTATTCCAGTTCCAGTTGGTGCAGCTGCAAAAGGTGGTGTTCATGTGGGATTTCTCACTTTCACACACACACACATATGCCCACATCTCTTAAAAAATTGGTTCTACTGGTGTCCAGAATAATATGTCCAGAGTAAGATGTGGTTGGGTTCAGATTTGTTGTGCATTGTCAGTGGATGGTCACAACATTTTCAAACCCCAGGCTGGTGATTGACCTGGTTTCAGCTGGCATAGAGCTCATTTTCATCTTAATTGCTGATACAGTTAAATGTGGCTAGGGTAACAGAGTATTAAAGCATTTTGCCTACAAATTTTAAAATCTCCTCATCATTTTTTAGGATCACGCTGTTAAAGGATGGAGGACTGAGGATTGCCAACGTGACCAAGGGGGATGCTGGCAGCTACACGTGCCTGGCCACAAACCAGTTTGGAACAGCCAGGGGCTCCACCAGCTTGATAGTTACAGGTGGGTGAGCTGGGACAGAGGGGCTGGACCTGGAATTGCAGGCTCAGGAGCCTGCAGTGATGTGGCAGAATGTAGAGAGTATGAGAAGTTATTTATTTAATGTATAAAGATAAAAGGATAGCTGTTACAGCTCTTTTATTAGTTGAGAGGAGAGGCACTGAGGGATTTTTCTGTCTTTGACAAAGATATTTCTCAGATGTGAGGGAGTTCTGAACACTTCCCTCCCTCCTCTCACTTCTCTAAACACTAAATAGTGCAATTATGCTTTTAAGTTCGTGGGGCTTCTTAATTTGTTATGAAAAAAACATGTCAATCAAAAAAAAAATCTTCGAGGTAATTTTATATTCCAGTCAAAAATCTGTTTGGCCCAAAGGAGGTTTAAATGCTGTTTGCTTATGGAAAAAGATGTGGTGGAAGCTCCAGCTGCAGGGGAGCATTCAGGGACTCCGTGGGCAGTAGAACACAGTCTTTCAAAAGCAAATTTTATACAGAATTGTTGTTCAGAGGCATCTTGCCCCTTCCTCCAAGTCATCCTTTCCTGGCTGCTGGTTGAGATACTGGATGAAAAGAGCCAGGAGTTTGTGAAGTTTATCTGAAAAATAAAATACCTATATTATAATAAAATACCTGAAAAATGTCGTCTCTCAGAGTGTTCTTTTTCAAAGATTCTAATATCTGAAAGATTTTCCAAACTCAGAATTATCTAATATCCCACTGCATTACATATCCTATATATCTCACAGGTCCAAACAGAATTATTTTGTTCAGTGAATTAACAGCTTCATGTTTTCAGCCTGTGCTTCTAAATGATTTATGTCCCTTTATATACAAATAACAGAATTATATACAGAGGATTCCTAGTATTAAATTTTAATTTTACAGTATTTACAGTAGCTGAAATTTTTCTCTGTTAGTGTGATTCTGGAATAACAACCAGCTGTTCTTAATGACACTCTTTATGTTCTCTGTGGTGTATGGACCCAAATACCCAGTGTGTTCTTCCTGAGGTGGATTTCCTCCAGTTTCTGGGGTTTTTTAGGGTCTTCCCTTACTCCCACCTCTTCATCTGCCCAGTGGCTGCTGCTGCTTCCTGCTCCAAAACACAAGTGGGACTGGGAGAGCCACCCAGCTCTGGAATGGCAATTCCTGCCTGCGGGTCCAGCTTTGTGGAGTGGGTTGGCTGCACCCAGCAGCCTCAAATTCACCTTCCCAGTGTGCAGCAGCTCCTGCTGGGAAATGCAGGGACACAAAGCTCCAGCAAGAGGGGTCAGGCAGCGTTCCCAGCCCAGCTGCATCATTGGAAGTGCCTGTCACTGATCACATCCCATGAACATGGGGAGGATATCAGTGGCAGGCAAAGCTCAGCAATGCAGGAAAACCCAATAACCAACATCTGTGCTCCCTGCAGAGCCAACCAGGATCACCTTGGCACCCTCCAACATGGATGTGACCGTGGGGGAGAGCGTCGTGCTGCCCTGCCAGGTGCAGCACGATCCCCTGCTGGACATCAGCTTCACCTGGTACTTCAACGGGACCCTCACGGACTTCCAGAGGGACGCTTCTCACTTCGAGAAGGTTGGAGGGGTGAGCTGCAAACATTTCTCCTCCTTCTTTCTCCTTCTCCTTCTCCTTCCTCCTCCTTCCTCTTTCTTCCTCCTTCCTCCTCCTCCTTCTTCCTCTCCTTCCTCCTCTCCTTCCTCCTCCTTCCCCTTCTCTTACAGCTATACCCAACACAAACTTCTTTTTTCCTCATGCTAAAAATTAAGATGTTTCTTCTGAGAATTCTCCTCTGTGTCGAAAGGAAATCATCCCTTGGCCCAGCTTGCTGCTCATCACTCATTGTTCGTATTCCTTGTGTTTTAGACCTGAAGTTTTAGGGTTCTTACCTCCATTTCTACCTGATCTTCCCCAGGATCACATGAAGCACAGCAATGACAGGCAAAGGAACTTGTCACAAAGAAAATGAGGGGTTTTACAGCCTATAGACATTCAGGGACTTTGGTTTTTTAAACTGTTATTTGTGTAAAGAGGAATTTGAGCTCGTTAGTAGAAAACTTCACAGGTTACCAAGAGATCCATGAAAATGTTTTATGGGTTTTGTATCACATTAAGGTCAGTGGAATAATCCCAGCTGGAGTTACATGCAGGTCGTGGTGAGTAAATAATCCTAAATACGTTCTGAACCTTCCAGGAGTTACAGTGTGTATTTATTAAATGAAAATAGCATTGCAAAAATAACTTCAGCTTTCACGCTTGGAAGATATTTCTTTTTTTGATGGATAGATTTCCATGTAGTGATGTCTGGGAGGCCTGAGGTCTCTGACATCTCATAGTTATTGGGACGTTCTGGGAGCACCACCTGATCTTCCAGATGGCTGGAATACTATGGGATGTGAGGCTGTCTCGCTGCTTTTTGGGGTTTTTTGTTAGCCAGGTGATTTATGACAGAGCAGGGCAGACCAAGCAGATGCCCAAATTCTGAGCAGACTTGCCCCAAAACTGGGGATCGCCAGCGATGGCTGGGGCCGTTCTGCAGCCAGGACAGGCCAGAGGAATTCCAGCTGCTCCTACTGCACGGGGTGCTCCGTGTTTGTATTCCAGGCAGCCGGGGAAGGGACAAAGGTGATTTCACTGTCACCTGGGCTTGTCCCCCCTGCCAAAGGCTGGGTCTGGCCAGGGAGGAATGGGATCCCCCGATGGAAGGGGGTGCCTGCTGCGGGGGAGCTTCCTGCTGCTCCCCAGTGCCTTGAGATTCCTCCCCAGATCCCCACAAACCACTGGAATGCAGTGTTAATGTTCTTCTGGGGTTTATTTCAAGTAAAACTGTTCTGTTTGAAGCCCCCCTGCCCGTCGCTGAGATGTCTCAAATTGAGTTCGCTGCAATAAGTCTGTGTAGGATGTGATTTGCTTGCATTCACTGCTGGTGTTGGGCATTCCCTGAATATCCACTCCCAATCAAGGAGATGGATTTTAGATTGCTTTTGACTCAACTTTTAATTTATTGTAAGCCATCAGCGCTGAATTGTCCTGCACACAACTTCCATCTGTGCTTTCACAGAAGACCAGGCAGACGTGGAAGGGAATCAGGCAGAATTGGCTTCAGCTTGTGTTGAGTAAGGAATTGAGACATTGTGATGCTGAAACAAAGAAAAATAACCAAATGTTTTGAAAGGTTCATGTTTTTTCTGAGACTAAAATAAGCTTCAAAGTCATGTCTTTGCCTTTCTCCCAAACTATTGTTTGCCTGTGAATCAGTGGCCAAAGTAGCTGAAAATACCCACAAATTAGGGTTCTGTCCTTGAAGAAAATGCTGCTTCTCCAGAAAATTAAAATGAAAAAATAGATTTTAAAAATTAAAAGCTGACTGAGGCCCTTCTCATCTGGAAAATTCAACTGGAACTGAGTTAAGGCAGAAATTCAGCTGACACAAAGAGGAGATTTTTTTTTTTTTAACAGACACTGCCTACTAAAGGTTTAATACCAAGTTCTCTGTTCAGTGATGTGGAGAGCAAACAGTACACAAAGAGCCCTAACGTGATAGGAAGTTACAGTTTCACTCAAGTTTTATTTCTGTTTCCCATGATCCAGGAAATAACCACATGCTGTGATCTCAGAGAGGACAATGGGGAAAGAAAGAATAAAGATTAAATACTCAGTGAATAGCAAAGAATAGAACTTCGGCTTGTAAAATGAGAAATTTAGCCTGAAATGTGCAACCTTTAAATGAAAGTGTGCTCACAATAACCTGGAGAATCAACCAGATTCAACTTTGTCTTTTACACATTAGAACTCCTTAAAAATCTGCCATAGCTTGACGTACAGGTTCTAGATAAAAGCTCCATGAATTCTGTCTAGAAATCAAATTTGTTGATGGCCACAGAAAGCACATTTTTTCTCTTTTTAGGGCTTTGAGACAAATGGTCTCAGGGCACTGGGGGTTCCAGGCAGGAGGTGCCTTCCCAGTGTGAGGTCCCCATGTTGGAGCTCACTTCTCCCAAAAAAGGGGCACTACCTCCTGTTTTTTGGGAAAATGCTCCCAGACAACAAGCGTGGAGCAGCTGATGGGCAATCATTTGCTGTCCTGCAGTGCAGCTTTTGAGCAGCTTCACACTTCTGCTGGATGTCTTTTCCCTTTGCAAAGACAATATTAGACTGCAAGGGAGGTGTGTGAGCATTAATGAATGTTCTGTATCCCCGCAGAGTGCATCGGGTGATTTAATGATCAGGAACATCCAGCTGAAGCACAGTGGGAAGTACGTGTGCATGGTGAAGACAGAGGTGGACAGCGTGGCCTCTGCTGCCGACCTCATCGTGCGAGGTACATCCCAGCCCAGCTCCAGGATCACACTTTCCATCTTTTTCTATATCACAGGCTGTAGAAACAGCTGCTGTTGGAGGTTACAGAACCAATGCATGGCTCGAACGGTGTGATGAGTGGCTGTGAGTTGAATTGTGTCATTGTGGCTTGCAGCTAGGGAGAAGGACAGCTCAGGTGTTGGGTGAAGCCTGATTGTTCCCAGAGGAGTTAAGAGCTGGAGGCTGTAATAGTGACTTCCCATCTGTTTTCAGTGCCAGCCCTTCAGGTCACCGACAAGAGGGAGCTCACTGGCAGCTCTGAGGCAGCTGGAGTTGCTGCCTCTGCAGAGTGTGGTGCTGGGGACTCCAGAATCCTTGCTGTGAGATGGGCAGTTCTGCCAGAGCCCAGCAGAGGCTTTGTCCTAGGGTTTAAAGCCTATAATGCAGGATTATTCCTTTTCATTCCGAGCTGGAATGCTCACAGTTGAGCCAGAATTGTGGCTTTCTTTGCTGATGTTACAGCTACATTTATTGCCAGGTAAAAGCTTTGATCTAGAAAAGCACATTATGTGATCAGCCCTTACTCAATGTATTCTAAAATATTTCAGATATTTTCTCACTGTTAATGCACTGGTAATCATTTCAAGCCCCTTTGGTGGTGCAGGTAAGACAAAACCCAGCATTTTGGCCAGGAAATGGCCAGAATGAGGATTTACCAGAAGGCAGCAGGAAGTTTGTCTGACTGAATTGCTGCTCGGGGTGCTGGTCAGATGTGCTGAAAAATTGTTTCAGTGCCTTGTACAGTAAAGAAGTTGTAGATAAAAAATTCCCAGACTACAGAGATGTATCTGTAGATTAAAGAGGATATTCAGGACTAAAGGAAAAGATTGGAAAGACAGAGGGATGTGCTGAACAAAGGTTCTTGGTAAAAAAAAAGCCCAAACCCAGTCATCTGTTCTGCCTTTGAGAGTATTTCAGGTTGGATTATCAGTTAGGTTTAGTGAATGTAAAACACCAATTACAAGTGTTCTTACTCCAGTCTGAATTGTTTTCCTCCTCCCTGAGGAAGGGAAAACTGGAATCCATCCTGCTGGAAGTGATTCCCAGGGTGCTTCAGGGCTTCCATCAAACACTGCCTGGTTTCCCATCCGACTCCAGGCTCTCCAGGGCCCCCCGAGCACGTGAAGGTGGACGAGATCACGGACACCACGGCCCAGATCTCCTGGCAGGAGGGCACAGACAACCACAGCCCCGTGACCACCTACACCATCCAGGCAAGGACCCCCTTCTCCGTGGGCTGGCAGCGAGCCACCACAGGTGAGCACAACTCCCAGCCCAGGCTCTGTGGGAATGCCTCTGGCACCGTGTTCCTGAGCTTCCTTTTCCCTTTCTCTTCCGTAGTTCCGGATGTGATCGACGGGAAAACCTTCACGAGCACAGTAGTGGATTTAAATCCTTGGGTTGAATATGAATTTCGTGTAGTTGCCAGTAACAAAATAGGAGGTGGAGAACCTAGTTTGCCCTCAGAAAAAGTAAGAACTGAAGAGGCAGGTCAGTGGGTCCTTCTATTTGTTTTTAATTCAAGAATCTTGAATATTAACAAAGAAAAAGAGTGTTGATGTCTTTGGCTCTTTGCAAACAAGCTTGGAATTGCCGTTGGATATAAAAGCCTGTAACAAGTTTGTTCATATTTTTCCATTTAGCTGTGGGACAGTTTGTGTTGCATTACTGAGCATCACAGAAGCATAACATCTAAATCCATTTAAACTGCATTTACTGTGCCAAAATCTGCCAGTTCAGGCAGTGCTGCAGAGTCCGAAGGTATTAATGGATGGAAAGAGGTTAATTTTGACAGGGATTTTTCACTCCTGGTGTTTGGTCAGTGAAACCCTTCTGTGTAACAAGCACGTGGCTCAGAAGAACCCACCAATTAAAACCCCAGTTCACTTGGAATGAGGCCATTTCCCAATTTATCTGCATAACATCCCTGGAAGTGTTCAAGGACATGGAGTTCTGAGCAACCTGGTCTACTGGAAGGTGTCCAGAACAAGATGATCTTTAGGGTCCCCTTCCAACCCAGGCCATTCTCTGATTCTCTGAGTTGAAAAATGGAGCTTGTCTCCAGTTCTTCGAAGTTCCTAAACACAGCAGACCTGGTGTAATCTGTGAGCTGCTGGGGTTCCCCAGGTGCTCAGAGAACCCCCAGCCTGGCCCAGAGAAGGATGTACGTGGGACAGGGCTGGGGCTTTCCAGGACTGCCCCTCCTACCCCAAAAACATTTACCCTGATTGCGAAAGGAGTGTGATTATGGGTTAAATTCAGAGCATGAGGCTGATGTGATGGGATCTCTTGTCTCTACTCTGTGCAGACATCTCTGCTTTTCCTTTCCACAGTTCCCGAAATTCCCCCGTCTGAGGTCAGCGGGGGAGGAGGCAGCAGATCTGAGCTGGTCATTACGTGGGATGTAAGTTTTCTAGTGAGCAGTTTCCTTCACAGAACTTCCATCTTTCTTTTCTTCCTGCTCTCTCTGAATTTCCCTGGCTGCAGCAGCTTCTCCTCTGGGATGTGCGTGTGCTCTGTGCCATGTGTGACGGGAGCCCTGAACATTGGCCTTCGTTCTTTCACTGTCACGTGTCCCTGTGCTGGATGGGAATCCCCAGGGAATTTAGTTTGGCTGGGATTGCTTCTGTTTTCAAACAAATGTGAATGCTAGAAAGGAGGTAGGAGGTGGGGGAAGAGGAAGGGGCGTGGTTAAGATGAAGAATTGGGCTTTGCAGTGCAGATTGGCAGTTCTTGCTTTCCCACCATTAACTCTGGATGCACGTGCTAGCCAGTACAGTTTATGTTATGTATCCTTTTTTTAATGATTTAAAGAACTGTTAATATTCTGTTCCTGGCATTGACTACTCTGCGTGGTTATCTAATCGTAATCACATCAGAAGAAGGTTTAAGCCACTGCACGAAGGTGGTATTGGATTCTCTAATAGCTGACCAAGCAATTATTCATTTTTTATGAACTGTGGATTGATGAAAGAAAAGTTGTATTTACTGAAGAGTGTCTTGAAACAGAATACTTAGCGAAAACCAAAAATTACACCTGAAAGTTGTTCTCTTCTTGAAATGCAAACCTTCAAATAGGTTGAAGGGAGCACATTTTGCTGTGCTGCACCAGAGTTAATTGGCTGAGGGGATGATGCCAAGTGTCTCATCATGTCCACGAGTGCCATGCTGGCACTTTCCTGCTGCCCAGCATTCCCAGTGGCATCACAGATCCGTGTTGTTCTGTCCCAGCCCGTCCCCGAGGAGCTGCAGAACGGGGAAGGGTTCGGGTACGTGGTTGCCTTCCGCCCCTCGGGCACCACGACGTGGATCCAGACCGTGGTCACGTCTCCTGACACCCCCAGATACGTCTTCAGGAACGAGAGCATCCTGCCCTTCTCGCCCTACGAGGTCAAAGTCGGGGTCTACAACAACAAAGGCGAGGGGCCCTTCAGCGCGGTCACCACGGTGTTCTCAGCTGAGGAAGGTACGGCCCTGAGCTACCCCAAACCCCTCCGTGAGCTGTGTGTTACAAATGGATGTGGGGCTTTAGATAAGCCCGTTTCTTTTGCCCAGGCCCCTGGCAGCAGGTAGTAGGTTTATTGAGGTGGCAAGCACCTCACAACTCACTCTTGTTCAGAAGTTCTTTAATAATGGCTGATTCGGTCTATTACAGAATAAATTATTTATTTAATAGACACAAAACTAACAGACATAAGACTTAAAATAAACTATATACTATACAGGAATAAAGACAAAAAGAAACCGCTAGTAAACAAATACAGCGTGGGGTTAAGGTTAAAGGTACCTATTAATGTTACAGCTGGTGAAGAAATAATATAACTTAGGATTCAGTGTATCTTACCATCCAGCTGTTGGTGGGGCACACATCAGATCCTTTCCTTCAATCCCCAGGGAAGTAACCACGGAATCAGCGTCCAGACTCTGGGGAGAAGTCCCCCACACTTCCAGGGTGTGTGTGCAGGAGGCTTCTACCTCTGCGACAACTCTTGTGTCTTTTATAGTTTGTAAAACAGTGTCTGTCAGTCAAGAATATTTCTTTTATCTCCTCCCACATCTGCTCTCCAGACTAAGATGTTGATGCTTAGCTGGGGGCTTGAGCCCTTTTGGCACCAGCGATGACCCCTCGCCTTTCATCCCAGGTTCTCTCTCTGTGCACCACCCCTCTGTGGTGGGAGGGGGGGAGCTGGCATGTCCTGCCACGCTGTGCCACCAGGGAATCCAGCAGCAGCCCAGGGCAGTGAGGTTGGCTGGGATGAGGACAGGTTTATCTCCACAGTCACCTCCCCCTTGTTGATCTCCCGCCGCAGAGCCCAGCACGGCCCCCTCGGGAGTGTCTGCCACCAGCCTGTCCTCCTCGGCCATCGAGGTCTCCTGGGCAGCCATCCCCTGGAAGATGAGCAATGGGAGGCTGCTGGGCTATGAGGTGAGTTTGTTGAAAGAAACACATTTCAGCTGACAAACCCTATTTATTAAGTAAAATACACTCTTTGTAAAGGGCCGTGGGCCAGCAGGGTCTTGCAGGCTGCAGAACAACCCCACAGGTTGACCCCAAATCTTCCTCTTCCTGCCCCAGCTACACCCAGAAGGAAGGATAATTTTTTTCTGTCCTGGTTAAAAAAACCCTACCGAATGAAGTTGTGTTTTGCTTCTTGTGCTGACAGACAGCCATGTGTCTGACATAACTCCAAACTGACATTTTTTTCAGAATTACATTTACTTTCAAAGAAACTTCTTTATAAGGTTCATTTTTCTGAGCTTGTTTCCTTCTTAATGAGGTAATGGTTCTGCTCTTGTCATTCTTTGGTTCAAGCAAGATCTAATATTTCAATTGCCTTTTTCCTGCAGTCACACTAAAAAGAGCAGCAAGCGTGAGAAGGAGATGGATAAGAATATTTTATTTTTGCACAGTAAACATATTTCTGAAACTTTAATGTATTTCTACCTTTTTCAGCTGAAGGGAAAAAAAAAAAACCACTTAAAAGAGTTGAGTCCAACGCTGTGGGTGAACAGCCCATTCCATGCAAGATTTAAATGGTTTTGGTTTTTATCTCCTAGGTTAGGTACTGGAATAATGGCCAAAAAGAAGAATCTTCAAACAGAGTAAAAGCAGCAGGGAATGAAACATCAATAAAAATCACAGGGCTGAGGAGCAACTTGGCTTATTACACAGCTGTCCGTGCTTACAACAGCGCTGGAGCAGGGCCCTTCAGTGCCACTGTCAATGCCACCACCAAAAAGCCACGTGAGTACCTCAGTTGGAAGTGGGGAGAGGCATAAATGGTGTGGCAGCACTTGGAGGGGAAGGAAAACCAGTGGCATTCCTGGGAATCACGATGTGAGTGACCTGAATTTCCATCCAGTCACGCAGATTAAGCAGGGAGCTCCCACCCTTTTCTTCAGCAGGGTGAGTAAAACCCAGCTTTTCCAGGGGAGCCCAAGGAAGACCTGTAATTTCTGCACAGAACCTTCATTATGCTGCTAATGACTGGGAGAAACTGAAAAGAAAAATCTCTGTTATTTAGAAGGGGGAAAAAAAAAAAAAAGAGACTTGTTGAATTTTTCAGTGTTCTATAACATATTTATAAGTTCTCTAGGGCATGGCTTTTGAAATGCAATGAACCTCATGGAGTTCATGCAAAACAATCCTTCATGTCCACTGCTGCCCCTTGAACAAATTGCACAAGAGGCCACTCTGCTGCTGCAAAGGCGAAATTAAGCTGGAGAACAGATTGTCAAAGGCTGCACTAATTTTTCCATGAGTGGAAATATTTTTAGTGTGCCCCTCTGTTGTAATACAACTCAGATTCAGGGTGATCAGTCTTGAAGTGTTCCTGTCGGAGGCACAAGAACATACAATTAAATCTGTCTGAAAGGTCAAATTCCCTGCAATAGTCATTAACATCCCTCGAGCAGACGGAGTTGTGTCATTAATATTCTGAAATAAGCTAGTTTATCAGAAATTATTATATGCAAAAATGAGTGTCAGTCTGTCACTGAGGACTAAACCAACTCAGATTTGCCAGAGTTTAAATATATTATATGCACAATTACCATGAACTGGCTGATCTGAAGTGCCTCACTGCCTGCAGCCTGGACGGGACATGGGAAAAGGAATTTTTTCTAATTAATCATCTTTGTGGCTGCTCAGAGCGGTGGTGCCAGGCTGGTCAGCTCAGGGATTTTCAGTCCTTTTTCAGTGTCCCCCCAGTTTTGGGGTGTGTGACTGAGAACTGGGCAATCCTTGACCCCACTGGTGTGAAGAGGCTCAAGGTCGCTGCTATTCAGAATAATTAAAAAGGAAAATTAATTGCATTATGTCCATGGATCTTTCTGATGATTACAGAGAGCAAAACCATTGCAGTACAGTGTAGTGTCAGTCTGAAGATTTTGATAAATTGGTTGAATTGCTAAGAGAAATAACTCTCTGTGCTGCTGCAGTAGAAACTGATTTTTCATTCAAATGTGTGATTTTTTAATCAATCCCAATTTCTAATTTAATTTGAATACTTGTGGTTGGTGTGGTTTTCACTATGACCTACATCTCAGAAACTCTTGCCACATCAAGAAATACAAATATTTCAGTTCTATTGGCAGTGTATTTCAAAATTGATATTAAGTCTTTGACAATTAAAATACCTTTTGCTTTTACATTTGAAATACACACGCTTACAGCCCAGAATAACAAGTGGAGGTTTAAATACCCGCTCTGTAAAACGCCAGGTGGGTGGGGAAGACTTGCCTGAGTTGCTACAATTATTTCACATTTAGGAAGTCTTACAATAAAAGCCAATGTTCTGTCCTTCAGCTCTAATTCTGAGAAATGCTCCTGTGTGAGAGCAGCTTTCAGCACCTGAGGAGGCTCAGAAATCCCTGCAGCTCCTTGGACAGGTCCTGACGTGACTCGAAGGATCAGGACCTGCCACAAATGAAGTTCTGAACGCTGATGATTGCTGGAGATTGTGGTGTCTGCAGCAAATTGGAGCCTTCTGAATCCCACAGACAGAGGCTTACAGTTTTTATAGATAATTACTCTTCGTTTTTTTCCACGTGTCATCTTAATATTTTGTTGTGGATTTCAAGGATGACTCATTTCCTTTGAAATTCAGCTGTAATATCTCGGTGTGAAAACTGCTCATACATGCTGTAACACTCCATTCTCAGGAGTGAAACAATCTCCTCTTACATTTACAAGAAGTGGTTATTATTAGAACATCAGGTTAAATCTTCCTCAGTTACATAGAACAAGACAAACAGTGCACAAAAAAAAAAAAAGCTGTGGGTGGTTGGTTGACTTTGGAATAGTTTTTTTTTAAGTCTCACTTTTTTTTCTCCTGTTTTTTGAGTATAATCAGGTGGGGTTTGATCTGACTGCTTATGGAAAGAAGGCAGGGGAACCCACCTGTGTGAAAGAATTGAAAAGAGGAGGGGGAAAAAAAAAAAAAGATAAAAAATCCCATGAGCACGTGGATCCAAGTGTTCAAAACCACTGTCAGTGCTTACAGCTGGAAGCTCCAGTCTCACAGCACAGCTCAGTCCACCTAAGCAGCAGTTGCCTCCACTAGGTGACAGCAACAGTAAATTGTTTTCCTTAACACGTTTAGAAAAGATTTTAATCATCGATTGTGTCACTGCAGGACTCATTTTCTGGGAAACCAACCTGAGGTATTTTGAGAGGTTTGTACTTCCCTGAAAGCTTGGCAGCTCCGAGGTGTGCAGGAAGGGGCAGAGCCCAAAGCATGCAGCTGCTTTGCAAATACCAGGCTTGGGTTGCTAACAAACAGAAAATCCCAGGAGATTTCCTTAACCAAATCCCACTTCTGGCACTGGCTCAGTTCACAACCACAACTCGAGTTGGAAGAACCAACAGAAAAAAAAACCACTTCAAATATTTCACATAACAAACATCCTAAATTAAACCAGCATAGTGGGTAAATTTGAATATTCACTGAGACTAAATTTATCTGACAATCGATTGTGAAGAATTTTCTTATTCTTGGCACTGTACTAAAACTAGAAATTCTCTGTTACCATCATTAGAGTTTGTTCTAATTAATCACCCGTGTCCTAAGGCACATGCTTCTGCCTGGCTGTATTGAGAGAAGGACCAGCAGCAGATATTTCAACTTCAGAAACAACATTTAAGTGCCATTCTGGCTTTTTCCTTCCTTCTGTTTTTCGAATTTAGCCTCTGAACCATAACGTGCACAGAGAGGAGCCTGTGCTGGAGCTGCTTTTGCATCCCAAATGTAACGACAGCCAATTACCTGAGCTGCTCAATCAATCACTAATGCCAGTTAAATTAAAGTCGTGCTTTTGTTGTGTGTTTGAAGCACCCAGCCAACCTCCAGGAAACGTGGTGTGGAATGTCACAGACTCCAGGGTTATCCTGAGCTGGGAGGAGGTCAGAGCCATGGACAACGAGTCCGAGGTCACGGGGTACAAGGTGAGTGGGGACAGAGCTGGGAGCAGTCCAGAGCTGCTATTTCCTTGTCTATTTGCGTGTTCACGGGATGCACAATACCACCCCTAAACCATTTCACTGGGGGCTGCTTTTTAGGGATTTTAAATCATATTCCAACAGTGTCTCACCATTAATGTCCCCTAATCCCTTTTCCTCCCCATGTTGGCATTGCTCAGCTCTTGGGATCCCACCCACACCTGGATCTTCGAACATCTAAACACTTACCACATCTCTAGCCCTTATTTTAAATGTGTAACGCTTACCCAAATGGATAAAACTTTGAAAGAAACCGAAAAGATTCAGTCTGATGGATGTAGCTTCCACTGCTGGCCAGGTGTATTTATTATATATTACCACATATATCTTAAACTGATATTTTTAAGCCCTTTCTCCTCTTACCTGCTGTGGGCCATGCGCATTTCCCTGATAGAAATTACACTGTTGCACCTGCTCTAAAATGTAGAAGTATTTAAATATGTCATGGAAGTGTGTGTGTAAAAGAATAGCTGAGGCTGTTCCTGATAAGCTCTGTACAGCTGGATCCCACATGATATATTCCTGAATAAAGGATTTAGGCTGAAGATCTGATTACACACTGAGTCGTATTGGCAAGAAATATATGTTTACAGCTTGTTCCAGTGTCCCACCACCCATTACTTCATATTATTATAATAAAAATGATATATAATATGTATTATCAGCCCTTGTGCCATTTTAAATTAAATCTGGAATAAAAGGCCTTGATTGATGTTCCCTTCTTCCTTTAAATGTAATTCCACCCTGGAATATTAACCAAAAATCAGATCTTTTCTCTCATCCCATTGCTTTCAAAAGCTGGAACCTTGTTTGTGAGAGGCAGGGCAGGTGCTGAGGGGTGTCCTGTGTTGCAGGTTCTGTACAGGACCAGCAGCCAGAGCGGGGTGAACGTGCTGACCACGGCCACGACCACGGCCGAGCTGGGGCTGCAGCTCAAGGACGATTATTTTATAGAGGTCAGAGCCACCACGGAGGGGGGAGATGGCAGCAGCAGCGAGCAGATCCTCATCCCCAGGCTAGCCAGTAGGTTGAACCACTTTCCTTTGTCCCAGCTCATCTTTGCTTCCTTTTCTGATGGGGGGAAAAGAACCTAAAATTAATACTTAGACATTGTGTGGTAATAAGGTAATGAAAAGGAAAGCAATTAAGTCTTCATGCCCTTATGCATGGCAAACTCCATTCTGTTGAAGTGGTAAATTACCATGGAAATTGGTATTAAAAATGTTAAGTGTTTTACTTTTTCTCCTTTTTTAAAAAATATTATTACCTCGAAAGTAGAATCACAGAATCATTAAGGTTGGAAAAGACCTCCAAGGCCTTTGAGTCTTTGACCAAACACCACTTTGTCAGCTAAACCAGGGCACTAAAACCATTCATGATCACAGCATTTTGCAAGGCATCTCTGTAATTTTTAAATATTTACTGTATTTTTGTAGATCTCTAGTGCTTATAAGAAAAAAGAAATTACAGTAATTTTTGCTTAGCAGCTAGGAAGAGTAACAATGTGGCACAGCACACACTCATGCTTTCATTTAATCCTGACCTTTTTCCTTTGTCACAGGTATGGATGCAAGAGGTTCTGGCCCATCAGTCTTGAGTATCTTCAGTGTCTCCGGCTTCTTAGCAACAATATTTTCCTTGACCCTTAATTCTCTGTTGTGCTGATACATTTGCATTTGGCTGGGGAAAAAAAAAATAGAGTTGGTTACTAAAGTGCTTTTTTTAAAAAAAAACCTGCAGTGGTTAATGCATGTTTTTTCTTCTATCCTGACGTGTTTTTAAATTCTTTATATTTCACTGTAAGTTGAAGTAAAAATACCGTGTAAAGTTTAGCAAATCCTTTAAAAAGGAATCTAAAATGCCTTAATACTTGAACCAAAGGAGTTTACATGTTCCATACTTCAGATACAGTGTAAGAGAGAGGGGAGGGATGGCACCGTGAGGGCAGGGCTGTGAGGAAGAGTGACAAACTCCATTTTTGCAGCAGCACCGAATTGTTCTGGGGCTGCCGTGCATCGTTAAAATAACATTTGACATGGAGAAGATGGAATCAGAGCCGTGGCTGTCCCAGTGCGAGGGTAACACGACCACCCCGAGGCTGCTCCCAGGGCAGTGCCAGCACCCAGGAGTTTGGATCATTTTCCTGCTGCCCTTTGTGGGAGTTACAGTGAATGGAGCGAGAAATCCCAGCTGGGAGCAGGGCAGAGGCAGGGCCTCCACTGCTGCTCCTGAGAATTGATCTCCCTGCCGTGTTTCGAGGATGTTTGTGCACCTTTTTAAACGCCCACCCTTCACCAACAAATTCTGAAGTCCATTTGCTCATCTCCCCACCTTACCTTTCCTAACCAGGTTCTTCGTTCGTAGCCAAACTCTCCCACCTTGAGGATGATTTGATTTCCCTCCTGCCGGTGTTTGAGGAGCAGGAGTGCCCAGCTGGCAGCACTGGTGACATGCAGGGGCACCGTGGCCTTAGGAAGAGGGACAGCCACCCCCTCCCTCCCTCCCTCTCTCGTGACGTGGTGCTCCCAGACCTGCAGCCCCAGATTCTCCTGCTCATTTACCTGCCACGCTGCACTGGAAACAGCCTGAATTCAGAGTTACAGTCAGACCTCTCCTTCCTGCTGCTCTTTAACCAGTTCTGAACTGTTCCACCTGCTCTGGCTCTCTGCTGCACCCCACCACTGTCACATGATTCTGGGAAGGTCATGGCAGTACTGGGATATGATAAAAAATGATACAACAACACTTCAGGCTTGCTGTTGTAGAGAAATCTGTGCTGTCTCTCACAGCAGTAAATTAAAGATCCATTAAGCCTGGTCCATTTGACCTCTGAGTTGTGGCTTTAGTCAAGCCAGCCTTTTAGACACCTTTTAGAGAGGTGACAGCATCCCTGTTCCAGCACGTGTTCACATAAAGAATCTCCTCTTAAAGACTGGCCTTTTTTTTAAACTTCACAATAGTATTACAACACGCAGAACTACAAAGGGAGGACCAGGATTAATAAAATTGCGGTAGCACTGTAGGAAAAAATACCTTGATATGCATTCAGCTGGCAGATGAGCTCCAGATGAGACAAAGTGCTGCTGAGGAAAGCAAGAGCTGTAAATACTGTACATAGAGAGCCATACATGACTTAGTTGCTTTTCCACGTGGCTTTTTCCAGTGTTGTTTTCAGACACTTGCAAACAGGGGGGTGGGTGGGACGTGGAAATCCAGATGTTCCTAGTGAGTAAATAGTTATGTTCCATGCAACAAAGGGTGACTCTTTCTCTTGTTTCACACAGTTCTAGTCCAGGTTCCTGTACTGCCCATTTTTCATGTGCTTGCATTGTATTATTACTTGATTTCTAGTTCTATATCTCCATGAGATATGTACCCAGTACCTTGTTTCATATTGAAAAGGTTGAAATTTATCCTTGAACTTCCAGTTGTGTGTGTATCCTATGGTTATCTGTATGCATTCTTTTCTATTGCTCTAATAAAATATTTATTACATTGAGGGATAATAGAATATCTCAAAGTCTTCTTGCTTGTTCCTGTTATATATTTGCACACGTTGGGGGTTAGTGCATCTAAAAATGGTTGTGCTCAAGCTTCTGAGCTGCACCTCTGCCCACAGGATTGCAGCAGGATGGACAAAAATCCACCTCCCTTCCCCTGCCTTCATTTCCCATCTATCCAGTCTGGCTGTTTCCTCTTCCCTAAAGTGGAGAAAAAAAACCCCAGTGTAATTATACTGAAGGAGAGTTAGTTTTTTATAATAATTTATTCAGTGTATCACTGTTTAGCATTAAATTGCAGATCCTGTTTGCCGCTGCAGCTTCCTGTAAAACCTGAGACTTTCCAGCACTAAAACCTTTTCCTTGGGAACACAGGCACAGCACAACTATTTATTTGAAGTTTTTAAGGTGTGGGTTCTACCTGCATAATAGGGAGCTGATGAGGTGCTGCAATAAAGGTTAATAATGGTCCCAACAAACCACAAGTGTGTACACAAGACTGAAGCACCTTTTCTTGAGTAAATCATATTTTTCCTCTCTGATGGTTGTAGGAGGACACTCCTGCCTTGCTCTGCCTCCCTTGGTGTCCAGATTAGTTTTCCTTTAAACTGATCTCTCTTTCTCCTATCATGTTAATGCAGCTCAGGGTCATTCACATTAATAGAAGTGGCTTGGTTCTCCAGTGAGCTGATAAAAAACAAGCTGGCGTTGGGAAGGTGCAGGAGGAAGAGGTGGAGAGGCAGAAAGGGGTAAGCCTACCTATTGCAGGCATTTCCAGAGCAGCTCCCGTGACCATCCAAAATCAGCAACTGGGGTGAAAAAAAGGAAGAAAAATAATAATAATAATTAAAAATGTGACTAGAATCACTTCTACAACAAGAACTGTGAGTGAGGAAGGTGGTTCTGCCATTCCACTGGAGTTGTGCTTCCCCAAAAATCACCAGCACTTTGTCACAACTTATATTTGAAATCTCATTAGAACGGTGGGCTTCAGTCATAGTTTTAAAAATTGCAATCTTTTCAATTCCCCATCCAAAACCAGAGCTGTATTCTAAAGCCTGAATTTCTCAGAGGTACTTGGAGTAGGAATTTTTTTTAAAACCCAGCTTTTTCTTTGAACAGTTTACTGTGGGAGATGTTACAAACATGCAGGATCCTCTATGAATACAAAATGAGTTAAGAACTTATATCACTTCAGCCCAAAGAAATATTGGAGATCTCCATTTTGGACCTAATTTGCCTTTCAGTGGTGGCAGGCAGACGTGGGCAGTGCCTGTCAGGTTATATATGTTATGTCTTAATAACAGGCAATAAAGCAAGCTGTCCAGCATGAGGGAGTGCATTCATCTGACAGCTCTGCCTGAAATAAATAACAATGGAATATTGTGAAAATGAAATGAGTTTGCAAACAGGTCCTGGCTCTCTTAGGGGAAACAACCACCTCGATTGTTTTATGCTAATGCTGTGAACTCCTGAAAAGCAATAAAATGGGATGTGTTTAGCAGAGATAGAGCTGAGTGCACGTTGCTGCTGCTTTGTCAGGGCTGATGGATAAAAAGAGGCACTTGGAATCTGGGAGCTACCAGGCATGGGGGATGTGGTGCACCTGCAGCAGCTCTGGGGAGCAGCCTTGTGCTCTGAGAAAAGGGATCTCCTGAGAATCCCACAGGTCACAGCCTGGGTCTCTGAGGAGGGGGGAGCAGCCTGGGAATGAGCACAGAAAGTCTCTTTCTGCAGGCTGAGCTCCCCCTCAGCAGCCTCGGCAAGCTCCGTTTCGCAGTTATTGAAGCCCTACCTTTGGCTTGGCAGGGTTTCCCGAGGTGGCTGAGGATGTGGGCACCTCATGGGCACCCCTGGAGGGTCCCCCCCAGGACAGTCCTGTGCCAGCTCTGCCTCTGCTCCTTTCTCCTGCTGGCAGAGCAAGGGGCTGTCTCTGGGAGATGCCCTCAGAGGGCACCACCGTGTCTGTGCTCAAATACCCTGCCACAAATACAGCTGTCACCCTCCAATAACCCTGGCACCAGTCTGGCATTTATTTCCCTGTTTTCCTCTTTGTGACAGTGGCTGTGACTGCCACTCCTCTGTCCTGCCTCGCGTGGGATGCAGCACAGAGCTGCCCCCCAGAAGTTTGGTGTTTCAGTAAACGGACACTCACCTTTCCTTTTCTGTTCGCCCTCTTGCAGAGCCTGAGCTGCCTCGCTGCACTGTCTGCGCTGCCCTCGTTGGAATTCATCCCCTGCTCTTCGTTTGCTTTGGGTTTGAACTCTCTGTTTTTTCAGACTTCACAGTTTGTGCATGAGAGTGTTTTAGTATTAGAATTTCACAGAACCTTCATGTGCATCCTTCCTTTGCTTTTTCCATCCTTAAGGGTCAAGGAAACTTGATAAACTCGCTTGGAATTAAATTTCTTTTCTTGAACTCCTCACTGATCTCTTTGAGGTCAAGAAGTGTCTTTGAAAGTATTTTTTTTTTTTTTTCCAAATGCACAAATATAGGAGACGTGCCTGTAACCCCATGCAGCATTACTGAGACACTTTCTTCCCAATGTACCCAAGATTATTTTCTTACCCTTTAAGAGCATAATTAGTGCTGTGAGGTCTGGACCATGCCTGCTTCTTTGTGCTGTGCTCTTCATTCCTTCCCAGCGATTAATTCCCTTTGCGGGGAGAACATCAGGGCACTGGCAGAGGCTGAAAAAGGAAGAACCAAAAGCATCCCGTCAGGAGCCTGTGAAAGGATGCAACTTTAGGATGTTCATTAATCCAGCCTGTGCTAATTTAAACTCAAAACAGCTCCTAGGACTGGGGGACAGCCAAAATTGTCCGTCAGGAAAGAGAAACTTTTGAGGGAGTCCAGCTCCTTGCTGCCAGCTCAGCCCCCATCCTCCCGAATCCGGCACTCCTCGGGACGCAGAGCTGCCAGAGCAGGGACAGGGATTCGCTTCCTCGCTCCACTGTGGGCCAAGGGGGCAGGGTTGGACTCCCCCAGCAGCACACAGGGAGGGTTTGCCTGCCCTTGGTCAAAGGTGAGACCTAAAAGCAGCTACCAAAGCATGTGGCCATTAATGAAAATGCAAACCAAAAGTGATTCCTTTGAATGAAAGCCATGGGCAGCTCCGGAGGGGCTCCCTGCTTCCACAGCATCCTCCTGCTCAGGGACACGGGGCCTTGGGAGTCTCCTGATCCTGCAAAGTGAGGCAGGGACTTCCAGGAACACGTGGGGACATCCCCTGAGGCAACCCTGAACGCTGCAGCCCCTTTTTTTTTTTAAAGGTGGGTTTTGTCACCTCCAGGGAAGGTGCTGTGAGCGTTCCCCTGACACTGGAGCACCTAAAGGCTCTCCCCCAGCCCGTTCCTTCTAATGATGGGATGTGGATGGGCAGGAAAGGTGTCCACTGGGATTGCTCTCCCTGGGGGGATCTCTCTTTTGTGCTGGAACACAAGCAATGATCTGTCACATCAGGTAAAGACACAAAAAAGGATCCGAGAAAACACGGGGAAGTCCTGTCCTCCCTGCCCCTGATGATACACAGAATAAATCATTTTCCCAGGTCCTGTAAAGGAGTCAGTCAGAACAGGACATGTGTTTAACAAGAATTTCCCTCATTATCAATCCAAGGAGGGCCATGCTTAAGGCAGGCAAATAATTTAATTTTTGTCACACTTCCTAACATTGCCACCAAACTGAGGCATTTACAGTCACACTTGTCAAAACACTAATTATCTATTTGAATAGCAGAGCTCTCTGCTGATTGAATGAGTTCTGCGGTGAGAGCAGATCATTTCAGCAGCAGCATCTGATCATCATTACTTTTTGGATATAGGATGTAAATAGACTATAATGACAAAAAATATGGCTTTGGTACCTTTGCAGCAGCTTCAGACGAGATGGGGGAGCTTCTGCAGCAGCCAAAAGCGTCGGTTCATGGTCTGGAAAACAATGTCTTGGGGTTTTGTGTGTTGCCTTGGAAACGTGAAAAATAAGGCACCATTAATTACCTACTTTCAAGCAAGCAGTGGATCCAGTGCTGAGGGCCTGATCCCAGGCTAATGAATCCCTCACCCCAACTCCAGCAGCCTTGGGCTGATCAATCAGCCCTGCTGAACCAGGGCAGGGCCGAGGCACAGCAGAGCTCTGCCAGGGTTTCCTGCTGGCTGCGATTCCAGGGGGTCACCGGGAGGCTCCAGGCAGACACTCCCAGAGCAGTGGTTCCTCTTGCCTTCACATCCACGACCTCAATAACATCTTCAGCTGGTTGGTTTTTATAATAAATGCACTTTTTCTTCAAGGAAGTACTAGCAGCAGGCCTGATAAATATCCAGGCAAACACATATGCAAGCCCTATATAAATCCCACATATATATATATATTTTTTTTTTTTAAATTTTTTTTCCTCCAGATAGGAAACCATGCTGGTAGTCCTGGCCACTGGCACAGAACCAGGAGTTCAGCCACACTTTCTGCTGTCATTCGACCCAAAATGCTGCCAAAATCTTTGCAGTTATATATTCTGTATAATAACTTTTAGGTGTAATTAAACATTTTTATCTACAGACTGTGCTTGCTGTTTTTCCTCCCTTTCGTACTGGTGCTTTGGTTCTAATTTTATAATTAGGACACATAACTCTATATGATAACTCTTTGAAATAACTCTAATAATAAATAATGCTGTGGAATCAGTGAAACTGGAATCAACCTCTTCTTGAAGAAGTTTGAAGTTGTCCTAAAAGTTTCTTTTGGGAAGGCTGCACCAGCACAGCCCAAAGCAATCAGTGAAAACTTTAGGCACAAAAAGTATGGAGGGATAAAAATAACTCCAGTGACTCTGAGATCTTGCCCACAGCACAAGTCTGGGGCACAGCCAGGCTGCTGGAAAAGCACCACTTTCATCTCGCATCACACTATGCCAATGCTATTTTTGTATTAGTCCCAGCTATTTTAAGCAAAAATTTGCTTAAAAGCGGACACTGAAAGACAACTTTTCCCTTTGGTGAGCATCCTCTCCTAAATGAGCTGTTTACAGCGGTAATTTTGAGTTTTCTTTTCTCTCTCCAGCTTTCCTCAGGACTAATGCCAGTGGCAATCTCTGTGAATCTCCTGACTCTTTCTGCAGGTTAAACCAGCTACAAGAAAGCCGGATCAAAGGGAAAGAAAAACTTTGTTTGGGAAGCACAAAAATATTTACATAACACAAGATAAGCCGGAACTCCTCATTTCTACCATGTAGACACGCTTGTAAAAAGCATGTTAAAAATTTGGCCATTTTTAGTTCAGCTGGGGAGGAGAGAAGGGATTTTATAGCTCATGTAAGAGAAGAGAGACAAGGTTGGAAATCAGTTTGTAATGCAGCTAATTGAAAAGATCCAGAGTTTCCAGGGTTTCCTGCCTGGAGGAGAAGAATCTCTCGGAGCCATTTTGATGCACAAGAGGAGAAATGAATAAAGTTTCCCTCCACAGACAACTGGCTGGGAAATGGCAGCCAGAAACAACCGGGTTGGAGCAGGCAGACCTTGGAAAACAAGACAAGAACTTTGTTTCAGCCTCCTCTGAGCTCCTCAGCTGCAACCACCAATTTTGGCAGCAGACTATGAATAGAACTGATGAGAGATAACACAGATTGAGTTGGGGTTGGCCACTGCAGTAAAAAATTAGAGACATTTTTTTCCCAAGGTACTTCTCAAGAATTCACCTCTTTCTGGCCAGCTCTGGTAAACTCAGAAAAAAAAAAAATGGGGAGTTCAATACACTTATTGATATTTATTCTAACCAATTCTAGACGAGCTTGTAAAAAGCATGTTAAAAAATTGGCCATTTTTAGTTCAATCAGGGAGTCTCTCCTCACTGATGTGCTGGAACCAAACCATGAATGTTTTGATATCAAACACCCACTTGTGCCTGCCCCGGGAGGAGCAGAGCTGTCCCTTCTGCACTCAATTAGCTGTCCTCTGGGAAGAGATGGGAAAGGCCAAGCTTTAAATGAGACCCATCTGGGGAAGGCTTTCTTCAAAAGATGAGGGTTCTGTGATGTTTTGGAGCTGGCAGAGGCCGTCTGTCCCAGGTAAGTGCTGCCAGAACGCAGGAGTGGTCCATAATGATTGTTTAGATGGAAAAGGTGACTGAGGGGTCGGAGTGCTGCCATCTGAACATGAACATCATAGTGGAGCCTGGGAAAAGCCCAGATGAGAGCCAGGCATCGCTTCCCAGCACCTCCCTTTCCTACGAGGAAATCACTCCTGCTCTTTGAGCTCAAGAAAACCAAGATTCTGCTGCGTGGGGCCACTTCCCTGCTTCAATGGAGTTTGTGCTAGAAAGTGTGGGGCAGGGTTAGGCCCCTCCTCAAGGGGTTTTAACTCAATATCTCTTGATTTTCTTGAAGCCCCATGGATTACAATCCTCCCTTACACCTGGGGAGCATGAACACCCTGCATGTTTGGGATGAAAGCCCAGATTTTAGTGACAATTGTTTGATTTCTAGACCTGGATCATGTGCTAACGGGCTCCGTTACACAGAGCCACAACTTCAAGACTGAATTGCTGAAAACCAGGTTTAAATCTCATTTTTTTTACCCCAGTTCTATGAAGTTTCAATTAATTTCTGATATTCCACGTGCTCTTTTCTCTGATCCCAGCCCAGCTGAGGTGCAGCCACACGAGTCCTGCCATTCCCAAAGCAGCTCCTGACTCACTGCTCTTATCGGGGCAGCACAAGGCTGAGATCGGCTCCCAAGGAGAGGAATTGCTGATGGAATTCATGGTGTCTCTTGTGGCCAAAATAACCAGACAAGTTTATAAACATAAGCAGACACTATGAGGGACAATATGCTTTAAATGTTGGATGATATGGTAGTGGCATAGAATGGGAAATAATTGAAATCAGAAGAGAATAAAAAGAGCATTAGAGAAACATCGAACGTTTTCTCTATTTCACCTGTCAATAATGCCTCGTGCACTGCTTTAAGGATTCAAGAAAGGTTCAAGGAAGATATTTGAAAAGCCAAATAAACATTATTCGTTGGTGAGTCCCACCTGCCCAGCAGCTGCTGCACATGGGCTTAAAGGGCGTTTTTCATTGGTGATGAGGAAAAAAGCATTTGAACAGAGAACCACAGAATCATTTAGGGTAGAAAAGACTTTTAAGATCATCAAGTCCAAGCATTAACCCAGCACTGCCAAGGTCACCACTAAACCACATCCCCAAGCACCACATCTACACCTCCTTTAAATCCCCCCAGGACTGGTGACCCCACCACTGCCCTGAGCAGCCTGTGCCAAGGCTTAACAACCCTTTCAGGGAAGAAATTCTTCATAATATCCAATCTAAACCTCCCCTGGCACCACTTGAGGCCATTTCCCCTCTCTTATGGCTTGTTACCTGGGACAAGAGACATCTATTTCCCTCTCTGTGCAGAACACTGAAGTTTTGTGAGCACAGGAACTCGGGCACAGAGAGCCCAGATGCTCAGATGAACACACCAAAGGGCACTGGAGCATCGCTGCTCCAGAGGGAAAACCTTCCCCTGCACACCTATGGCAGGACAGGACTCCTGGCTCCCAAATTCAGGATTTCCTCACTTAAATGTGAGGAAAAATATATAAAATATATAGCCAGAAACGTGAGGGAGTGAAGGGCTGGTTTCTCCACACGCCAGCAGCAGAGATGCTGCTGATGGCCAGGCTGCAGATAGACACTGCATTTAGAAATTAAACTATAAGTGACTGGTTGGGTTTGTTTTTTTTTTAACCGCATCAGTCGGATTTTGTGTCTGTGGGAAACTTTTCCTCAGAGAGGCTCTTTTCACAGACACAGCAGGGATGGAGGTAACAGTATGAAATGAGAGAGCTTGAAAAGCAGCGGCGTGCTGCATGAAGCCTGGCATCTGCATGTTAAGCTACATCTATTCCCCGAACGCTCAGACACATGAAAGCAACCCCGGATTTTTGGTTAGCAGCAGATCTGTTCGCTGCAGCCTGAATTGAAAGGTCAGGGATGTTTAGAGCTGGGTTTTTTTTTGCACTTAGCTGGAGCCCAGTTCCACGGCTCTCCTCGGCGGGAGCGGTGGGCAAAGCGCCGTGCCGGGACAGCGGGTCACAGTCCTGTCTGCAGCAAAGAGTGTCTTGACATCAGTCCCTGCTTCCCAGTGCCAGTGGCCCTGATTCACTGGGATGTTGTAGGAGAGACTCTTCTCTGATACCAGTGACCTTAACAAGAGCTTTTCAGCGCTTGTCAGGCTGTGACAGCTGAATCCTTTTAGGCACGTAAATGCCGCGTGAGTGGAAAGCAGCTGAACGAAACCTTTTTCCCAAAACCACAGCCCTGAGGGAAAGTACGAGACATTCAAACTCAATTCCAACCTGTCTCGTCTTCAGAAATTAAACTGATTTTTGACCAGGCTGAAGGTTTCCTACCTGACACGGCAGTTCTGCCCTTTGGCTTCTCCCCACGTGGCTGGAGGGGCTGGCAGGGCTGGCACCGTCATCTCCCTCCCACCTCAGCAGCACGGATGCTCAGTTCTGCCTCCCGCTCCTCCTCATCCTCCCGTGGCACCCTGAGGAACAGCCAGGCACGGCAGGGTTGTCATCCACACCCCGAGCTGCCCAGGATGCTGTTTCCTGCCTTGCTTTGGCATTCAGGAGCAGGTGAAGCGGGAGATAAAGAATAAAATGATGACCCTTGTCATCGCCTTCCAAACGAGCAGCACTGATGTGGCTGCGTGTTTGAATAGTCAGGGCAGGGGCAGACACACATGCTGGATTCACTGAGATAAATGTTGGTCTCAGCTGTTGAGTTCCTAGTGCTGGTGAAGGCTGCAGAGAAATTGTGTGTATGCAGAGTGGATAAGAGATGAGGGCTGCTGTTGCCTGCCGATAGATAAAGGACTCGAGTGACTGCTGCTTTGTTTGGGTTTGTGATTAGATTGATATGGCTCATGTCTCAGAATACTGCTGATGTAGGTGAGAAATTAAACAGCAGTACAAGCCAGGATCCTTGGATACACCTGAAATGCACTGGGGAGCTGGTAGGGAAAGGCCCCTGGAGGGACTGATCCAACCCCAGGAAGCAGCGGATAAGCTCCAGGGGGTTTTTATTTCAGCTCTTCTGGACTGGTCATTTACCTCGTGCTGGCGAAGTGGCACATGGTCCCATCTCCTCTTGGAGAGGGGCCACAACTTCTGAAGCCACAAGAGAGGGAGAGGTGGGGACAGATTTGTCTCACATACCCCCAAGCAGTGACACCCCAGCATCGAGAGTGGAGGCAAAACACCCTCAGACTTCCCAGCACAACTGCACACGGTGGGATTTAAAAAGACCTGATTCAAGTTTCCTGCCTTGCCCTCCCTCACCTTCCTCTCACGGTACTGAGATGATTTCCCACGGAACTGAAGGAAAGCACCGACCTCAGCAGCATCACTTGAAAGGTGAGCTTGCCTTTCTCAGAGACCCTCGAGGTGCTTGTTCAGCGCTTCACTGGAGGGCGAGCTCGGCTCTGACAGCCGCAGCTCCCAGGGGTGCCACCCGCGCCACGCGGGGCGCTGGGGACAGGCAGCCGGCGTCACCGAGCCACCAGGCCTGCTCAGCAAGGCGCAACACCCACCTGGGGCTCTGGCAGACTCAGTTCTGGGCTCCCAGTTCCCTTGCACGAATGCATTTGTGCTTTGCTCTGCTGCCTCCAAGAGCACTGAGAGCATCACTTATCCCGGTGAGGAATGTGACAAAAATTGCTGGGGCTTTGTTCTGGGTTTTTTAGCTGCTTGCTGTATCCAGATAAGTCCCTTTGTCTTACTCTTGGAGTAGGTTTTTTGTTACTTTCTGCCTGTAAATCTCCTACCCACGGGCAGCACCTTCCATTACCGCAGTCCCTGGGGCATCCCTTCAGGACAATCCATTTTGGACACGGTGAAGTCTCAGGGGTTTTCTCCGCCACCAGCCCCGCAGCACCTGGAGCAATTCCATGTGTCTGTCTCCCAGAGTGGCACTGTAACAGGTAGAAACGTGCACATCTGCCCTACAGCCTGGACAGGCACTGCTGAACAGGGAGGAAGAGGACAGGAGATTCTCCTTTTCTCTCCCTGCCTTCAACAAATCCACACCTGCTGATGGCATCTGATGCTACTTGCATTCACCTCTTACCTGTTCCTCTTATCTATTCCTGTTCTGGGACTCAATTCCTGCCAAGGACAGCTGAACTCCCCAGAACTCTCCTCCTGTTCAGCTCTGTCCTCTCTGTGGGGGCTGCATTAAGTTACCCAAATTTTACTGCTCCATTCAGGGTTCAGAGCAGAAGTCACATAAAGCAGCAGCACCTCTGTAAGGCAGAACTGATCTCACATGTGGGAAAAAATCAGTTGTAGCACTCAGTGACCACCTGAAATGGGGTTTTATGAAATCGCAGGTAGTACCAAAAATTTCAAAATAGAGAAAAAATTCTCACATACCTATGAATGAAAATATTGCCTGTTACTGTTAAATGCATTATTCCATGAAAAATGTGGTGGTACTCCATTTAAATGCGTGACTGTCTCAGGATTTAGTGTATCTGCTGAAAATTTCCATCTTAAAGATAAAAAAAAAAATTTAAAAGCTTTGAATCAGAGTTGCTCACCTGTAGCATCCTCATTTGGGCTGTGCTCAGGCCCTCAGGCACCAACAGCTCTGTATCCTTTAATACGGGAACAGGCAGTCAGGGAAGGTTTCCTTTGGGAAGAGGTGAGAGAAACAAGCTGAATCACAGGTATGGTTGAGTTAGGAACTCCAGTGTCTGCTTGATTTTGAGCACATTTGTAATTCATGTTTAGAATTCAATTATTTACATAATTGACAGAAATGTAAAAGCAAATAAGATACAGACTGAAAATATTTGTGGTTTCTTATGACAGTAAAAGACAACTTCAAAACAGCTTCAAAAATGAAGGCCAACCTTATTGCCAGATTTAGAGATTTTAATGGTCTCGAAAACACACACTCACAACTAAATCAATGATCAGCAAACGTTGGAGGCACAGTACATAACATTCTGGACTAACAGACGTGCAGGACCACAGCCTGAACCGGGAATTCTTGTGCTGACACCACGTTGCCTTCGTGTGGTCACAAGGAAGACAGAAAACATTCCTGACTCCTTTCCCAGTACCTGCCACGGGCAATAGAAACCCCAGCCCACACAAACGGCCCTTCAGTGACCATCCACATGATCCTCTTCTTAAACATACGAGGAGCAGGGCAAACAAAAGACAGAACTGGAGGCTGGTGTGTGCTCTGGTTCACGTTTCAGCGCTACCTCAGTCCTCCCACCACGCCTGCTCTGGTGAATGGAGGAGCACGTGGGGCTGAAAATTACCAAGCAGGTGTTTAAAAGACATCTGTAAGCAGTTCTGCTATAGTCTAATTAGTGCTCTAATACATATTACAGTGCACAGTCATCATTATTTCCTCTTCATTAGCTGCTGAAATATAATGCATCCTAAAAAAAAAAAAACCTAACCCGTTTTCCTTTTTTTTTAATTAAAAAGAACCCCAAGAGCCTGTTTCTGCCATTACCATAACAAAGGCAATAGGAATATGATTAATGCATCCATCCAAGCTATGTGCACTGTACATTAAACACCAAGGCACCATCCCAGCCTAACGTGAGCTCCCACGTTCTAAGACGCACTCGTCAATATTCACACTTGCACCAAAGGAAATGTTTGGAAAGGAAACAACAGAAGAATAAATCTTTTCTCCTAGCAAATGTTGAATCCTATTCTTTGCAAAGAGGGAGGCCACGAGCCCAGCAGAATTATTCAAGGCACGGTCTGAGAGCGACAGGAGATCTCTGTCCTGTAGTCACTCCTGCGAGGGCGATCGGTGCCAGCTCTGCACAGTTTGGAATGACTCTGGCTGGTGATGGCTCTCTCTCTGCCCGAGCAGGCAGCTGCACGAGGCAGGAATTGCTGAAACGTGGCCATCGCTCCCAGCTCCTCAGAGGGACCCTGCAAGTGCTGCAGGATTGCAGGATCCTGGCCAGTCCCACACACCCCGACCCCAGCCCCGGCAGCACAGACACAGCTCGGGAGCCTGCTCTGCCCGATGTCCTTGGAACACCTCCTTCCTCCGGACATTCCTGACACAGCTCCCACCGGGAGCACCGTGCCAAGGGAAAGGTCTTCTCCAAGGATGGTCCAGGATTTCTTTAGTGGTGCAGCACATTTGGTTGTGCCAGTCAGACAGCTGGGGTACAGCCTTCCCTCTCCTGCTGGCAGCGCATTCCCTGCGCAGCCCTTGGGATAATTTGGGGGATTGGGAGGCGGATCAGGGACCCAGCTCCTTTCCTCCGTGCCTGGACACCCACACCACAGCATCCCTAAGACAGGACATTCCCTTCTCCACCTCCAAATTTAATTCTCCATCAAAGGCTGGAAGTTAAGATGAACTCACCAGAGGGCACAGCAGCTGAGGAAGGAACATTTTTCTGCCTGCTTGGCCTCTGACAGCAGCCCTTTAATTACAGCACGTGGCAAGTCTTCAGCAAGCCCCTGATCACGCCCAATCCCCCAAACTCAACTTAAGGCTTCTCTGCAGCTCCACTCTCCACCTTCTCTGACAGAGCAATGACAGATGCTTCCCAAACTGATCCCTTATGAAACATAACACCACATCTATAATGAGGCTTTACTGCAACAACAGATTTTACTCTTCCTCTAGAGATCAATAGGAATCTGGCCAATTTTTAGGATAATTCAAGCTCTGAGGAGCAAGAAAACCCCAAAGTTGGTGCTGATAATGAAGCTGATAAAGCAGTGCTGTGGGGCAGTGCCCTCTGAGCTGCTCTGCTCCCAGCAGCCTGGCAGATGGGGATTTACACCTTGCGCTAAAGGCAGAGGGTGAATTCACACCCTGCTGGGGCTCTGGGGTGCCTCACCTGTGCCTTGGTGCCACAGAGGGTGAGCCTGGTCCCCATCAACACCATCGACCAGCTGGAAATAGCCCCGGGATTTTCTAGGGATGTTTCTGACCTTGGCTTCCAAAAGCCCCCCAAAACACAAACCAGCACCCCCGTGACTGATGCCAGGGCGGGGAAGGTTTCATGTGCCTTCTCTTTAAACACAGGGGAGCAGCAGCAAACAGGTTAAACAATTTAGCCCAGGTTGTTCAGTAAGTGCTTTGCAGAGCCCGGGTTGGGATCTGGAGATCTTGTCTCCTGCTATCGACTTGATTTAACATTGCTGGAAACACCTTAATTGTTTTGTTTTGTTGTTACAAAGAGCTGAGCATAGGAAATAGTCCAAAGCCCTGTGCAATGCTGAAAAGAAAGCTTGATGAGATTTTGTTTCTTTTGCTGAGAGTACAAAGAGCAAAAGGTTGAAAGTAGATGGGCCACCGAGTTCTCCTGGTTTGCTTTTACAGGTTGTTTTTCCTTATTTTCATTATTAATCAAGACCACTCTGAAGTTTCCTAAGGAAAAGGGTAATGGTGTCAAGAAAATTTAACATGTGCTCGAGATGAATTCAATGCAGCTCTATTACCTGTAGGTCAGCTTGTTTTTTCTTTTAGAGACAAGTTTACATCTCAGCTTAAGGAAACTATTGAACCACACACAACGGGAGCTCGGTGCTGCTCCGCGAGCCACATTAAAGGAGCTGAGGAGCACAGGAGTTTGATAATGCTTTAATGCAGCACGGACATAGCATTTAATTCCATATATTGATCACTCTGGACACAATTAGAGGAGTAAGGGCAAGTTTACAGCTGGTGCAGCTCCTTCCTCTTGTTTCGGGAGTGAATAAAACTGACTGAAGCTGAAGTGAGGGGAAGCAATCACGTTCCCTGACCTCAGCAGCGACGCCCAGCAGCAGTCACGAAGCACAAAGGCTTTTTAAAATCATGCAGAAGCTCAGCCCCTTGGAGTTATGCTGACTGGTCTCTCACCTGTGATTTAAAATTATTTTAAATGGATGCTTAAAGAAACATGATTTTTAAATATTTTTTTAATTGAGGTTAACCTCCAGCTTTAAAGAGCCAGAGGAAGAGGGACTACTTGCTGAATTTCAGTTCCAGGCACTTTTATATTTGACAGGTAAAAACTGCAAAAATATTTCATGTATTTAGAGGCTTTTCTTCCTCTTTTTCAGATGAAAGGGTTCTGATATTTATACTGTATCTAATTGCTGATTACTCAACAGACAGAGGTAAATGTCTTTCACCCCCGAGACTTTTGAAGATGTTATTTTGACACATCCACGCCGACCAACGCCCACTCAGCACATCAGGATGTAACTGCAAAATCAATTAATTCAACAGCTATTTCTGCAGCCTGAAGTGTAATTACCCGTGAAATGTGGATGGGTTTCAGGATAGCACCAATTCATCATTTATGCTTTACCTGGGTTGTTTTCCCCTCCCTCCGCCCCAGAAGCAGTGCTTGGATGCGCGGGGGGCAGCGATGGATGCAGGTGAGCTGGGTCTCACCGCTCCGCACCTGTTCGAGCCGCTTCACCCCCCAGGAGGGTGCGGTGGAGCACGGGCAGCTCTCCCAAACCCAGACTGACAGACTGACAAACCCAGACTGACTGACCCCACACCCAGCTCCCTCCCGGCAAGGACACCTCGGCAGCGCCTTCTCCTTTCCCCTCTCCCGCCTCTCCTCTGCTTCTCCTCCCGCTGCTGGAGGCTGTGCCTGGGCACGAGGAGCTCCCTGGCTCCCGTGCAGGTCTGCAGGAGCCCTCTCCTGCCTCGATGAACACACGCTGGCCCAGCAGCGGCTCCACCTCAGCCGCTTCCCACCTGCAGCACTTCAAGGGCACGCCCTGGCATGAGGCTTTCAAAAGCCCTCCCCACCCCCTGCACGGAGCTGGCTCCAGTTATGGATGCTGGATATTAACAACAACTCTAAGCACAATAATTAATTCATTTATCTCCAACTTACAGTAGCCTTTGTGGAAAAAAAGTGTTTTATGGTTGAATAATTTTAATTTTATCATTTTTTTTTTTTTAGGTCTATGTAAAACAGGCATCATCAGTATAATCCTTAGAATCTAATAATGATTCCATCAGTGTAAAATCATTATCCTTAGGCAAGAAGGAAACCAATTCAATTACGATGTTGGTTGAAAAATCGAGGGTGAAAAGTTGTAGTACATATTAAACTTGAGGCTGGAAAAGTTGTAGTACATATTAAAATGGTTACTACAAAATTTGTGCATCCAGGCTAACAAATGCTAATATGTTCTTTTGTTACCTTCTAATTTATATGATTCATGTAAGCCTGCAGCAAGAGAAACTTGTTTTAAAATTCATCTACATTAAAAAATAGCAATGCAATGAATTGTAAAGTTATTAGCATTCATGTCTAGTTGTGTTATTAAGCTGTACACATCAAATCGGGTACTACAAGTACAGAAATGTCATAATGAAGTAGAACAGCATTTAATCAGAAGAATTTCTAAAGGTCATCAGAGCATCATATAAATTCATCCATGCATGACAGCAATATGAAATAAATAACTGCAAGAACACTGTAAGAATAAGCTTCATTCTGGGACCATTGTTTCCAATAGTAGAAGAATTAGCTGAATTTCGTACTGAGAGAACAGCTAACAAAAAATACCGAATTCTGGAGCTTTAATTAATGAAAGACTAATAAGAGGCAGATAAGGAGTTTTCCACAAGGGAGCTAACGAGGTGTGCTCCCTGGTAGTTCCCTACCACAGCTGATCTCAGACGTCTCCCTACAACTCAGAGCAAGTGTTCAGCTCCAGTTTTTCTTCCTCATTAGCCAGATGAGCCCTAAATGATTCCTTTTAAATAACCAGCGATTTGCTAATATTTTTCCACTCATAACAGCTCTTTAACTGCTTTAAGACGTGTGTGATAGGCCTGACACCTGGCAGCTCCGAGCACTGGAGCTCTTTTGATGTTTCATGGCCACGCAGTGACCGGGGTGCTCCAGCACGGCTGGAGCAGATGCTGTGGCCACCCAGAGCCAGGCTCAGGTACCCGAAATCGTGTTCAGGTGCACCTTGAGCGGCACAAAACCTGACTGATTTCACTGGGCACCTTCCCAGAGCAAAGCTCCCCTCTCAGGGATGCAAGGCGCCGGGGTCTGGCTCGGAAGGTGCATTCCCCCAGTCCGGGGAGGTGACTCCCTGCAGGGGCACACCAGTGTGATGAGACAGGCTAATTAACTAATTCGTCAAAGACCCTTTCTGAGGCCCTGCGTGGATCAGTGGCTTTCTCCTCATTAGGTGGCCTGGCAGAAAAAGGAGCCCTGTGTTTCCAGCTGCCCTCCAGCCCCGGGCGCCGCTGGTGCCGGAGGGACGCGGGGAATGAGGAACTTCCCTTCTTGGAGTGGCCACTCCTGGGCAGGACCAGGAGCCCTGCACAGGGGATCCCATCCTGTATTCTGCTTGAACGGGATCCCCGGTACGTTTTAAAGATAAGGATTGGGGGGTTTTGGAATTCTAGTTCTTTGTTAGGATTCAAGGAAACCCTGTTGCTCCTGCTGCAGTATCTGAGCTGCCAAGGAGAGAAAGCAGATAAAACACTTTTCTGCTTCCATGGATTTCAGCTGGACAAAGCCCCAAGCACTGAGCAGCCCTTAAAATGGATCTCTCAGCTTTCCCAGCCTAATTGCAAACGGGAATTTCTCACAAAGCAGCCACTCCTCTCCTGCTGGACCTGCTGGGCCTCCGAGTTCCTGCGCGTGCCTCAGTCTGTGTTGGCCCCTTCCCTCTGAAAGGAGCACTACAGCCATGGAGGACTCCTGGAATCTGGCACTGGAGCAGAGAAAAAAATACAGATACTATATATCTCTACAGTGACAAACCAGCTGGGTTATCTGTGTGATTTTGTGCGTCATCAAGAGGAAAAAAGAACATGCTTTTGTACATGTCAGACTGATCTGGAGAACCCACCACTGTCCCTGCAGAGAGGTGCTTGTTTGCTCCTCAGATCACAGAGAATGAGCCCGTTCAGCACTCCCTCCTCTCCACCCTCCTCCCCAGTGCCTGTGCTGGTGTCCTCAGCACAGGGCAGCGGTGGCTGAACCTGCAGCCTCAGGTTTGAATTCCCTTCACCAGAGCAATTCCTACTCTGGGCACCAATACCAAAATCTCACCCACTGGGTCATAACCTGCTCAGGCAGGACATGCCCCACTGACACACACAGAGGACATCACATTACCACTTTCCATCTCCTTATTTCATATGCCCCACCAAGAGAATAATTTCTTTTTTCTTTTTTCCTTTTTTTAATTCTAGCAAATTACTGCAAAAAGCAACGGACAACTCCAGAGGCTGAGCACAGGCTCGTGCATCATTTTCATATCTTTTTTTAATTCATTAATGTCTGCACTAAATGAAAGAATTTATAACCACACTCAGGTTTCCCAAGAAATCATCCAAGCAGCATGTTTACTGAATCAGCAGGAAAAATGAATAAACAAAATGAAATCAGAAAAGAAAAGCAGTATCTAAATGAAAGCCAGAGGAGCTGAAAAGAACCATGAGATTATAATCTTAAATTAAAACCGCAGTGAGGGCAATATAAAAGATATTCTAATCACTACATCCAATTAAATGAAGTAAATCACTAAAGCATGTTAAGTGCCTTAACTATTATAATAATTAAGAATCAAACAGAAATCAAGCATCTCTGAAAGACTGATGATGCACATTAGTGCACAGGGAAAGCTGGTTCCCATTTGAATGCAGATGCAGAGCAGAAAACAGATTTCCTGGTGCCTCAGGCCAGCCAGCGTGGGGGTCCAGTGTGGAAATTCCCAGTGGGATAGGGGGTGTCCCACAGTGCCCCCGAGGTGAACAGCACCCTGTGCCTGTGTCCTGCCTCTGGATTCATCCCTCCTCCCCCAGGAGACAAGCCAGCAGGAATCTGGTGAGAAGTTCCACAGAAAACATTCTGCTGAGACCTCAGGGCTGTGGGCAAGCAGAGCTTTGTGCATTTTGTCGTCTCACTGTCAGCAGCTCCGAAGCAGGAATCAGAACCAGAGAATCTCAGAATGGGTTGGGTTGGGAAGGAACTTTAAAGGTCATTTAGTCCAACCCCCCTGCCATGGGCAGGGACAGCTTCAACCACATCAGGTTGCCCTGTCCAACCTCATCTTCAACGTTTCCAGGGATGGGGCATCTCCCACCATGCTGGGCAACCGTTCCAGTGCCTCACAACCCTCATTGCGGAACAGTTCTTCCCGACGCCCAGTTTAAATCTACCCTCCTTTACCTGAAAACCATTAACCCTGTCCTGCTGTCATGGGTCCCTCCAATGCAGAACAACCCCCTGTGGCTCAGGGATGACACCACCAAACCCTCCCACGAGAACGTGGGTTACTGTCCAGATCCACCCAGCACACGTTTCACATCCTCAGCACGGGGATAAATTCCAGCACAGCCATCCAGGCAGGAACCTGAGGATCATGCACAACTCCTCATTAAATTACAGACAGTCATGCTCCTGTTTTAAATCCGTCTGAGGCCGTGCGTGGGTGATAGATATTTTAATTAGCAAAATTAGCAACCAAGAAGTACAATTTAGACACAAGATTTATCTGCAAGTGGTAATTCCCCAAATTTTCTGCAGTAGCTGGGGCTGAGCCTTCTGAATACAAAATGGAAACAGTGAATACACACAAACCTCATTGATGACTTCCCTACTTCCAGAGAGGTTTCATAAATATTTTTTTTTCTTTAATTCAGATCATTCCTTCTTAAACAAGAGCCATTTTAACTGAATCACACATAGCTGGGATTTCCCAGCCTTCAGAAAGATGTGCTTAATATTGCAGGATAGCTGAAATCAGGTGAACTCTAAAATTAGAGTCAAAAGTGAGCTTTGTCTAGACAAAATGTACTCATATCTGGGGAGAACAGCTAAAGACAGAATCCAGGGAGGAAAACTGGTCCTGCTGGAGTTCTCTGCTGGATGAAGAGACCCTGAAGGGCAGCAGGAGGGGCTCAGGAGATGCAGAGATCACATCCAGGAGGGATCGTTTGTGCTGTGTTTTCTCCTTGTTTCCTAATAATCTGGAGAGTTAATTCAGCCCCTTTGCCCTGCACTTCAGGGAGGAGCAATAGTATTGGAAGGATTAAGACATCCTGACTTTTATAAGTAGGTTTTTTAAACAATTCTCGCTCTACTTTCACTTCGCACACCCCTTTTGCTTGGCAAGACTTGGTAGATGAAGAACTCACTAAGAAAATACAAAACTGAACAACTGCAACATGATTTTTTTTTTTCCCCCATTCTTCTTCATATTTGTTTTCTCTGTAAGAAAAACACATCGAAGAGCTCCGTGTGGGATTTCACGTGCTGCAATGCCGTCTCAGGGAAGTAATCCCTCCCACACACACTGGATGGAAGGGAAGAGAATCCAGCAGCAGTGCAGGGTTGCTCATTCCAGTGCATTGCTGGCAAGGAAAATAACAACTGCACACTGAGCACAACAATAGATGCTAAAACTATAAAATATCTGCAGTGTGTCTTAGTCTGTTTGAGAAAGAAAAGGGAAACTTGTTTGGGAGGGTTCCAGGCTGTTCTGGCAGCAGGGAAGAGTTTGGAGAGGAATATGAGCAAACCTGCAGCCTGCAAAGACCAGGTCACCACTTAGCCAGGACCAGATGTTTAATTGGCAGGGTGTAACCCTCCCGACTCTGCAATTCCATTTGCAATATCACTTTTAAGAAGCTCGTTTTCCCCAAGTCCAGCTCATCATCACTTTTGTGTCTTGAACCATAGAACTAGTACAATTTCAGTGTTGGACCAGTGCAGGTAATTTCATTGGCAGAACTGATCCTTGAATTCTTCCTGAACTACACTCCCAAAGCAGAACCTGCTCCAATCCTGGTGCTGAGTCATCCTGGCAGCCTTCAGGTGTCTCAGAAAAAAGAAGATTTCCCCCCAAAGTGCTGGCACTGTCCCCCACGACCCCCAAGGCACCATCCCCCCGAAAGCCGTCGCTCCCAGCCCAGCCAGTGATGCTGGGCCCTGTCCCACCAGCAGTTTCTTGGCCCCTGCACAAATATCAGGCTGAAAACGCTGTTCAGCACATCCAAGAGCACGGCCTTGCACAGCCCAGGTGAGCACTGAACCCCCTCGGATGGCAGGAAAATCCAGCACTGGGCTTTCCCTCAGACATGTGGTGGGAAGGGCTTTAACAAAAGCCTCCCAGCTAAAACCAGGGAGCTGCAGGCTCCTTTCCCAGTGGAGATGGAGTATTGACACCTTATCAAACACGTGCTCTGAGCTGGAGCTTCCAGACCAGGCTATAGCCCCACTGAGAGGATTTACAGGATGATGCTGCATTAAAAAAAACCTGCGAGTTAAAAACAAAAGGCAACAACAAAAAAAGTGCCAACATTAATCCAAAAAGGCTTAGGAGAGGGAGCCCTTCAAAACAGATACCCACAATCCAATTCAGACTTTCTCAGTTTTAACACAAAAAGTTGCAAACTACAGTGGAGGAAAAGAATCCCAGAGCCTCTGGAGACAGCCTTGGCCTTCAGTGCTTGTGCCACACCACGAGCGAGACTCCGCCTCTTGGGTTTTAGGGTCATTCCTGGGGTTATTTTTCTATAGCTGGGTATTCTCCCAGTTACCTGCTGCTGCTCCAGTTGGCCAGAGCAATGCTCCAGTCCCTCTTGCTCTTCCAGACGCCCTGACCACTGTGGCGGGTGAGTTCAGCCTCCCACAGCCCTCCCAACCCGCCTCCTGCATTATCTGGATCATGTAAGTCTTCAAATGCTCATCCCCAAGGATTTCTCCAGCCTCCAAGGCCTTTCAAACACTTCTTCTCTCAAGAGCCTCCACTTATCTGTGAGAATATTTTACCTTTCACCACATAAAGCTTAGATTTTTCTATGTTTGAACTTCAGTCTGCTTTATTTTATCTTTTAATACATCTCGGTGTCTTTTACAGTTCCTGGTTATACCATTATGCATTTGAGCAGGGCTCCCCCAAGGAATGACCTTATCTGTGGGTATTAAAGCCTGACAGCTTTCAGCTGTTCTTTTACTGCTGGATTTGTTCTTTGGGCTGGGGAAAGGGAAGGGCAGGTTCAGTGGAAAACCAGTAAATATCTGCTGAGATCTCCCTGCCCAGATTTAACCCTTTGCACAGGCTCTGGTTGTAAAGCCTTGGATAATTTCTCTGTCTTTTCTTTCCCTAAATTAGCTCGAGAAAGAAAAACTTGCATCTCCAGCAATATTTTGGAAGCCTGGCATTTCAGAAGTGAGGATTGCTGGCCCAAAAGCAGAACAGGAGGATTTGGTCAGAGCGTGTGTGATTACTGCCCCGGGTCAGACACACCGACCAACACTTCAAATACAGATGCCAACATCAATAAGGCAGTACCCGGCTCCTAAATATGCTTCCATTTAAATTACAAAATGCTATTTTACATTTAGTATTTCAGCTCGTCAAAAATACATCCCTATTAATGGGATTCTAGGCACCCTCATTGCATATTCTGCTTTTTAAGCCCCGTAAATTGCGATCCTGAATGCTGCCTAGTGACGGGGAGTTCTTTAGGGTTCCTGTATACAGCACTGCTCTTCCCATTAAATCTCCAATAAAGCATTTCCATTTTTATATCTGAAATCCCAGAAACGGCACCGGAGAAACCCAGCATTTAACTCTTAAATTTAATACAAACTATTTCACTCGGCGTGAAAGCGTTTTAAAATTACTCCAGTGCAGATTGTGGTTCACTGTTGTACTTGGTGAGCTTAATATGTCCATGGCAACTGATGAATATTCCTGCTGCTCCTGCTATAAATAACAAACCTATTTGGCAAAGTCTGAGATGTAAATATTAAATCCAGCACAAAGGCAATTTTCTGTTCCTTCTTTCGCTCCCCTCTGAGTTAGGAGCAGGTTATTTCCAAGCCGATCACAATATTGCAGAAACCACCCATTTTGATTGACGTTGCTTCCAACACCAATCCCACATTTGGGGCCGGGGTGATGCTGTAAGGCCGGGCAGGCTGCAGCAGCATTCCCAGAACCAGGAGTGCTCCCTGGTCCCAGCACTGAGGTGGCACAATCACAGCTTTTGGAGAGCCACCAGAATTTGTGGCTTTGTTTCCAGGAACTTGAAGGCAGAGTCTCACCTGCAGGAGCATATGGGCAGCTGGGTCACTATTTGCCAGGTGCAAACGAGGCTTGAGGGCACGCAAAGGGAACCAGTGCCCTTCCCAGCAGATGGTGTGGGGTGAGAGCCTGTCTGGAAACGCCGCTTTGGAGGCAGTGCCAGGGGCTGCACGCACGCCTGGCAGAGCCGAGCACAGCCACAGTGCTGCTGCATTTGGGAACTCCCGTCCTGTCCCATCCCCACACATTCCCTGCTCCTCTTGGCCGCTGTCCCACTCCCGGGGAGGAGCAATGGAGCGCTGCAGGGGCAGGGCATGGTGGCAGCGTGCCATGGTTCCTCCTCGCCAGCCCGAGGGGCAGGGACAGCCAGCAGAGCTGTCACCTCCCCTCCCCGGTGTGTCCCCTGCTCGGCTGTGGCCAAGCCTGGCTGGAGTGCTAATTGTGATGCCTTAGGATTTTAGCTTTTATCTTTTTCATATATTTGTAATCCTGCAGTTCTTTGGTGTGTAACTCTGAACTCCACATGCAGTGTCAGCTGCTGTTCTCCCATTTCGGTCAGACAAAACAATTCCTCTCCAGGCCTGGGATTCAAGGACACCTCACTGGCTCAGGCCTCGAGAGATGTAAACAAAAGTGAGCTGGGGGGGAGCAAACTTGGGGTAAATGACTTCATTACCTGAAGCTGTAATTGGAGGATTAACCCCCAATATGCAAATGGACCAAACTTATAAAAGTACAAAAAGCCGTGACCCGTCGTTCGTTTTGGATGTAGCCCCTGGGAGGCTTCATCTGCCCGAAATGTACCTGAAGGCCCTTCAATAAACAGAACCGCTTTTTATTCCGTTAATTTTGTCTGCCCTCTGCTTTTAGGTAGCCCCAAAAGGCATCGATTGCTTTTGAAGGGTTCAGATGAGCTGAACTCCACAGGATCCACCTCAGTGCCGTCCCTGGCTCTGCTGGGACAGCGCTGATGCTGCTGCCTGGAGCATCCCTGGGGGGTCAGGGCGTTGTCCCAGCTGCACCAAGGGGTGCTCAGAAGCACCTTCCTAAGTCCCCTCCCAGTCACTCTGCACCCCCTGCCCATCAGGCTGGCATGTCCCCACCCCAGGCCTGGTGGCTCTGGAGAGACGCCCCACAGAGCCACCTGTGTGAAATGGGCACGGAAAATGAGCCTAAACCCACATCCTAAACACCCAGGTCAGGCATGAGCTGTAACCACAGCAAAAGCCATGTTCTCACCCCTGACCCTGCTTTCCCTGATGCCGTGTTGATTTTTGCCTTTTTTTCTTTTCTATATTCTCTGGATTCTTTACACATATATTTGTAGCTCTGTGGTCTGTTATTGTAACTCACCTTCAGTATTTTCCTAGGCAGAAGGACAAAACTCATTCCAAGACCCCTCTGCTCTCCTGGTTCTCCTTGGAAACCAAGGCTGAGACCAGCTCTTGGAGACATATTTTTTATAAACAAAGTTTAGTCCCCATTTGAGGGGGGAGGATCTCGAATGTACTGGAGCTGGGGGTGACTTCACCAGGTGTGCTTCTAATCGGGGACTCTTGTCAGATATGCTAATTCGCAAAATCTATGAAAATTGTACCCGCGTTATGCAGTGTGTACATCCTCGGCGTCTTCCACCTGACGAGTTGTGCACCCAAGGATCCTCATATAAAGCTTACTACTTTTCAGCACCCCAGCTGTGTCTGGCTCGTGATTCTAGGGCCAGAGAGAAAGGCATCATCCCTGCCAACCCACTCTCCACAGCACTCAAAATGGGCTCAGTGTGCTGTGTCCCACCCAGACCTCACCTTCCTGCCACTCCACCAAGACACCACCAATTCCCTGGGACCCTGCAGCCCCTCAGCTCTGCCCCACTGACCCACCCCAGAGTCCCTGCCAAGACACCAGATGCAGCTGTTACTACAATGGTAAGAATTAAATTGCTTGAGAATAATGTACTTATTTAAAGCCATTCTCAAATATCCTCTGACCCAGCATCGGAAAAATCAGGATTGAAACTGCTTGATTTAGAAGAAAACCAGCAGCACCAGCACAGCCCTCCCCTCCACCCAGGAATTTGGGCTTATTCTTATTATCCAAATCTCATGTTGTAGGCACGGTTGCCTGAGCGGAGGGGTGCAGCTGTGGGTAAACGAGGTAAACATGAGAGTGGGAGAAATAAATGGGAATGTTGGAGAATTGCTGCTCAGAGGCAGCGCTGAACCCTCCGGCAGCGAGCGCCGCAATCCCTGGTCACAAACACATCAATTCCAGCGTTCCTATCAAAGCTCTCCGTAGGTTCTACCATTAATATCAACCTGACAGCTGCCACGCAGCTCGTGCAGCAATGTCACCACTCCAGAGCCTGCCACAGAAATATGGGGTTGGATTCTGCAACACTCAGCTTTGTGCTCAGGCAAACCATTGATCACATCCGAGGAAATTCCTCAGCTACATAAATAAAGACCTCAGAACCAGTGCCAGAACCACGCTTGTAGCGCAATTTAAGGACATCGTTCTCAAGCAACTTAACTAATTCTTAACATCATAATAACAAGTAATTAAACTGCAAAGCAACTGTGGATTTCTGGCTGTAGGTAATGTAAGATTTACAACACAGAATTGCTGGGAACTTCACTGGACCCATCCATAACCTGGATTCAGTGGATGAATCTAAAAAAAATGGGTATTTTTCCACAAAGTAATTGGATGGACAGGGAAAATATCAACTTCCCTTGCAACAATTCCTCTGTAAACCTCCCCAGTGGAATGGATGGGATAGTTCAGGAATTCAGACTCTGTTCTGCGTGACTGAGGGTTGCAAGTTGTGGGATATGCTTGGGCAGCTGGCCCTGGGAAATCCAACACAAATGCAGATATTGGGGTGGAGAAGAGGTAAAAGCTTTCATCCTACGAAAGGGAACAGCAGCTAAAGCCCATCAGGAAAAATATATACATGAAAAACTTTTGATTTTGCACATTTGGTTGGTAGTCTCTTCCCTACATAGCCTAAACAAGGATAAAAAAAAAAAAGATAATAATTCATCCACATTTAACACCAACTTAATTTCTTACAGAATCTTTTACTAGAATAATTTATTTTCATTTAAGAACTGCATGTGGGAACCTATTAACTACCAAAAGCTGAAAAAAGCTGTTCTTCAGCTTCTTCTCCAAGGTAAATCCTCACAGTAATGGAGCTTTCTGAGAAAATAAAACCGAGCTGAAATTTCTCTCAGGAAAAGCTCCTGCAGGGCTGCTCTCACCAACAGGGGTTGTGTTGAAAGTGAGGTAAAGCTGAACAATAAACAGAATATTCCCATGTTCCAGACTCTCTTCCACTGAGAGTGGAAGACTGGAAGTGCTCTACAGCACAGCCAAGGAAAACATGAGATCTGCTCATTCATTTGATGACAATTACAGGTAATTAATCAAAAAGAACTCACACCCTGCATCCAGCAGGCTCATCAGGCTACAGGCTCAAGGTGAGGATGAGCTTCCTGAATTCTGCTGCACTAAACAAAGCTGCAACACTTAAATCCTCCTCTGGATCTTGCCCTGGGCCATCTTAAATGCACAAACAGATGCAGAATGAGCCTTTCCACGGTGGAAACACCTCTCAAGAGCACATCCACCTTCCAAACAGCTTTGCATTTTGTTTACTGAGTTTTATTGTCCCTGCTTCCCAAGTGCCTGCTTTGGAAATCTCTGCTGCTTCCTCTGCTGTTGCTAATTTCACCTGTTCGGGCTATTTTAAGTTTCTTTCCGCCAGCAGCTGTCTTTGAATTCTCTATTAATGGCAAAATGTTCACATCATTACCCCACAGCCATTCCCAAATCAGGCGTTTCCATTCTGCCACCTCCACCCTCCCCCCTGGCCCCACCAGGACCCATTCCCACCTGCTGGGGCCGGGGGTGCAGCTCTGCAGCTCTGCTGAGTTATTTCTCAAACCTTCTTTTACCCCCAAGTTTCTGAGAGCGTAAGAAAGTCTCCCAGAGAAAAGAGATTTTACTGTAACAGACACGAAGAAAAACCAATTTATCTTTGTTCTTATCTACAGCCTTACCTGCTAGAAAATACCAGTCCAATATTTCAATATACTGCTGCCAGTTCTCATTGCCTGGATTAAACAGTCTCATTTTTCCCTAAATTGCCAGACTTAAAATATTTCATCGCTTGTGTTGTTTAAAAAAAGGTCACCCACGCAGTACTAGGAGGAGTCATTGCTTCATCAGCTGAACCAAAACAAGACAGAGAAATTCCCACTGTCTGGAGCACCTGCAGCAGAGACCTCATCCCCCAAAGGCCAAACTCAAATCATCTCCATCAGTTTATAATTGATTTTCTCCCCTAAATTACCAGGCCAGAAAGGAATCTGAAAAGGCAAGAGCTGCTGCTGCCACCTCTGATTCCTGGAGTTCAGTTTTGTTTACTTGATATTTCCATAGATGTGATTAAGCATTTGAACCCAATTAAAGGCTGCATCACCCACTGGAAAATTCACAGCCACTGACCAGACTGCTCCACTCAGAGCACAGAGTGGGAAAGAGATTTAGATCAGATTTTAGGAAGAAATTCTTTACTATGAGGGTGGGGAGGCCCTGGCACAGGGTGCCCAGAGAAGCTGTGGCTGCCCCTGGATCCCTGGCAGTGCCCAAGGCCAGGCTGGACGGGGCTTGGAGCACCCTGGGACAGTGGGAGGTGTCCCTGCCCATGGAAATGGGATGAACTTTAAGGTCCTTCCCAACCCAACCCATTCTGTGATGATTTCATGACTGTCACTATTTGCCACAACAATTCTGCTTTCAGCTGGGGAAGGGATTGATATCCCAACACCTCTCCCAGCACAAAACTCATCCGTTGCTTTGCATTTCCAAATGCACAACAATGTTTTCTGATCTCTGCACTGGCAGTTCTGAAACTCTTTTACACCCCATAAATTCCATAATGTGCCCAAGTAAAGATCTACAAACCCTCGTTATTTAGGACGAAATACACTGAATTTCATGCAGTTAAGCTGCTAGCACTTTTTACAGTGCTTTTCCTAGAAAACATCTTGGTGTCATTGGAGCAGCGTGGCTCCTGCCTGCAGCTTCCACCCGGCACGGGGCTGGAGCTGGGCTGAAATCTGAGCACAGGAAAACTCAAACTCTGTCAAGGCAGCGGAGCCGCAGCTGCTCACGCTGAGCAGGACCAGCACGGGCAGGGCTGCATCCCTTCAGGCTGCCCTGTGGAATAAAGCAAAGTCAGGAAGGTCTGAGGCAAATGGCCAAGCCAGGATTTTTTTTTGTCTGAATGAATTAACGTGCTGACAGCTCACGGTGCAGCCCGAGCTCCGGCTGTCAGCCCGCTCGCTGCCTTGTCTGGAGCAGGAAAAAACTCGCGTACAAGAGATGTGCACAGCTTTCATCTTCACAACCTGAAAGGTGCTCCCACTCTCCATTTCCCTGGACGCCTTGTGATCATTTCTAGCTGCTGTCCTGCCCACCAGTGGGCTCTGCAGGGTGAGCACAGCAGGTTTCTGTTCCTCCAGGATGCAGAGACTGCAAAGCCCATGCCCCGTGCCAGGACACGGCAGCGCAGATTGGGGCTGCAGGAAAGCCACACACACTCCAGCCCTGTGCACTCAAAACGCCCTAAAAGCTTCCCACATCCAGGACCTACGCAGGCAGCAGATCCTCTGTCTGGATCTTTTCCAAGTCCCAGGCTTGCCCTGTAAACAGCACAGCAGGCAGGAGGAAGGGCTGCAGGATCAAGTCAAGCTCCTGGTCTGGGCAGAAGGAGCGCCACAGAACTGGGGCTTGGGGCTGCCAGGCCAGGAGCAAACACCACTATTCATGTGAGACAGGGAAAAATGACAACTCCAGACCCTGATGGATGAATGCATAACAAAATAAAGCCCCAAATCCATGTCCTTGTGCCCTGCTCTTCCTTCTCCAGCTCAGCCATTTCACGCACTTCTCCTCTGACAAACCTCTCCTTCCAGCACGCTTTTATACCTTCCAGGCCTGACTCGCAGTCAAATTTATTTCCATAAATCCACTGAACTGTAGATTTCTTTGCAGTTAAACGTTTCCTTTGCTAGCAAACATCTCCCATGTGTTTGAGCATTTAAAGCCACTTCCAAGCACGCTTTGCTATCTCTCCTTAGCACGTGCAGCCAAATCCCACCACGGGGTTTGTGGTGGGGAAGAGTCTAGCATGGAATGAGGCTGAACAGAGAAAATCTGTCACCAAAGAGGGGAAAAAAAAATAACAGGGGAGAAAGAAGAGAAAAGCCGACAAGAAGAAAAACTGACACTGGAAAAATGCCAGCCCGGGACAGTCAATCCTCAGGCTGGCAGCAGAAATGCCACTAAGGGCAAAAGGAAGAGGGTCTCTGATGACAGATGTATGCACAGGCTCACACAGGGTTGATTAAAAAACAAACAACAATAAAACAGTCACATTTCTCTCTACTTAGTGTTAGTAACAGTTTCCTGCAATTCGCAGGCATGGCTGTGCAGAAGTTTATAGCCTGCAGTAAGAGAGAGCCCTTCACCTACCCCACAGATCAGAAAAGATGTAAAACTGCCCAGACACCTGGTTTTTTTCTACTTGAGCTTTTTCCCCTCTCAGGAGCAAATTCTCCTCTTGGCACCAAACTCCAAGACACCTTTTTGCAGGAGCAGGTCCCTCCTGGCAGTGTCAGGGCACAGTGGTGCTCCTCCACCATAAGCATCCCATGGGGTTCATCCCCCTCTTCCCAGTGATGGATCCATTGGCACTGGAGAGTTCCAAGAGAATTCAAACTTGAGCTCCGTTCAAATAAGTTCAAATTTAGGGTCTTTTCCTGGTGATTAAAATACTTAACCTTTGTGCAAAAATACCTGTCTGAAATAAGATCTTCAGTTGTTAAAAGCAATGTGGACTCATTAAATTATTTCAAACAAATGGGACTTGAAAATTAAGCTTTTAAATGCTAGATATATAGAAGAATTTCAAAGTTTAAGGATGCAGATAGTCACCTAGTAGGGTTTTTATTCTGAGTGCTTCTGTCAGTATTTAAATATCGATGAAAACTGGCTCGCTGCCACATTTTAGGAATAAGAATATGCAGCAAGGTCTTTAAACGAGCTCAGACACCCAACTCCCATACATTTTGCCCACAGCTCCTAAATCATTATGTGGCTGTGGAAGGTTTATCTTCCAGCTAAACAGTATCAGTTGTCTGAAAACCACCAATGCAACAGCTACCTGCCATGGCAAATTACCCTCCCAGCCCAGCCCGTGCCCAGCCCCGTGATTGAGTTCCAGGGATTAACAAGCAACTCCATTTTTCTAAGCTGGCTGTGCTAACCCTTATCCCCATGCAAACGAAGAAAAATGTGTTCTCATAAATGTATCTCACTGGGGTGTGAGCCTGAATTTGTCACAGGCAGGGGACAGGGGCCGTCACTCACTGCAGCTCAGCAGAGCCACAGCGCTCCCTGACTTGGCTTGGGAGCTCCAGCAACTTCATCAGCGGGATCCAGAAACCAGAGAGTGGCAAAATTCTTTCAAGTGAGCACAGAAAAGTCACCGCTGGTGCCTAATGTCAGGCTCTGCAAAGGGCAGAGGTGGGTGATGCTCTTCCCATCTGGCAGGCAGCACCTCCCAGCAAGTCCAGCCCGCAGCGGGGAGCAGGGAGTCGATATCACACATTAAATAATCCAAAGCAGCCTGGTAATAACGGGCTGAAAATAACTGAGTAAGCACATTGCCCATAAAACTCCAACCTGCCTGCCAAGCCTCACAGGACACGCACTCCTCCCCCTTCCCAGGCATCTAAATAGATATTGCAGAGGCTTGAAAAAACCCCAAATGAATAGGCGACACATAAATTTCCATGTAGGAGGAGAAAAATATAAATCCCCTGTAGATTTCCCTGGTTTTCTCAGAAGCCACTGCTGCTGACCACTGCGAGGGAAGGGAGGTCTAACCTGGCATTGCAATGGGTTTATTCCTGCTCCACTGTGTCAGTATTCTGCCTTTGCTCCATTTATTGCAGCTGGTATAAAACCCAGCCCTGACCTGAGCAGCACAGGGTGGCTGCTTTATTCTCACCCTGTTTCCTGCACAGACATTTATAAATGAGGGACAGAGGCTTTTCTGCAGACAACTCCTTCTCTTGCTTGGTTTCCCTCCTCATCTAAGATAAAAGATGTTCTTGATAAAGAGTATTTGTACAGGTTTTGTCAACAGAGAGCCATAGTTAGAGCTGGCTGGGTGACAAAACCTGGGCTCTCCGAAACACACTCATATTTTAATGGCTGTGATTCTCCACTGGGAAAGGACCTGGGGGTGCTGGTCAACAATCAGCTCAGCAGATTTTCCTCTCACCCACAACGTTAAAAAATTATTTTAATCCTTACAATTTGAATCCTGACCATCCCTTTATCCTCCTGTTTTCCCTGCACATTTTATCCAAGCATTTCAGAACAGCTGTGGCTGCAATAGTGATCCCAAAACACAAAGAAATAGTCAGCTCAATGAACTGGCAGAAGAGCTGACAGCACATGTCCCAAGGGGGAAGAGAGTCTCATCCCAAGTTATCCAAGTGGTGCAGGGGCGAAGCCAAAGTTTTTATGTCAATCCTCAGCCTGGAAGTAACTCCAAGTACAATTCAGGCAACACAGAATTAAAAAGAAATCATTAAAAAAATAAAAATAAAAATAAAAATTTAAAAAAAAAAAAAAAAGAAAGAAAAAAAACAGAAGAAAGATTTGGTTTTGGGAAAGAGAGGGATCTTAAACCAAGAGACAGTTTGTTAGTTATGTCCATTCTGGAAACATCTCAAACCTGCCCAGAGGCAAAACAAACCAACCCAAATCTTTGCTGGCATTTGGGACACTTGAATGCTACTTGCCCTGGGTACTTAATTTAATATAAAACAAATCACCCTGGAGCAACAAACAGAAAATTTGCTAGTAAACAAGACAGCTCTAATTATTTAACAGCGGAATCCAGAATAATCAAGCCACGGTATTCAGAGCAGCTAAAAGCTAATTATATAATCAAGTATCCCAAATATTCCAGCTATCTTTTGAAAAACAGAAAAACTAGAGAGTAGCCAGCATCTCCAAGGACGAGCCTTCAAGGTGATGCATCTTTGCCTTTCCCAGTGGCTGCCTGGGACTTGGACTCCTTCCCTGGAGGCCCTGGCTGCCCACTGGAGCAGCTGCTGTCCCTCCAGGCGTGCTGCTGGCAGCTGGGGGGACTCTGCTCCCTATTCCCTGCCCTCACTTTTCCCTGGGATGCTGCCAGCTCTGCCTCACCACGGCAGCAATTCACCCCCCTGCCCACATACCTGCCCCACTGCTTGTGTGGGGTCCAGGCTCACAGAGGGATCAGAGCTTTCCCCGCACAGGATTTTAGGAACCTGCGGGGGTTTGGAGTGGAGGGGTCGGGATGGAGGAGCTGGCAGCAGGAGGGACAGCACAGCCTTGAGGCAGACACCTGGGAGCTGGCGGCTCCTCTGCGTGGCACAGAGCCTGGAGGCAGCCGGGTGCCAGCTCTGGCAGCTCCAGGGAGAGAGCTGGACCCTGCTAGGAACACGGGGACACCAGGAAAGGCCGAGGCTGCCGCCTGCAGCCCGGGATAAAGGAGCCCTTTCTCCTGGTGCAGGGCACGGTGGCAACCAAAGGTGCCAGAACCAAGGGCTGGATTTTGGGATTGAGCTCCCCAGCATCTCATTGCTCTGCCACACGAGCAGTGCTGAATGCTGTGAGCTCTTGAGAGAGGGCAGGCAGAGCCCCCAGGAGCTGGGACCTGCCTGGACATCAGCTGGGGTCAGGAGCCTGAGTCCCTGAGGATGTGGGACTCATTTCCCCAGCTAACACAACACCCCCACCACCAATTTCAATTTCTGCAGCAATTTAAGCTCTGATCAGACAGTGACACTGGTGTTGTGCTGTTGTCGTTCCTGGGACATCCCAGAGTGGTGGGGGGAATGGCAAAGCTCTGGGAAATGCAGGCGCTGGGGGCAAAGCAGCTGCTAATGAGCACATCTGGCTCCAGCTCTCCACCTCCTCCTGCGCCCTGCTCGTCAGCAGCCACCACAGCAGCTCTGCAGATGTTTTTAGGTAGCCGGGCCCAGTGCCAAATCCACGTCCTGACCTTTGAAAACAGCTTTTTTTTTCCGTGACCGTGCACAGAGCATCAGCCGCTGCCGAAACCATCAGTCTCAGAAGTGATGATTCAGTCTCTGTTTCCCTTCAGACTTCATCATTACAAGGTCATCAAGCACAGCGTGGTTTAAAACACACATAAAACAGCCACCAGAGTTCTTAGGAATATCAAGCAGTTTCGCTATCTTTCTGCAATGCTTCAATCTGGCTCCTGATTAACTCTCGCTTTATATTTAAAATTCCACTTGCCAAAAGAGTGTCTGAGGGGGTGTTTGAGAGCTGAATGACACGGCTGTAATTACAGGCAAATGGATGCTGCATGGCTAAAACATGATGGCTGCAGGAAGACCGAAGGGTGAAATTAAATACTTGAGAGAAGGATTTTAAAAAAAAAAAAATTAATGAAACCCCCGAATTATGAGGATTTTAGCTAAAAGCTTTTCAATGTCTTTGCCTCCTGGCTTTAGACTGCCTCATTCAGGTTTTTGCCTATTAGGAGACTTAGAAATGTGCTTAAACACGATACTGAGTTCCTCACCAGATCACAGGAGAGAGAACACGGGCAGTGAGAACGTGCGAGGTATCGCATGGCTCGGATTTGCACCATGGAAATTGGCAGCACAACCCTGTTTGCCAGGCTGCCCTGCTCCAAAGAGGCGTCACCAAGGGTGGTCCCCACCTCTCCTCCGTTCACGTCCACCGCTACCCACACTTTGACCCAATCCACTGACTTCCTGCCAAAAGCCCTCCTTTCTTCCCTCTCCTCTTTTTTAAGCCCTTGCTTTAGATCACTGCATCCTCTTTCTGCCAAACCTCCTGGCTTTTCATCTCCCCTTGCAGGAACTCGTGTCAGCAAGAGTAGCCAAAGTACTTTTTGTTCTCTTCTTGAATTTGAGACCTTTCTGAGCTGGTTTTAAACTGTTTTCATGACACACAGCACGGAGAAGCCAGATGAAGGGGCAGATCCTCCATGCCCATTGCTTTTCCCTCACCAAACCCACTGCTGGCTCATCCTCGCTCCACATCCTGCTCCCACAGGGGACTGGGACCACATTTAAAATGTGTAATGTCTGCAAGGACTTGGTTCTGTCCCTCCTGGCTTTGCTCAGGGGCCTCCAGCCCATTCCTTGGACCTTTCTTTAGAGCTCACCCCATTCCCACAGCTCCCCAGTCCAAAAAATTCCCGTCCCAGGACTGCAAGGCTCTGTGCAGACCAGTCCAACACCCAATTCCCAGCAGCTCAGGGCTGGGGGCACGGCTGCTCTTGGGCTGGATGTTCACGTTGTGCTGAGCTTCCTCCACCAGCCCCGCTCCTGCTCAGCCTCCCCCGTCGGAGCTGACGTGCTCATTATTTGAGCTGTTAATTTTACGGCGGCATTAAGTGGCTCTGGACGGGTGCCATCGAAGCACGTGTGGCTGTGGTTGATTGAATGATTGATTTTACACAGTTGTCTCCTTCCTGCACTCCTGAGGGCGTTTATTTGGGATTAGCCAACCTCGCCATTTCACTCTTCCACTTCACGGCTCCCCAGCTCCTTTTCAACTTCTCTATCTTACGTGCACTTTAGGGGCAAGGACCCTGCTTAGCCCTCTCCAAATAAAAGTTCTAAAGAAAAGCAGCATAAAAAGTACTCCAAATAAAAATTCTAAAGAAAAGCAGCAAAAAGTAGCAGCCTATAAGGGATCAGAGGCATACGCACAATTTTAGGGCCTAGCAAAAAAAAACCCCACAAACCACACGAACCTTGAGGCATGACACCCCAAATTCTTTGTCTCATTTTTAGTAAAAAGGCAGCTTGGTTTGGTAAATATTATAAAGCTGTAATCACAGAGCACCAAACCCCAAGATATAGGTTTATATATGTGTGTATTTATATGATTGAAAGTAGCTTGCTAAAACTAGAAGACAGGGTTCAAGAGCAACCAAAAAATGTCAGGGGTTTTTGTTAACCTATTGCTGATATAGAAAAAAAAGATCAAGGAAAGTAAAACACGCAGCTAATTAGTAATGTGCTTTTTCAGAAACAAATATCCAAGAGCTGCTCTCGTTCCATAATAATTTGACATTTTGGATTCTCTCTTCCTAAAATGAGACAAAAATTTAAAATATCTATGTAACTCAGCTGCAATGTTCCATTTAGATTATTGCTGGGATGATTATTTTTTCAAGTCTCTTAATAAAAACAAAACAATTCAATACCTATTGCGTTTTTAAAGGCAAAGTTACTTTGATCCCAAAAATTATGCTGGATGCTGGGAGGACAAGGTCTGCCAGTTGGTGGGCCTGCAGCAAACAAGAAGATGTGAGGTCTTGGCAAAATGAAAGTACAGCAGAGAAGCAGCACTTCAAAAATCCTTAAAATTGGAGAGGCACAAGGTGATACCCCATAAAGAAGTGAAAGATTGGAGGGCTGCATGATCACCTCTTTGGAGTCTGCAGAAAGCAATCCCAAGTTTTATAGACATTAGAAAACTTTGCACTGCTGGCCCAAAAATAAAGCAGTGCTTTGACTAAATCTGCCCCCGAGTCCTCAGAGAATTTAAGGGTAGAACAAGCTGCTATCTTGAACAAAGATAAATAAGGCACTTTATATTGCTTTTCAATTATTTCAGGCTGAGGATCACAGTGTGGGCAAGAGAAAATGTCAAGCAGAGATAAAAGCAGAGCAGACATCGACAGAGGAACGTGGGTTTCCCCCAGCCAGGAGCCTTTGCCTTAACACCCAACCCACCCTTGGAATCTGCCTCAGTCCTTGGCAGATTAAAGGAGTCACAGGGTTTGGTCCTGAGAAGGGAAAGGGACAGTGGCAAAGAGCACAGAGCCACTGTCCCGAGGCTGGGGATGCAGGGAGGGGCAGCACTGCCATTCCTGAGCAGGTGACGGGGCTGGAGACAATGGACAAAGCCTCGGGGTGTCTGGCCCGGTGCTCCTCAGGGTTGAGAGCCAGGAGCTGAGAGCCACCAGCCAGTGAAGCTGAGGAACATCCCTGCAAGGCCAGAAACATCCAAACCCTCGAGGCTCCAGACAGCACCAAGCCTGCCCTGAAACCAGAAGCTGAGCTCAGCACAGCATCCTCCCCGGGCTGGATCCAGGATGGAGCCGTGGCCCAGGGGAGACCCTGCCCCCCCTGGATGGTCCCCAGGGCACACAAGGGCTGGGTAGGGCCAGCTGGGACCCAAACCTGTGACCTGCAGGAGCTGCTGCTGAGCCAGCAGCCAGCCCTGAGCAGGGAAAGGGGATTAAAGGGTGGATGCAGAGTGCACGGAGCTCACTGCTCCGTTTAGGACACGCAGGACTGAGCCAGCTCCTCACATCACGGAGCCAAGACCTTTCCCTGAGACACGAGAAGAGGGAGGGAGATCAGTGGAGTGTTACAGCAGAGCTGCCTTCAGCTAATAGCTCAGCAATTTGGGCTCTGTTCTCTCTGCTGCTGGACTCAAAATATCTCCTGTTTCCCAAAAGACAGCCCTGGCTGCCAGCCTGCAGGCTGTGCTGAAGCTGTTCCACTTGGAGAGGACAACTAAAGATTTGTTGTGCCGCGTAGAGTGGTTTTTTTTTTAACTTTCTTTTTAACCATCATCATCTGGCCCCTCTTCAGAGCATTCATCCAGGAAAGGGGACACATGGGGTCCCAACCAGTGCTCCAGTGATTATTTAAGTACATCAAATGCTCATTAGGTAAGGTAAAATCAACAAATATTCACCAGGGCATGGGCTAGAGAGGAGGAAGGAAATCAAACTATTAATTCAAAGGGCAAGGGGAGCATTTCTGAGCAAGGTCTGAAGCTTCTGTAGAGAAAGGCAGTAGCACTGATGAAGCGGAACAAAAAGGAGGCAGGAGATGTGAAAAATTGTAATAATAAAATAGAAAAGAGAAAAATTTTGAAGAGAATAAAAGGGAGAATAAAGAATCTGAGTATGATGGAGTGGAAAATGTGAGTAAGCAGAGTCGAGAGGGCAAAGTCAGGCAGAGTGAGAAGCACCTTGGCAGCTCCAGCGAGTGGGACAGGGAGGTGACACCAGGAGTGCTCCTGAGAAAGGGCCACTCACCCAAACACGAGGGGAAGAGCAGGCTGCAGAGGCAGGGGCAGAAAGAAAAGAGCAGAATTTGGGAGAAACAGCAGCATTTACATGGACAAACAAGGCAGGGGAAGGGAAAGAAGCCGAGTTACAAAGCGCAGATAAGGGAGGGCAATGTTCATGGGCACAGCAGCACCAGAGTGTGCTGTGGGATGCTGGGGTGCTGGGGTGCTGGGATGCTGGGATGCTGGGGTGCTGGGATGCTGGGGTGCTGGGATGCTGGGATGCTGGGACAGTGCTGCCTCCTCCCTCCTCCAACATCCAACCCCAAATGCACAGTGTGCATCTCCTGACCCACAGAGCTGCCTCAGCTCCAGGGAGGGCTCAGTGCTGTTCAGTTTTGGCAGTGCTAAGACAAGAGAGAGGCTGTACACGGGATTAGGCTGATACAGTTCACCCAGGTCCTCACATCTTCTAGACTGATGGTTTGAATGCAAGCTTGCTTTCCTGCAAACCTTTTAAACCTCTTTTTTTGGTCTAATCCTGTTCACACAGAATCCATTTTATCTTCTGATTATACTCCTTACCCTATAAAGACTCTGCACAAGTACAGTCCTACTAGTAAGGCATAATATTAACAGCATGCACAGCCTTGCCCAGTACTGAACTGCTCCATCACAGTAATTACTGACACAAAAGTGCTTGATCTAGTTGAATAAAGTCCATGTACATTCACCAGGAACAGAAATCACAGCTGCTAAAAGTCAGATGCATAAAAGCAGCATTAGGGAAAAAAAAAATGCAGATTTGTGGAGAGAAAAAAAAAATCTATTGTTGCTGATTTGCCCATGTACCAATCTATTTTTGCCTCTAAACTGAAAGAAGGTTTTGTTTGGTGACTGACACATATTTGAGTCACATCAGAAGGGAGAGAATAATCCCCACCTGCTGTCATATTGTTCTCCAGCTGATTGTCCTCTTGATCTGTAGTGCTCATATCACAGCAGGGAGCACACGGAGACTGAGAGGAAAAGGGGGTCGGACAGGCAGGAGAGATGTGCTGGAGAGAACAGTCAAAAATGCACGGAATGGCCTAATCAGCAAAGAGAAAATCAGCCTGTTGGCAGGAGGGGGAAAGAAAAATGAAGCAAAAAAAAACAAAAGAAGAAAATTCTGTTGGGTGAGACACAATAACCAGAACCCCACACTCACGGACACAGATGTTGTGCTCCACTTGCCAGCCACACACCTGATTTTCTTTGAGCAGAACCATTCTCCACCAAAGCCCATGGTATAAGACAGCCCAAAAAATCAAGATGTGATGGTTACACAATATATTTAAAGAATATTTTCCAAGCTCTTTATCGTGCTGTTTTGGCAGGCCTGTCCTGTTCCCAGCACTGGGAGTTCACAGCTGCCCCAGCACTCGGGGGTGCAGGCTTTAAGTGCCTTTGTCTCCAAAGCAAGAGATGCCTTTGGGCAGCGTTCTCACAGATTAGTTGTTTGTACAAGTGAATTGCTTTTTGAAACGCCCTCATCCCTGTGGGATCCACTGACACGGAGTGTGAGCCCAGCTCTGTGCCAAGGCACTGCAGCCCTGCTGCAGCCCAGAGCCCCCAGCCCCGCTGCTGCCACACCCAGAGACCCCCAGAGCGTCAAAAGCGCTGAGTCAAAAAGCCCAAAATGTAAAATTCATGTCCTCCCTGACCGATTCGAGCCGTTTTGACGGAAGTCCGGGCTCCACCACAACGTTTCATTCATCCTGAGGTGTTTAATGAGGAAGACTCATTAGCATGTAGTCAAACTCAGGGTTCTCCACCTCGTAGCACTTCCCAGCCTTCCGCTGCTCCATTACCTGTGCACGGCTTCTCATTAAATATGACAGAGATTTGTTACATTGCTGAGCTGGCTATAAATTGAACTTGTCATAGTGAAGTGCATGTTTTCCAGTTCTTCATCTCTTTGGTTCCTGTTGCTATAGTGACCATCAGAAATCAGAGCCTAAAAGGCAAGGAGAAAGAAGATTCTTTCTCTGTTTAAATAGCACCTTCCATCTCTAACACCGGCGGATTCTCTCGTTTCAGCTTCACTTGTTAAGATAACCACACAAAAGAGCTGAGCTCCTCCAGATTTCAGGGTATCATCCAAATCTGCTGAAGCCAAAGGCAGCATTTTCAATGGCTTCAAGGAGCTCTAGATCATGCCTGTACTGCCTCAAAGATGAATTCAGTACAGATTTGCAGCACTTTGCAGTTCATTTTAGCTTAAACTCCTCAGTGCAGGAATATGCTGATGTCCTGCTACAACAGTGACTGATGCCATGAGCAGAATGGGACATCCGTCTATCCATCCATCCATCCATCCATCCATCCATCCATCCATCCATCCATCCATCCATCCATCCACCTCATGGACAAAGCCAATGCTGACTCTACCTTGTTATCACTGCCCTTTTCCTCTCCTGGATTTATATCCCAGTTCTTTGTTTGAAGGACAGACTAAGTGCTCCTCAATAGTGGCTATTAGTGCTGAGAGACAAAAGTAAACCAGGCTGTGGATGGCAGGTCTAAGGCACAGTCTGACCAGAGACACGTGAATACCAAAGTACACATCACAGCCCCAGCACAGTGAACTCAGCCTGATCAGCACCAGGAGAGTGGAAGGACAGAGGTTTGGTGCAGGGATTTGCTGTTCCTGAGGAAAATGGGGGAGGCACTAGGAAACCCATACGGCTTTCACTGGGATATGAACCTGAAGCAGCTGAAGCAAACCCAGTGTGCCCATTAACCAGGTATGGAACTCCTGAGCAGGTGGGCCTTTAACAGTGATAACTGTTCATGAGCATCATTAAACTTAAATACTGCCTGGACTCAGACTTCTCCTGCCTACCCAGCAGGGACCTGCACAGGTTAAAAACCCACCACAGCCACCACTCCTTTATTTTAGACAGGTCGTCAGTGCTACCTTCTACCACAAAATCACAGGATATTCTGAGTTGGAAAGGACCTGCTGGCACAGTGGTGCCCAAACAGCAGCACACAGCAGTAAATGAGTTATTTTTGGGTGGCACACGAAGCCAGGCTGGTGCAGAAGTTGAACTCCCACCTCCACCCAGCACGGTACCCCAGCAAAGGGCAGGAAAGCCTCAGTCTGAAGGCAACAAGGACTGTGGCAAGAGATTTCTGTGGTGAATGAAAGGCAACTATTGCAGACATGAAATGAATAGCCTTGACTGCTACTCCTTGGATAATGTGTGTGAGAACCGGTCAGTCCCACAGGCAGGTAGGACTTTCAGAGGGTGAGCACTGAAGAAAGGAGCTGGAGGATGCAGTTTCCATGGATTCACAGCTACGTTTGCATCTCCCCATGAAGACCCACTTCCCTCTAAGTAGGAAAAAGCCCCTGAGTGTCCCTGTGGGCAAACAGTGCTGGCAGTGTGAGCAGTGCCACGAGCAGGGCACAGCACCCACCGCAGCAGGGCAGGACAGCTGCAATGCCAGCCCGAAAACAACGATTAACAACAGCATTACACAGAAGGAACGTGCCCAAACGCTGCTAAATGCATCCTAACAAATCAAACAGGGGGCAAACAAATCCCCTCCCAGCAGGCGGCTGCTGATGGAAGAGCTGTCCCCTGGGCACCGCTGAGGGACAGTGACCCACCAGCACTGCCCTTGAATGGGCAGCAGGCAGGGCCAGCCAGGGGCATCAGCCCTGCAGGGTTTAGGGAAATCATTCCAAAGGGACATCGAGAAGGCAACTTTCAAACGTGAATCATCAGTGAGGCTTCCATCAGCTCTGGCACCTCTCTGAAATTGCTCTGGACCCTTCAAGCTTTGAGCCCCCCTCTTCTGCTGGGTAGCCGAACGTGGCTTTCATCAGGGATGCTGAGGGGCTCCTTGTGGTATTTGGATCACTGCCAAAAATTACCTTAAGTTTATCTAAACACCTTCCCCCTTGTCAGAGGCGCAGAGCTTCTTGTGTTATCCTTGCTTTGTCAGGAAGGTGGGATTTGGTCAGCATTGCCTTTCCACAAGAAGGGCAGGCAGGGGCAGAAATTCTGACCAGTTCCAACTGAATTTGTGTCCTTCTGGTGCTGGACAATAAGGAAACCCAGGGCTTCATTTTTCTGCAGATTTACTGTCTTCAGGTGATGACTTCAAAATGACTTCCACACCTGAGGAACGTGACTTCCGTGACTTCTATTTTCAAAAAATACGTGAATCAGGACCCAGGAGTCTTAATTTTGATATGGCCAGGCTTGGTCTAGGTGTAAAACCATTACTGCTTATTAGATCTATTAGAACAATGTGGTTTGTAACCACAAAGAAGTGAAGATCCGGCAGAGCTCTGATGTGAACTCCTTGCAACAGAAGCACTCCCAGTTACAGATTATCCTGGTTCAGGGAACCTGCACCTCCCAGGCAGACTTTTAGAGCAGCATGAGTGGTCAAAGCATTGGAGAGATTTTAGAGTGTATCTATAATAAGATAACACTGAGCAAGACCTTTATAAACAGGTGAAATCGTTGGGATCGTGTTTGAAAGTGGAACTCAAAGGGTAATTAACACCCTCTGTAATTGGGACCTTAGGTGCTCTCTGCACCCACCCACACTGACTCGAGGCCTGAAATCAGAGGTAGCAGAGTTATCCTTTGGCTCAGATATCAACTCCATGCTCCTGAAAACGTGGCATTATCCACCCCTTGCCACAAGAGCAGCTCTTCCTTCTCCCCCACAGGCTCCCCCCCACCTCTGCTGATGCTCCAGCCCAGAACACAAAATGCAGTCAGAAACATTCCTGAGTCATGCTGGAAATGCTCTAAACCAACAGCTGGCTGTCTTAAAGTTTGTGTTTAAAAATGCTTTGGGATACAAAATCATAGACACAAATTCCCTTGCTGATGAGCCCTCCACTTCCCCACACCCCACCTGCAATAAATGCAAGCCATCAACATCACACCCTGCAATTTACCCACACTTGCAGTTTATGGAAATATTAAAAATGAAATGCCAAACAGATGTTCAACAGACCTGCTATGATAAGAAAACAAATTAGAAGTTATGAAGCAAATGTCTTCTTAAGGGAAGAAATGAAAAGAGCTTGAAATCCGATGGTTAGTAAAAATTTGGAAATTAAAAGTTGTAACTTTTTAAAAATCGGTCGGAATCTGCAGGGAAACACCCAATTCCTCATCTGACAGCAGGTGGCAGCAGGATTCCCACCACAAATTCCAGATTTGGAGTGACATCCCCTACAGCACATTTGAACATTCATCTGTGCCCTAAGGTCGTTGGGTGAGTGAGCTGACAGAAATAAACCTGAGCACATCTGCATTTCCACAGCTGCAATCCACTTGGCTGCCAATGGAAGTTCACAATGCAAGAGCTGAAAGTATTTGGTGTTTAACAATTATTGGTAACATCACTTTTTGCCCTTTAGAAGCCCAGAATTTGCACCAAACATTCAAAAGTCTCTGTTGCTGTCACATCACAGCACTCACTGCACACGGGCCTGAGAAACCTGGGAATCTAGAGGTGAAATATTTCCATCAAGTATCACAAAAACACTGGTAGGAATTCCTAGAAAATATAGGAGGCTGCATTCTCTGAACCTCAACCCAAAACTGCTTCAGGAAATCATTTGGAAAAGGGATGCACAGAGCACTGAGATGTCTCTGATAAAGCATCACGTGCTGGTCAGACTGGCTCCCACTAAAGCCTTATTGAATTTAGGACTGCTGAGAAAAAGCAGGAAAAAATTATTATTGATGATACAAGGGTTTGAAACATTTAAAGGAAACCTTACTCTTATTTGTTACACCATAAACGTGAAGCAAGACAGATGTAACTTGAGAGAGTTGCTCAGTAATTTTTAACTGAAATGCAATTAAAGAAAAACAAGACCAAAATGCTTTAAAATATCATGGAGGTGGGTTTCTTTTATTATTTTTGGTTTAGTATTTAGCTTGTTTCTGAAGCTTATCCTTTAAAGCTGCTCAAAGCAGGGAGGAATTGTAGCATTAATGGGAGCAAATGGGACTAGCTGGATGGAGGAAGAGGAATCAAAGAACAATAAACACAGAAAAAGAGGGTTGGCAGCCATGGCCAAGGCAGCCAACTGTGGCACAACTGACCACAGCTTGTGAGAGACCCCAGATGATGACCCAAAGCCCACTGTGGCCAAGGTAATCCCAGGGTTTGAATGAAACCCACGGAGAATAGAAAATCCAAGGAGCAGAAGGCCAGAGGGGACTGGCCCTCACCAGCTTGGACAGAAAATATTTGAAATTACTTAAACCTATGAAGGATTTTATTTTTTTTTTCTTAAATATTATTTGCAGGCTTAAATAAAAGAATTCCACCACGGTAAGAGGCAATTCCCTCCTCGGTCCCCCTGCTTCTACAGGATGAGATCCAAGTCATGAATATTACAGTGACTTAGAGATTCATTTACATAGTTTTACTGCTTAGGACAAAACACAGCCACCTTCCAAGCCTGATGAAATATTGTTATCCACATAATTCATTTTGTGCAGCTTCAGCAGGGCGTTTGGATTTGTGGCTGTTCCCATTTGAGGGTGAAATTGAATTGGAAATTCACGTGTGAGCCACGTGGATGAGGCAAGTCTGAGGAGCACGAAAGCGTCGATTAAATTCCCTTTCCAGCCCGAAATAAAATCCCGATGGAAAGGCCTCGGAGAGGGTCCCCATCGCTGTGACAGTTGAGGACAACTGAAAGAACTCAGGCCAGAGGTGAACACAAGCTCGTTTCAAGAGATGATAATGAAATTTAGATCTCCTTTATTAACAGTGTGAGCGCTGATTGCTGTGCGCAGTAATGGGAGGCAGCGGAGCAATTTAGGGTTTAGCCTTTGATAACATGCACTTATTAAGGATGTTATTGATTAAAGGTAAATTAGCAACTCGTTGATTAACTCATCCCTCATCTTCCCATTCCTGCTGTAGCAAAGACCATGGAAGCAGTGTCGGGTTGCTGGATCTCAGTTCTGACTCTGACTTCCAATAAATTTCGATTTTTGGACATTTTCAGCAGCTTTGTTTGAGCAAATGTCCAAGTGCACACATTTTTTTCTGGAACGGGCTATCCCACCTACTCCTTACACAAATGCACACTGGAAACTTGCTGGGAATAATTAGAAAAACCCAAAAGAATCCCACGAGCTGTTCTGCATAAAACTATGAGTGAAACAGGCACACAAAATTCAAAGTTTCTCATCTATTCCACAAGAGTGATTTCATCCCCATTCCAGCACTACCTGTAGCAATACTGATCAAGGAAGTACCTAAGGAAACAATTCAGAATATAACTAAGATGCGAATCTGGAAAATATCAGATTAAATGAGGAGGATTATGTGAGGCTCAGGTTTCTAGCAAAGTTTCCATACATTTGCTAAAATAAGGGCTCGATTTGTTCTCAGGGTTCACTGAACCCTGAGAAAAATCCCACAAAGGGATAGGGCTGGTGATGCCCCATCCCTGGAAGCATCCAAGGCCAGGCTGGATGGGATTTGGAGCAATCTGGGATAGTGGGAGGTGTCCTTGCCCATGGCAGGGGGTGGAACAAGGTCTTTAAGGTCCCTCCCAACCCAAAACTTCTGGGATTCTGTGAAACGACCGTTCCCATCCATCCCCTCCCGAATATTTTGAAAGAAACAGAGGAAGGATGAAGCACGACGAGGACTGGAATCACCATGTTCAGGGTTATTCTAACTTTCACTCAGCAAAGTAGATCTGGAAGCCTAAAAATAGCTTAAAATCACATTCCATCCCTCTGTGATCCCCAGGCAATTCTTCTGAGAGCCACACCTCTAGGTCAGGAATGGCATTTCTCACCAATTGACCCAGGAACTGCAGGGCAGCTGGGCTGAAAATAAAAATACTTCAAATCAGTCACCCTTGTATGAGATGCACAAATCCAAGGATAAGGCTAGCAGCAGCCAGATGGATGAAAAATTACTCTTTTTAAAAAATGCAGAACAGGACAACCAAAAACTCCCTGGCAAAATATATATGTATATTTTTTTGTTGTTGGGTAATTCTGACTAATCAAAACACAAGTACCAGAAACATGTCAGGATTCACATCTTGTTTAAAAACTGCAAAGAGCCATTTACTGGTGCTGGAACACAACATTTCAACACATCTGAAACAGAGTGCTGCAATTTTCCAATCTGAAAATATATTCTCGAGATTTTTACAACACTCTGGGATAATATCAGCTAAAAAGGCAACACTGGGAAAAACATTACAAGTTCATGCATCTTCAGAGGTCTGAAATAAAGGTAGAGCTTGAAGATAATTTGTTTTCCAGGAGGCAAATGGGGTTATTTTAGGGGAAAACCATGCAAAGTTATAGTTTTTCCCATTTTCTTGGAAGGCCAATTTCCACCCAGCTCTTCTCAGGTACAGGTAGGGATGCAAACATTCATAAATGCCTTGAGCAAGAATGAAATATGTTGTTAAAATTCTCTTTTTTTCTTATTTGCATTAATGCCTTGAGCAAGCAAAGCATCTTTTCATAGAAATATAGAAAGATTGGGGACTTTAATGACCACCCAATTGCAACCCCCTGCCGTGGGCAGGGATGCCCCTCGTGCTGCCCACCCAACCTGGCCTTGGATGGACCCAGCTCCCTCTTGTAGGACAAGCAGGGTACATTCAGATTTTCTGACATGTGGCTCCATGGCTGGAAAAGGATAAATATGCTGAAATTAATTAAAAATTAAAAACTCTATCATAAGAGGGACCAGAGTTACAGAATAACCTAAATAGAACCAACCCAATACCAGAACTTGATATAAGCATCAAGTTTTCCTGCCTCAAAAAGGACTGAAATCCTTGCCTTAAAGGAGCTTACATAATTTGGAGTTACATCCACACCTCCACCTATTTTTATCTCAAACGCACAGGCTTGTTCACAGCCAGGAACTTTCTGCAAAATTCTCAATTTGTTGCTTTAAGTTGACGATAAATGCTGATTCCTCTGCCCCTCTCAGCACACACAGAGTTAGATAATGTCTGTCACATGCCCTGTTTCGCAGCTTCTTTTCCTTTATTTTATTACAAGCACCATGAATTCCAAACACTGAAGTGTTTTCCCCTTCAGATTAACTGTGTACCTGAGCCATGCCTGCTCGGTAGGAAAATTTCAGCTTTTCAGCCCCAAAACCCTTGGCAATATAAATCCTGCAAGATCATTTCGAGGTAAGTTAATTACGGACTTGAATTTTAAATGCCCGCTTCATGTTCTTCTCCTTTGAGTAAATAATTCCTGCGGACTGCACATCATCCTGTCACTCAGCCAGGCTGCTGGGTAAAAACACCACACAGCCCCTGTTTGCTGCAAACCTTTTGCCATTCCCTGGCAGTGATTTAATACTCGAATATTCGTGTTAATTTGCACATTCTGACCTGCAGCAATGGAGATATTTGATCAGTCCAGCAGCAGCTCTTGTGTAAAGAGTATTTTTTGCTCTGGTTTAACATATGCTAATAATGACATCTGTGCTGGCACTTCCCCAAGAGTTTTTAAGAAAAAAGTCAGATTCATCATCAGCTTTTCCACATCTGGGACATGCAGACATAGGCACAGGACTTTGTCAGCTGTATTTACACTCAAACCAGGCCTCTAGGATCAGGGATGTATTTTTAAATTTTAATTCCCTCCCCAAATCACGCTGAATTTTGCAATAGGAGAATAAAGATGCAAACACTGGGCATTATCCATTTTTAAAGGACTTGGAGATTTAAATCTGCACTGTATTGCGAGGGGAAGAACTTGCTGGTTTTCCCCATGATCACTCCAATTACTAATTTCTATGTGAAAGCAAAAAAATTCTTAAAATACAGCAAAAACTCTGCATGGTATATCCAAAAGGAGGTGCAATTGAAATCAGTATTCACCACAAACATTAAGATAAAAAAAACTATTCCGTCAAAGGATCTGGGTGCAAAAAATCCCAATTCCATGGCTGCATGTGTTGACTCTCCTTATTCTCAGGGCTCCTGCCCTTGCATGCAGTTGGTATTTATTCTGTGGAATAATATTCATAGAAAATGAGAAGTTCTTTCTGTTTTAAACCTTCTGTACAGCACTTCCAGTTTCTCTCCAACCTTTAACACACTTCTACATAATATATATAGCAAAAAAAACCCTTCATTTTTAGTGGGGGTGTATAGAAAGGAATTAAACAACAGGAATATTTCCTTTTTCTGTAATTCACGACAGGGGCACTCGACCAAGTGATGGAGGAAAAGTTAAATAACTTTCCCAGAAAAACGTGGAGGTTGACATGGACTCAGTTACCATGGAAGGCGAAACAAGCCAAGAAGTAGCAGAGATTTTTTTGAAGGTTGCCAAGAAAATAGGTGGCAATTTACATATTCATTTTCACATATTTGAATTTTTTTTTAAGGCAACAAAGCCTAGGGAACGTGGCCAGAACTCCATGGACAAGAATGAATCAAAAACTGACAGAAGGGAGATAAAAGTACCTGGGCCAGAGCTAAGTCGTGGTTAAGGACCTTTCTTCCCCCTGCCACAGTGTCACATCAGACATCCTTCTGAAGAACCCCGCTCTGTCTCCAAGCTGCAGATTTCCCTAATGATGCCATCTGTAAGTGTCTGTGCAGGTGTGCAGTGCAAAGAGAAATGGAGCTGCTTTACCTGCAGCACTGTCCTCTCACTGAGAGCGGTCCCGAACCCAGCAGATCTCACAGGAAAACTCCCTGGACAATTTCCCACGGGAATTGTCTCCCAGCGTCCCTTTCCTGCTGTCACCTCCCTCGAATGATTCGTATCTTTGATCCATTCTGATCTTTAAGGTCCCTTCCAACCCTAACCATTCTATGATTTTCTGTTTAAAACTCTAAATAATACCCCTATATTCCATACATAAATTACTTTTCTTTCTCTCCACCAGTTTACCTACAGAGTTCCACAGAAATGTCTTTGCCAGTAAATAAACACAAGTTTATCTCTGAAAACAACCTATAATTTTAGAGAAAAGACAAATTTTGGCACATTAACTGATGGATGCAAAGTTTTTGTCACCAAAATGATTTGTTTTTATCCTATTCCTCCATCCTAATTATCAACTGCTGAGAGACTGAAAGGAATTACAGTGCTATGATCAGCAACGTTGACCTTTTTGCCTTTTCAGTGCTTCTGCTAAGTCAGTTAACCCGGGCAGCAAAATTAGAACGAAGACTGACACTGGAGTAAACACCAGGAAAGCAGTGAAAATGGTGGGAAATTACCTTTCTCCCTCCCTCCTTGCAGCATTAAGAGCAGAATCTCAGCTGAAACCTTAGTCTGCTAAATTAGGCAGAGGTTTGGAAAAGAATGTTCTGATTGTTAATCATGAAATGTGCTGTAATCTTCCGCGAGGCAGCTCTAACCTCCTCAATCAGCTGCATTTTCTTACTTAATTACACGATTTTAAGTACTTCTAAGGAGGTGCTGTCAGATTTATCCTGGAGTTCTCTTAGACATTCCCACTGTAGTCATGGTGATGATATATAGAAATGGACAAAATGCCAGAGACCAGGGAAAATGTCAGAGCTATGGAACACCCACACTTGCTCCTTGCCTAGAATTTACTCGCTATTTCTGAGTTAGCTGGAAAGATTCTCTTAGTGGATTAACGCCCCAAAATAACAAGATTAATAGTAGATGGATAATCTTATTGATAAACACACACACTGGGGTAATTCCCACCTCTAGGAGTAGCTCACAAATATTTGGGAGACCCATGGCACACGAGACGGGCGAGGAAAGGGCAGCAGCACGTGCAGGACACGCCTGGATCTGGATCCCACTGGGATGTCACTCCCTCTGCAAACACAGCCCTGCTCTGCAGGAACAATCCCTCCCATGCTGGCTGTCCCGGCCTAGGAGCCAGCTCCCATCATTCTGAGTCCTGCAAGCTGCCTTCAGGCTGCTAATTACTCCCTCCTCAGACGCAGGAAATTATTGTTACCTGCATTTTTATAACCAAGGGGATGGAACGTTAGTGGCGGGGGGGGGAGAACAAATTATAAATACTTGTTAATTTAGCAGGCTCTCACCAAACCTTCATTTTCTCTAAAGATTCTGCCTACCAGCATCTATTTTACAAGACCTTTACTACTGGTGAGTAGTACACTGCGAAACCAATCACCTACTTCAATTCCTAACAGAAAAGCTGAGGTACCATGGTCCGTGTTTGTTGTCCCAGAAAGCTGCTCTGCTCAGCTCCTTGTGGAACACCCTGACTGTCATTTAGCCAAACTGCCTCCCAAAAAAGCCTCCTTATTTTAGACCAAAGCAAACACGTATATATTTTTTTTAGATGAGGCTACATAACAACCAAGCTTCTGATTTTCATTTCCTAGCCCAGGTAAGAGTTAAATTTCTTTGGTAACTCGATAGAGAGAGCAAACTAAAGACAAGAGGGTTCTCACTTCATGCCAGCTGTAGCTCTGGGAATTACCCAAGCTGAATAAATGGGTGAATAGCTCCCATCTTGGGTTTATTTGCCTTTTATTACTACTTCCCACCAAGTTTGACTCCCATTTCTGCAGTTCACACCTGTAAAAGGGTGGCTGCTGCTCCGATAGCATCTGACAGCTCCCAGCAGTGGGCTCGGTGTGAACTGTGTGCTCCCTATTACAGAGATCTGGTTATGAGCACATCACTCCTCACCGTCCACGAATGCAGCTGAAATTCTTATCTTTTAGAGTAAGGAGGTCAGCATTTACTGCTGCGTGCACAGGCAGCACTCAGTCCTACAGGCAGAGTTCACCTGTTCATGATTTTTATGGTCTGCAATCCATTTCAGGTTGAAACATTGCCATCTTTACAGGGGTCACGTGGACAGTTTTTCTGATGCTGTTCCAAATAGATTTTTGTTGTGTTTTCTTCCCTCATTTCGCAGTGAGCAAAGGTGCAGAATGCTCCGAGGAGGCGTGAAACGGGAGGCAATCAGCTCTCACTTTCAAGGGGTAACAACTCTTTTCTGTTCTCAGGAAAAAAATTAGAGGGTATGACTCAAGAACAGAGCCGGGAATCAGAAAAGGCCACATCAGCTGGGGAAAGAGACACAGGAGCAGTCACCACGGTAAAGCAGTTGTAGATAACAACGTCCCGTCCATCTCCATCTATCCCTGCACGGAAATATTCCGGGACAGAAAGTGCTGGAGCCGCTGGAATCACAGCACATAACGTGTGGCACATTCCTGGCGGGACCAGGGGCTGAAATCCCATCTCCTGCCTGGGGCAGGGCTGTGGGGCCTGAGTGGCTTTCCCTCATGCTGCTGACTGCTGATAAGCATTTGCTTATTCCGACTCTCCTGTGGCCCCCAAGGCCGCCCCGGCGAGTCAGTAACGCACATTCCGCCGGGTCCGTGTGTCCTGATCCCCCTGGCCCCGAGACAGGGAAATTATCACAGACATAATTCTGCTGGGGCTCCCTTCATTCCTCTGGGGAATGCAGGTGGCTCCCACGGGCTCAGCGCAGGGACAATCTGCTGTCATGGACAGACACCCTGAGAAGCTGCTGGAGAGCCCAACCACGGCACAAGGACCAGAACGGCTTTTTTTCCTGTGGGTGCAGGATTAACAATTAAATCAAAGCAACAATTACCAACTGACTGGCAATTTCCAGCTTTATGCATAAACACAGTTTTCATTCCAAAGTACTTGTGGGAGTCGTGGCTAAATTCTTGCTTTTTTTCTGAATTAGCAGAGCTGGTGTGACCAACCCAGATGCTTCAGGACTGAAGATTTCTGTTAATATAATGAACATTGCATAACATTACAGATTATTTTTCTCAGCCCTTTTATTATTATTATTATTATTATTAGAATCTCTCTGGTTTAGGTTGCTTTGATGCCTATCTAGTAGAGACCATTTTCTAGAGGCAGCAGATTTATTGGGGAATAGTAAAGTCTGGAGTTTGGCATTTATTCCTACATCAACTCAAAATGAGGACATCCTAATTAATATTCATATGTGTTTTTTGTATTTTCATGGCTCCTGCTACGTCTTGGTGGATGGTGGGAACTCCTGCCAGCCCCTTCCTCTGGTTCAACAGCCGATTCTCTTTAAAGACTGTAAATAAGCTCAAAGTTAATTCAGGAACTGCTGAATCAGAAGCTGTCTGCTTACCCCCACACACGGCCCTGTGAATTTTCAGAGCATCATCAAGTTTTTGAAATTAGGAGCAATTCCCCTGGAATACAAGAAATGTTGGCAAATAAAGGGGTTGAAGAGTCACCATGAGCTAGAATTTAGTCAGGGCACCTCAGAAATTACTCATTCCATCTCTTACAGCTCCATTTCTCAGCACATTCCTCTATTTAAACTTGCATCATTAAAGAAGTTGTCTTTACAACTGACAAAATCCTAGTTAGATGTCCCAGGTGAGGTTAAAAATAAAAGGTCACCGAGAAACAAAAAACAAAGCTTTTTTCTTTGTTTCTCTGTAATGTATTAAAATATCACTAAAGAACATATTTATAATATGATGGGTTTAATCTTAGAACAGCCTTAAGACTTTCAAATTTCATCACTGCTACTTCTCCTAGAGGCATTTTTGGAAGTCTAGAGATCTTTTTACAAGGGAATTTTTTTTCATCAGAGAAGACAAATTCTTATTTATCCGAATCAGCCTTTTAGAAAAGCATGGATTAGCTTTTCCTCACTCATCTATTTAAGATTAAGATCCATTTGTGATCACCATACTGTAACATCTGCCTTCTGGGGAAAGAAAACACCAGACATGATTTCTCTGGACAAATGTTAATTTATGTTTTAAAAAATCAAGTTATTTTATATATCAAGAAGAAAACCAGTAATAAATTCTCTTTTTTTCCTTTTGCAAAGCACATCAAGCTTAGTAACATGATACTTTCTAATTTATTCTGGTTTACATAAAAATAGTGAAAATGTTTCTTAATTTCTTGATGGTTCTACATATTACAATTGTGCTCTGAGGACAAAAATAGAAATTGTGTTTCTCTGGATGGGGAGGGGGAATTGGAAAAATGTTTTATATCAAAAATGAATAAAATCTGCAGAGATAAAAAGCAGCCACATTCCAGCAATCTGCCACAGTGGTGATAAATTATCTGTTATTCTATAAAATATCATTACATTAAAAAGCAAGACTAATAAACTGAATTCTTTAAAATTTCATTTTAAGGAAATTAACTATGCAGTGGGTTTAGTGCATAAACAGTAACCCAGCACTCACAACACCACAGGAAAGATTCTCCTGGAGGAAAGTGTTTGAAACCTCCTCAAATTTAAATATCAGAACTTCGTAATAAAGGAGAAAACTGCAACTGCTACTGTAAAGTTGAAAATATTGAAAGTCTTATGTTTAATCATTTGGAAATCTAAAATAAAACCAGGACTGAGGAGCTGTAAGCCACCAGTCTGCACTGTCTAGGGTGGAAATATTTCTATTGAGCTCATCAGGAAAGAAATTATAGCATGTTTGGAGAATTCTCCAACTAAATTACAGCTTTCCAGAGCTCCCTACTCAATAGGCCACAATAAGTTAACAGTGAGGGATCAATATTTTCTTCAGTTATCTCATTTAAGAGATTATAATGCAAGACCCCCTCTAAGTGCTCTGTTACCTTCTGCTGCCTCTGGAAAATAATCGCTACCAGAGAGGCACCAAACCAACCTAAACCAGAGAGATTTTAATAACTAATGCACAGGATTTGGGTAAAATAATCTGCAAAATTATGCTCATGAAGTTAACAAAAATCTCAGTTCCTGCAGCCACGCTGATCCATATGGCAGGTCCAGGTCAAGAGTTTAGGATTTCTCCTGTTCTCTCCTCTTGTTGCATCTCTCTGATAACCCATCAGAACTCTCCAGCTCTCAACCCTTTTCAGTTCTGCTGAAGTTGGGTTCAGCAGGAACGTGAAAGGAGTTTTGGATAAAGTGATGTGAAGGGATTGCTAAAACCTTAACCCCTGAACGCTGACATGGCCTGAGCAGGTGAACGTTCTGCATCTGGGACACACACACAGATTTCCTCTTTTTGGGTATATGCTGCTTGTTTTAAAGGTTCTAAATAACCTCAGGTTAATTCAGGACTTGCTGAATGGGAAGCTGTCTGCTCACCCATAAAAAATGGGAGCAATCTGCCAGCACCATCATCCATTCCCATGGTGGAAAGAGCAGGTTCCTTGGGAGGAAATAAAAACCCCACCAAAAACACGATCTCAGCAGCTTTGCCCTGAGATTGTCAATTTATGAGCAGCAAAGTGTCCTCCACACTTAAAGCAAGAGGTTTTAGGTCCACTCACATTGGACTGCCAGATTCTGGGGCCAAGGTGATCGTTTTGGTGTCTGTACAATGTTGACAGCTCCCTCCGTGTCAGCCTGGTGGTCAGCTCTGATTGATCCCACGGAGGGAAAGAACAGCCAAAAACTGCTGCCAGATGTTAAATCCCGTTTCACAATCTGCTTCTTTTCAGGAAATACTTCCATTCACTTTTGAGGGTTCTTTTATCCATTTCTGAGGATGCTCGTGTGAGGATGAACAACTGTACAGATGGAAACTCAAGGCCTGTCAAGACTTTTCTCTCAAACAAGTGGGAACCCAGGGCTGGTTAATCAAGTGAATTTTCACGGAATCACAGAACAATTTGGAAAGAAACTTAAAGCTCATCCAGTGCCTGCCCTGCCATGGGCAGGGACACCTTCCACTGTCCCAGGTGGCTCCAATCCCCATCCAGCCTGGCCTTGGACAGTGACAGGGACCCAGGGGCAGCCACAGCTTCTCTGGGCACCCTGTGCCAGGGCCTCCCCACCCTCACAGGGAGGAATTTCTTCCTAATATCCAATCCAAACCTACCCTTTTTCAGTTTAAAGCCATAAGCGAAACTTGCAAATGATATTATCTTCTGTATAAATCAAGAACGTGCACGTACAAAAATATCAATACATTAAGGGAAAAAGCATAAAAATCTTCCCTCTTTGTGCATGAAGTTGAAATTACAACCCATCAAGTCTAACTTTCCCTGGTTCCTGAGTTCCTGCTTTCCTGCCTTGTTCTCAAGGAAGCTGTGCCATGAGACTTGTGATGTGTGAACATGAATTTACACAGTGCTCCAGCTGGAAGGAAGAAACAAATCACTTCAGCATTTTTATATTTTTAAATCTCCTGCCTGCTGATGTTCCCTTCCCTCTCTGCTCATTTTGTGTTAGAGCTTCATTGTTGTTCAGCTCCTGCTTTTATTTGCTGATATTACAGTAACCCGATTACAAGGCAGGAAAAAACAGCGTGCAATTGGGGTGGCTAATCACAGCCTGAATTCCAGGTTGTAACTCTGGAATACCTGCGAAAAGGCAGTTTGGGGCTGATCTGGAGACAGCCGACGCCAATGGAAACAGCTCCAGTGTCAGGCAAGCCCACAGCAAGCAACCAGAATCCTGGTGATTAAATGGATTTTATGGGAATGTGGACACCAGACATGTTAATAGGTGTTTCAGTCACTTGCCAGCACAAAGAGTTGAGTCCAGGTGCACAAATTATTGCTGTCCCGTTATCTAAAGCAGCAGGTCCCACTGTGCCTGGCTGAGGAGCCAGGGCCTGGTGTAAACCAGGTCCCTCTGCAATCTGCAGAGCCCCGGCTGCATTTCCACCAGCAGGGCGGTGGGGTTGGTCTCAGTTTTCGGGGTCAGGCTGCCGTGCTCCCCACACGGGATCAGAGCTGAGCAGCTGCTGTACCTGCACGAGGCAGAGAGGCACCGCCACCCCACGGAGCCTGGAACTCCCTCAGCACGAAGCCAAGCGTTACCAGATAAACATCTGGAAGGTTGAGGAGGAGCATTCCGGCTGGGAAAGCTCCACGCTGTTCCAGGAGCTGAATTTATTTGCCCAGGTGTGCACGTGGAGCTGATGGGAGGCCCTAAATCAGGGCTTATTTTAGTAAAGCACTGAGAAATTACCTGAGAAACCCACCCAGAGCCCCAGTGTGGCTTAGCACATCCTTCTCTCTGTGCCTCAGCTATCCCAGCCCTGCCACGGGGACAGTCACACCCCAGCTTTTCATTCACCACTCCTTTGGGCCATTCATGTGGCATTTCCACGGGGACAGCACAACTTGAGCTGCCAGGAGGGGTGTGATAGCAGAAATATAAAGCAGCAAAACAGAAAACAAAACGTAGCAGGAAGCCCCATAGGTTGCTCATATCTTTTTCCTAAGCCTTTTCCTCTCCTGTGTGTTAAAAATGAAGAGCTGGAGTTATTTAAACTGCAGGTTTAAACAAGTACAGGTGAAAAATCCAAGAAATCCTAATTGCCCTGCAATTAGTTCTTCATAAATAGGTGCAATGATCTCTCTCTCATCATCTATTGATTGATAGCAGCCAAAGCAGATGTGATTTGCTTTGTAAATACTTCTGGCAGAACTGACAGAGCTACAGCAATAATGAGCATTGCAGTGAAGAGAAGCAGGTCACTCCCGCCTTTGAGAACGATCAGGAATCTCGAGCCATTTAAATGCTGACATGAGAAGAGATGAAGCACTGGAGGCCTGCACAGAAACCAAGTCCTTCAGGGATTTCCTGTGGTTTTATATTGCTGGAGCTCATCACCACAGAACCAAAATCACTGTGGAGGCCACTGGATTTGGAGACATCTCCGAGTAAAATTGCAGCATCCAGGGGGATGCACTACAAGCTTTGAAGTGCTTCAGTCCGTTTGGAATTTCATCACCAGGTGTAGGAATAGCAAAGGTATCATTTTAAAAGTGTTTCAAAACAAGATCTATACTTGCTGGGTGCTCCCAAATGTTTCTATTAATAAAAACTTCTGATCTTTTCTGCTCAAGGAAACTATAAAGGTCTTTCAGAACCTGTGCAGGGAAGTAGCACAGAAGCAAAGATTCTCTTTTTAGCCCAAAGACAACCTTCAGAAGAAAGTTCACAGTAAGCAAGAGTGTAAAGAGGGACCTACATTTAAAGAATGATTATGCAGCTCCCCTCCTCCTTTAAAGGAAAGGAGTTAATCTCACTTTTTCCTCCCTCAGGACTTTTAAATTATTTTTTAAATTAACTACTTCCACATCATTCTTCAGCCTCCCCAGAGTGAATGATAACGTGGTGTGGGTAACGCCAAACTTTGTTATTTTGTTTGCCTCAGATTTACTTCATTTTGCATTTCTTACAGCTTCAGACATCTTTGGAAGACAGGGAGGAAGCTTCCTGTGGACAGGGCAGGTTGGGGAGCGCCAAGGAAGAGGCTCAGCCTTCCCAACAAAAGAGGCAAACACAGCTCCAAGCCACTGAACAAAGATATTTACTCAAAAGTCTTGTCCTTACAAGCAAACACTTCTCAAATGCCAAGTTCTCTGTCTGGTGGCTTGCAGGGGGCTGCATTGGGAATTTTTTAAGGAGTTAGTGGGGAGAGATGAGGAATTGGTTTCCATTCCAAACGTCAGTAGCAGTCAACACAGCAACTATAAGCATCCCAAATCCAAAGCTAAGGACTTGCACACGCACATTAGGAATGTGTTTGGACTCTCCTGGGCTCCAGGAGCATCCTGCAACACGTGGAGCTGAGTGATGGATGCCTGAATTTCACCCAGACTCTGTATTTACACGACCCCTGTGCAAAGTCAGCCCCTTCGTTCACCCCACAAAGCACACAGAGCACTGCCACGGAGAAAGAGATCACCTTTCACTCGGCAGAGATGCATCTCACAGCGAAAGGAATTTCTGCCAGCTCCACAGACCAAAACAACATCAATAATTTCCTCTATCTGCTCCAGCCAACGGGGACCATTTCACACCACAGCTCCAGCCACCCACGCAGCCACTTTACAACTTCCCCTCTCATCCATGCAAAAAGCAGCCCTTAACAGCCTCTCGCTGAACCGGGGCTCTGTGCTCTTGGCTGGGTTATTTCCTTTGTGTTTCTAAGCGATTCCTGGTTGCCAATCAGTTTGTTTGTTCTGCAGCTAAACTTCACTTTCTCATGCCTGCTTCAGTCTCTGTTTGATCTCTCAGCGTGATTTCCCCGGTCCTCCCGGGCATCTCACTTCCATTTCTTCCCATCCATTTGCATTTTGGCTGCCTTCACTGTCACCTTCCTGACACGCTGAGCTCCTCTCCCTGCTTCTGCCTATTGTACACGATTTCTACAAAGAGCAGAACGGAGGGCCAGTATTTGTGTTCGCCTAAAAAAAGCAATTCCTTCTGCACCCACAGCCTTCACATCCCGACAGCAAGCAATCTACAGCTTTCTAAAGCCCTGAGACAGACAGCAAAACCTTAGCTTAATAAAAAAAAACCCCTTCCAGCAGGGATGAGGAGGGAAGAACAAGGGGGATGCTCTAAAAATGCCCAAAATGCAGCAGTAATCTTAACGGTGGCACAGGGATGATTTAACTTCAATTTTCTCACCCGTGTCAGCGAATGTATTTTGAATACAGGACAGAGGCACAAAAGGCGGCTCTGCTGTGGACCTGTTAATCTATTTTGTAAAGAAGAAGCATCTAGAAAATAGTCCTGGAGGAAGAGATTAGACAGCAAATCCCGGGCTCTTCGGGGAAGCGCCGCAGCGATCCATTGTCTGCAGCAGCTTTATCTGGAGAAGGATCTTGCAGAAAACGCTGCGCTCTGCACTGCTCACCACTGCCCATCCTGGTAATTTCAGACACTTTTCCAAGCAGGGGCCATCATTTTTGTCCTACAGAACCATTTATAAATAAAGCTGATGTTTGTCAAACCCCTGAACAGCCGGTACAAAACTCGCAGCTCTGTTTTGCTCCCATTAAACACCCCGAGACTTCCTGCTGGATAAAACTTCTCTGGCTATTAGAAAGACACTTCGAGAGATGTCAGTGGAATGGGGTGTAAGATAAAATTCTATTCACTGAGACATGCTCGGGCTCAGGTGGGTTTCTGGCTGTGCAAACCCCCTTCCCTCCTGCCACGCTAATTTCAGTGAATTTGCTCTCTCTGAGAAATAGCCTATATACTTATTTATACTGGTATTTATTATTAAATATTTCTGAGCAGAGCAGTGGTTTTTTCCTCCAAAAAGGTGCTATATTGTAACCCATGACTTCATTTTCTTTTCTCCATTAAAATTTAATCTTATTATCAGAAAATGACTTTTTTTCCCCCTCTAATAACTCTTGTGTGACAGACAGCCAATTTTACTGACACCAGATCCTTGCAGCATGTACCGGAGACCAAGAGGGAAAAAAAATGACTACGAGGCAAACCATGCATTATGGGATCAATATGACATGCTGTATCTAACCATTTTTTTTTCTCCTGAAGACAAGAAAGCCCTCCCATCAATTTTATTCTGCAAAAGAAGAAATCTGCCATGGGACTGACTGAATAATCACAACCTTAATTAACCTGAGCAAATATAATGAGGGGGACTGTGATAAATTAAGGAAAATCCTCAGATTCTAAGGCATCTTTCAGACCATTCAGAGTCCCGGCAGCTCTGTCACACCTGTAACCTGCCCTTCCTTCCCTCAGTTCCAGGGGCTGAGATTTGAACATGTAAAATTGAGTAAAATGGATGAGGGATGAAAATTGTTCTGTGTGCACGAGTTTGGGGCGGAGGGACCCAAACGCTCCCCCAGCCTCAGTGGGATGATCCCCACCAGCAGCCCCTGTGCCTGAGGGAAACGAGGTTCAGGCAGATGTTTCCTCTTTTGAAAGAGACAAATCACTGCCTTGGCTCCCTCTCTACTTCATTTGAACAAGGACAAATAAATGATTGGCACCTGTCAGATAACAGCCAGGATGATTCATCCCGAACACAGCAGTCATTTTCCAATAATGGGAAATATCCAGCTTCATTTTGTGGGAAGTAAATCTTGTTAGAAGAAAAATGAACCCTTAAGAACGTGTACCACGGACCTTAGCTCTTGCTGCAGCTCGCTGAGGGCTGCAGAGAGGTGGGAGGGGTTGTTACTGTGCCACTGCACTGCCATCACGACTGGAAGCCAGACCTGTGGCTTGCTGCGAGGCGTTGCCATCGTGCAGAATGACACACGTGCCACCAAACGAAGGATTTGAGTCTGCTTGGGACCCGTGGCACAAAGCACAAACTCTTGTTTCACATTCAGTGAATCACAGAATCGTTTGGGTTCAACAGGGCCTCTAAGGTCGAGTCCAGCACTAACCCAGCACTGCCAAGCTCACCACTAAACCACATCTAATTCATTCTCCCATCCTAAGCTACTGTCCCCATGGCCTCGGGGGACACTCGTTGCTCTGTCACGTCCCCCTAAAGGGCCCTTTGGAGAGTCTCAGGGGCTGGATCCACCTCATCCACAGAGGAACCAGCTGCTGAGACAGCGCACTCAGTACCTGTTCCCAGTGCAATTCCACAGCCCCTGTGCCTGTTCAGAGTTAAAGCTCTTCTGGCTTTGTTTCAAGGGATCCAGAGCTTTTGCACTTGCAAACAGCTGTGCAACGTGAGCCAAAGCACAGCACGTGGGCACTGTCCCAAGACCTTCACAAGGGCATTCCTGGTCCCCTTTTGGACCAGGGCAAAACTTGAACAGCCAAAAAGTACCCCCTGGGCACTGCTTGGTTTCCACGTGGTGATTCCTGGTTTTATTATAGAGCCAGGCTCCTCACCCACTGCAGAGGTCTGAATTAGGAGCTGCAGAATAAAATCCTCTAAATCAATAGGCAGCCACTGAGAGGGAGCAGAGTGCTATATCACAGCCATGCTAATTTAGATCTAATTAGGAGTGTCAGGGAGCTGTGTCCTCAGCTCTGGCCAATTCAGCCCTGCCTAGATGGAAGCGCTTCCAACACACGCAGAGAAGCTGATGTTCAAGGGGAAAGGCAGGAGATTAAAGATCAAAACCAGGGCACCTGTGGAATTTGGCTGCTCCTGTGCACTGAAGCTCTCCAGATAAATCCCGGTGCTGAGGAGTCTGAGTTCCACCCCCTGCTCCAGACCTGCCCCTTCTGCTGTCCTTGGGGGAAATGCGGAATTCGAGCCCAGGCTGAGGATCCTGTTCTCTTCTCAGCACAGCTAATTTGCTTTTTAATACAAGTTATCATGAAGTAGCTTATGCATAAGGCTTCCTAAAGGTGAAAACCAACCCACACCACCCTCCCTTCCTGCCTGGCGTTTTTGCTGCGAGTGCAGCTCAATGTCTACCTAATGCCACACTGAGTCAGTCTTGAGGGGAGAGTTACCTGAGGAGCAGAGAAACGTGAGGCTCAAATGAACACCTTCCCAGCTGCCTGAAACCCGGATAAAACAGACTGGATAAAATGTTTCTGTAGTCCAGTGCTGTCCCTCTGTGCCTAGGTTTCCACGGAGGATGAAGATGCCCCCTCAGCATCGGGGAACAGGGTGGGAGAGATGCTGCTCACAGCAGCTGCAGAACAGGAACGTCATCCTCACCCCTGGTTTTCCCCATCTCTCAAGTTTCTGGGTTGTTTTTTTTTTAAGCTGGAACATGTATTTTATCCAGGAGAACTGGACAAACGCTTAGAAACCAAATGAAATTCTGTTTGAAACAACCTCTGAGCTATTGGGTGTTAGTTCTTCGTAATCCAGAAGAAAATAATTGAATTCAAAGGATCTTTAATGGCCTGTGGAGGCTTGGCTGACAAAGAGTGCTGCCACGACTTGCTTTAAAAGAAAGCCAGGTTTGTTAGTTTGGTGAGCACTTTAAAATGCACAGCAGCCCCTCTCTAATAGCACCAAAGAGACTTCAGTGGGATTGTCTGACTGTGAGCTCTGCATTTCCTTAAAATCCCCTCTCTATTCACATCATTAAAGTGTTTTGAGAAACTCTGAATAAACAACACGAGGGGCTTTTTTATTGCACGCAACTGGAATACAGGAAGAAAACAAGCAAACGTCTAAACTACAACAGGAAAAGCATCTCCAGATTTCCATAACAGATGATACAGATAATAGAGGCATTCATAAGCCTTTTTTTTTCATCTAAGGCTGAAGAAATGGTGGCAGCACCTTGTTTATGGGGTTGATGAATCAGATGGAGCACTTCCCTGCTTTTGTGTCTCTGCTAATTGCCCTTTAATGGAAACCACTTACTTTATTGGTGCAAAAAACTGCCTTGAAGTATGTTTTCCAGGCAAAAAGCCCAGTGCTTTAATTAATACCTTGAAATGATCGCTGATTAATGATACCAGTCCGCGGCTGTTGCACAAAGGTTTTTTGCTTAACTTTTCCCAAAAATCAAGAAGATTAATGATGTTATCATTGGTACAGAAAGCTCCACCCCTGGAAACCCTTTGGGATGGGGAACACACACAGCATTTAACAACTGCAGTTGAGGCTGTGCAGAAGGAGAGGGGAATGCCACCAGGGTGTCTCCAGGAGGAACAGCATCATTAATGCTGTGAATCTTTCCCACAGACTTGAAGATCCTCACATTTATTTCCTTCATTTTCTACCAGCTCTCCTTTGCAAGTAAGTTCTTTTTTTTTTTCTGTCCCCTCGATAGAGAAAGCTGGAGAACAGATATATTTTAGGTCTCAAACCCCTGATTTATGTAAGTCAATACACTTGTTCTTTGAAGTGTGGAAGGAAGCTAATAAAACGAAAATCTACATTAAACACCAATTTGTTTCTATGGTTTAATGCTGTAGGAAATCACGAACTGCCAGACCCTTGAGGTATATCAGAATCAGCTTTGTAGAGCACAAATCATTCTCTGATTACAAAATTTATGCAAAACTCAGGGTATAAGTGGTGTAAAGCAGTTATGGGCAGATCAGGTGATAATCACTTGTCCATCACATTTATTATGCAATTCTTGTTATATCTGTTCAGCCCAGACCAATAAAAAAGCAGCCATAGAATCTCGGAATGGCTTGGGTTGGAAGGGACCTTAAGGACCCCACAGTTCCAACCCCCTGCTATGGGCAGGGACATCTTCCACTATCCCAGGTTCCTCCAAGCCCTGTCCAACCTGGCCTTGTGTGGGATCACTCCGGAAACCTCCTCATGTGCCAAAAGCAGCAGGACTGGGGTGTCCCAGGACGAGGATCTCAGCAGCGAAGGCAGAGGGGCCAGGCTGCCTCCTCCCTGCCCTGAGCACACACACCCAGCTCAGACACAGGGGCTGCTCCAGCACAGCCTGGTTGGTAAAACTGAGCTGTCTCACAGCCAGAAGCCTGAAAGGCAATTTTCCAAGCACCTGCAGCTGGATTCTACCAGAAGAGCAGTACCAAATACGGCTGTGCTCTCCCCACGCCACCAATTTCAATCCCAGCTCGGGGAACTACAGCATGTCACGTGATGGCGAGATTTGAAGTGTTTGGAGCTACCACAAAACCTTGTTCAATTATTAACAAACTAAATTAAAACACGCAGGAGCGACTACTATGCCTTTGGGTGCTGGGGCCGGAGGCACCTGCAGCTTTTGCAGCCTCCCCCCGTGCCCAGGCTGCCTGGATGCTGCACTGCCTGTCCAGGCAAAGCTCCTGCTGGGCAAAAACCATTGTGCTTGGGAAGGATCAAGACCGGCATGGGTGCCTGTTCCAAACAGCTCCCTCGCAGTTTTCCATCCCCATGATAACATGTGAGGCTTTATTCAGGAGCTGCATGTCCAGCAGTGCTACTTGCCAAGGTTGTTGCTCAGTCCTACACTTGGTTTCACTGTTGCACAAAAATATTGTTAATTTTAACACAACGAGCCCCAAGGAGAGGAGCAGGTCCTTGGAAAAGGCTGTTGCTAGGTCGTAGGGAGATGCAGGCTGGAGAGAACACCTCACTCCCACTTTAATGAATATGCTGAAGATTTCCTTTAGGCCAGCGCCCCTCTGTAGCCCTGCCGAACGCTGAAATGAGGATGAGGGTGTACAATAAACACAGAACACTCTCCCTTCAGCCTCTCACCCCTGGCAGTGTTCTCTTCATCAGAGCCACAACCACACGGTGCACAGGGAAGGATCTCTGCATCAAACCCCTGGATATCAGTCAACACTTGGATAAAAACCGTCTCTGGTAGCACCTGCAGTTTTGCTGATAGCTGGAGCAGCTTTGCCTGCCAAAAGCACACATGGTAGCTGCTCTACCAGAAGGAGAACGACATCAGATAAAGCACTTCCCTAATGCCATTTAGATAAACAAGCGTAAAGAACAAATGTAAAATATTATCAGCCCTTGTTCTTTGTTTGCCTTGAAAAATTAAGAAGGGCCGGGGTGAGTACGACTGAAATCAAACCAGCCCTGAAGGACTTCTCTGCAATTAGCAGCTCCACGTGCAAACGAGGCCGGGGCAGGCACGTCTATGCCACAGAGGATTGTTCGCTGCTATGGCTCAGGACGCTCATCCGAGTGAGATAAGCAACACCAAGTGACTCCTGTGCCAGAATAAACGGGAGCATTACAGGCACTCTGAGGGGCCACGGTGCCAGAAAGCACCTGGAAATGGAGCAGATATGACAGCCTCAGCAATAAGGCACGGGCTAAATTCTCCTGTATGCAAGATGCCACACGCTCCGTGGCTCTCTCCACAATATGTTATTGAGAAATTATCAAGAATTAGCAGTAGCTATCAGTTCTTAGCCAAATTTTCATTCCAATACAAGCCCTGGGAGTGGTTTCATCTTGCACCTCAAGCAGGAGAGATCTGCCTGTTTTGTTTGCAACATGCAGGGAGCGTATCCAGACACTTGAATTATGCTCTTGGTAGGTGCAGCACAGTTTTTAGATCAAAAAATAACTGTGAATGCTTCCCTTTCATGCTGGAAAAAGACAGCAACAGATGGCAGCGCGAGGAGGGCAATAACAAATCAGTCCTTTGGCCTTCCTGCAGTTCCTTCCTCCTTGGAGACAGCCTCACAGGAACACAGAATGAATGAATAGCAGGGTGCTATCAGCATCCTTCTGTTCCCCCCTTTTCCCAGCTTCTTGTTAGACAGCAAAGAGCTCCTGCACCTGGAACCACAGACATCCCAGCATCTTTTCATCCCCACCAGATCGTGGAGCATTGATGCTGTACTGTAGATTTTCAGAAATGCATTTCCCTCACAAAAGGAGAGCTGCAAACCAAAATGCTTAGGTAAGGGCTTCATTAGCTCAAAAAACTCCTCAGAATACAGAACCTTTTCTACCCCACTGAGACCAGAGAAGCTGCATTTGGGTCAGGCAGCCTGGTTTGGATGCTGTGACTGGCAGGTTCAATTACCCAGGACACAAGTCAGGGGCTTGCTTCCAGCTAGATCACAATAAAGATCCTTGGAGCTATTTCCTATTCCCACTAAAGTGTAGCAACACATCTGTACTGTGGGGCTCGACTTTTAGTTATTCTTGAGGTTTTCAATTGCTCCTCATAAGAGCATTAGTTCCCCATTGGGATATCTCATCGAAAAACATGAATACTTGAAGACAAATGCTGTGAATAAATAACATCACCATTTTCTCAGGCACCAAAATGACCATACTAACATGGAAAGCTGTAAACAGCTACCAATTTTGTTCACTTCAGTCTTTTCTTCTTAGAAATAATCCCAAAAAAAAGACACTCTGGACCCTCTGTGTTCAGCTGAACTGCGATAACAATGAAAATATGCAGAGCCCTTTTCTCCCACTGCCATTCCATACTCCAGCAAGCATAATAATATCAAAGGTGGTGCGTGAGAAATCGATGTCAACATTTTAGCCTTGGACTCTTAACTTATTTGATTTAAACTCTGAACAGCTTGGCTCAGATCCCAAGAATGTGCCGAGCCACTCCAAGTCACACAGAAAACAACACATGCGGGCCGGGTACCACCTCGAGAGCAGATGCTCCCAGTAAAAGGAAATGTCACAACGTTGGCTGGTGTCTCCAAACAGTTGTGTCCTCCCAGTGACATCCTGCCAAGAGGCACAACGTGCCTCGAGCCTCCTTTTGTCTCCGTGGCACAGCAGTGGCTCGTTCAGGAGGGGAGGGGGTTTAGGTTTGTGTTCCTTGCGTTGGGTTCATTTCTCTGATCGCTCAGAGAAGTTCTGTCAGAAGGGGAGGCACTCACAGCCCTTTACAATCGGTCTCTGTGCAGCTGTACTGCTGACAAAACATTTGGACATTCAATTACTGCTGGTGTAGTAGGGAGAACATGATCCCAAGGTGAGGGAGTTTGCTCTGGGCAAGGTGGGGAATGCCATCACTGGCACAAATCGCTGCCTTGATGTGATTGCTGCTGGGGCTGGCGTTCAGTGAAGTTAAAGCTTTTGCTTTTTCATTTCTGCTCTCGGTGCCTAAGTGGATTGATTATGTATGGCATAACAGAGCGTGGAGGAGTATGCTAATGCTGCTGTTAAAGCAGACTTTTATCTCGCAGCATTAAGTGAATGGAGGAAAGAAAGACAGAACTGGCTGCTGTGAGCTTAAAGACCCCTTTTTTTTTTTCTTGTAACTCACCACAAACATTCCCAACAGCCAACTCAAGCTCAGGTCCAGGGGACAGCACCAGGGAGCACTGAGAACTCACAGCAGCTGTACCATAGGCAGGCAAAGGCTCCCTCTTTATCTTTGCTTTCTCTTTACAGATGGGACAGTAGAAATAAGGCACAGTAAAACTGAAAGTCAAGTCCCATTGCTGAGACTACAAACACTCATAAACTCGTTTGATTCCAGCTGAGACACCAATTCTCCATATGCTTCCTCACTTACCTCACCTCAGAGCTAATGGGACTAATCCTGATACAGAAAGCCAAATAAACACAGGGGGCATTAATGTGTTGTGTCTGCACTGACCTTTCCACGAGACTTGGGCAATATATTCTCAATGAATTCTTCAATATTTTTGCAAATCGTTATCCAATCTCTTCAATTAAAAGGAGGTCATGGCTCCATGAAAAAAACACTTCCCATATTCTAAAATAATAGCAGCCCTTCTACTCATAATATTTAATTAGACAGTGCAGTTCCCACCCACAGCAAAAAGCTCAATACCGCAGGAAAACTGAAGGGCAGTCGTTTGGACAAGGCCTGCTGGGAATCCTCCCACCACTTGGTTCTCCTCCAATAATTCAGCCAACATAAAACCAGGTACAAGGCCATTTATCACCGGGATGGTCTTGCTTACATCTTTTTTAAAGTTCAAAGCAGTAAGAACTAGCGGAGAATGTAGAGCTTTGTTTTTTCAGCGAGGTGTTAGAAGTGTTACAGGGGGTCTGGCAATTTGTTTCTGATGGCAGGGGGAGGAGGGCTTCACCTGGAACACAGCAAACTCTCGGAGTCACTCCCAGGGCTGTGCAAGCACGGAGCTGAGGCTGCTGCAGGGCTGAGCCTCCCCCACCTCTGGGTTACACTCCAGCAGCTGGTTTGGGCTGTTACCCCAGGATAAATATCATAACCATACTTTGCTGGTATTCAGAACCGTGAGCAGCATTTGTAATCACATAAAATAGAGATTCGATAAAGCATAATGCAATAGAAACACTGTCTGTCTTGACTAGAGAAATTTTAAGTGCAACCAGAAGAAATGAGCTTTCCTTTCAAACTGATACTCCTAAAATTAATGATTTTTTTTTAAATCTACCCCCTTTCCAAGGAAGAAGTCTGGCTTAAGTTGTAAAGAAACAAAGCCACTCTCTAAGCACAACATATCTGTGTCCATGCAAAGCTTTCATTAAAATACTTCACAGTTGTGAAGCTGCAGAGCTCATGCTGACTGGTATTACTTCATGGAGCCTCCTGTGCACAGTAATCTGTACATTCTCCTATCTTCTGATTAAAAAAAAAAAAAATAAACTTTCTGAAGCAAGAAGTTCTTTTTTGGTCTCTCTTTGAAGTCCTTAGAACACAAGGTCTGTGGCTGGAACTCCAAATACCCCAGTAATATAAATAAACCCACAGCTGTTAGAAGGAAACCTTTTGTCTTCCAGCATCTCCCAAATGCTGTAAATGAGCTGATTCAGCTGAATTTCAACAAGTTCAAGTTGTGCTGGGAGCGAGGTTTAGCACAGAAACAGATACATCCCCTCCTCTTCTATCTCAGTACCACTTGCAATGCTCAAGTCTTGGCTTTCTGGGAGCATCTTCCAGCAAATGCAATATGTATGGCAGAAAATGGAATCCCACCCTTGGATTTCAACCCACGGAGAAGCACAAGAAATGCAAAATACAGTCACCCTGCTGGAAATGCATGAGTGATATCAGAGCCATGATAGTTACAAGGCTGTAAGAAACCTGCCCAAAGCCATCTGATAAAGGATGTAAACTAAGCAAACAATAGGAATATGAAACAGGAATTAAATTTTAGGAAGCAATGCAATTTATTTGGAAAAGCATTCTCCAGTGATGAGACGAATCACTGGAGAATATTTTACCTACAAATAAACAGAGAGGCGATGAATTTGCAAATACTGGTCTCTGCAGACTTATCCCTGACAGTGGGGCTTACAGCAGGGAATGTAATCAGCTGGTGTAAACAGAGATACTGGAATTCATCCATTAAAATTCAGGAAGCTGCTATGTAGTGTTAGGTACGGAAAAAAACACCCCAAAAATAAAAACCCAAAAGCTTAGGGAATAATTTCATTGGCTTCGTTTGGGTTCGGATTCATGAACATGCATATTCAGCTGCAATAAGTACTTTGCATTCTGTTATTTAGATTGGATATCTTTCTAAAGCTTTTCTCAGCCATCACTAGAGGCTTTTTTCCTTTGAGTGCAGAGTAAATTGAGTGCAGAATCCCTCACACCCGTCTGAAAGCCAAGCAAGTCCTACAAGATGCTGAGACAGCCACGAGACCTGAAGGCTCTGTTGCTTCTCTCTGACGTTTTTCCTATTAAATTTCTCTGCCTTGATCCACTTCCCCAGTCCAGACATCATTAAAGACACAAGGTTTAAATTTTTAAAAAACCATAAATTGTCCTCCCACGCTATTCCACATTCCTGCAGTGATGCTGACTCCTCCTGCACCAACACTGCTCTGCCCAAGCCCAGCTCACCACGCCGAGCTCTTGCTCCTGGGGCCAGCAAAGGGTGATTGTGCATGGCATTGTATTTCTAAACATGGACCACCGTGCTCCTGTGGTTCAGGAGCCGAACCTTTGAAATCAATCAATCAGTCTGGTAACTAATAAAACTGGCAGGGATTTGTGCTGCTGGCTTGCAGGAGGGGCAGGGAAGTCAGCTCCTGGTACAGCCCTTCAGCACACCCCAGGCACAGGCTTCAAGCCTCTGGTTAATACCCTGTCCTTCAGAAGGTTTGAGACTTCCAGGCACGGGCAGGCTCTGCGTGTCCTTTTCCAGGAGGATCTTCCCCCTCAGTAAGCACCAGGTTTCATGCACGGCCACTCTCTGGGTGTCTGTTTCTCTTCAACACCTCTCAGCGAGGGCATCCCAGCTCCTCACCTATTGAGCAGCCCCTGAGACGCCCACAGGAATGGCCAAGCTCAGACGTGTGGCAGAAAAAAGGCAGTGCTAATGAGCATTTTAATGTCTCAGGGATGAACAAGGCCATGAAAAGAGCTGAAAGCTCAGCGAAGCTCTACGGAAAGGGCTAGAGCAGGGCAAAATATGCTGCTCTGTATTGGGGAAAATCACATTAATCTCTCATGTATGAGCCTCTCAGTCCCGGAAAGCAGAGCAGGCTGGGCTCGTGTCATGTCCCACCATCTCAAAGCGGCCCCATCAGCAGTGAGGGTTATTTCTGGAGGGATGGGGCATTTTTAAGACAGCTCCATCCCCTACATTGCCCCCGAGTGAGAACAAATTTAGGCTTTGGTCAACTCAGCCCGCGCCGACAAGAAACCACCACTGAATATGCTTTGATTTCTGACCCTGACTGATACAAGTGCCATCAGCTCCTTGGCCTGGGCTCAGTATCCCCCGTGCAAGCAGAACAGGCCGAGATCTGCTGCAAGTGTGATGTGGGGGCACATGTCAGACACCCCGGGGCTCTGCTCCCCAGCCTGCAGGGCCACGGCCCCGTCCCCTGGCCAGGGTTTGTTCCCTCCAACCTCTGTTTCTTACTGCAGCTTACTCTGCCAGAATACAAATGGTTTCATCAGCCACAGCACCACGGGTTCTGCTGCTCCTCCTCTGCATCCATTCCTCCCTCAGCAGGTGCTGCACAGGTGAGCTCGTTCTGGCAGGGGCAGAGCCCGAGGCCTCTCCACACCAGCGCTGAGGGGTTGGGAATAATAATAA